>JACEEU010000710.1:2538761-2726584 GCA_016630915.1 Callionymus lyra
ACCTTCTTCTTCTCCTCGTCCTCCATCCTTCACACGAGCCAGTGACACGATTCAAAACCTTCTTCTTCTCCTCGTCCTCCATCCTTCACACGAGCCAGTGACACGATTCAAAACCTTCTTCTTCTCCTCGTCCTCCATCCTTCACACGAGCCAGTGACACGATTCAAAACCTTCTTCTTCTCCTCGTCCTCCATCCTTCACACGAGCCAGTGACACGATTCAAAACCTTCTTCTTCTCCTCGTCCTCCATCCTTCACACGAGCCAGTGACACGATTCAAAACCTTCTTCTTCTCCTCGTCCTCCATCCTTCACACGAGCCAGTGACACGATTCAAAACCTCTTCTTCTTCTCCTCGTCCTCCATCCTTCACACGAGCCAGTGACACGATTCAAAACCTTCTTCTTCTTCTCCTCGTCCTCCATCCTTCACACGAGCCAGTGACACGATTCAAAACCTTCTTCTTCTCCTCGTCCTCCATCCTTCACACGAGCCAGTGACACGATTCAAAACCTTCTTCTTCTTCTCCTCGTCCTCCATCCTTCACACGAGCCAGTGACACGATTCAAAACCTTCTTCTTCTTCTCCTCCTCGTCCTCCATCCTTCACACGAGCCAGTGACACGATTCAAAACCTTCTTCTTCTTCTCCTCGTCCTCCATCCTTCACACGAGCCAGTGACACGATTCAAAACCTTCTTCTTCTCCTCGTCCTCCATCCTTCACACGAGCCAGTGACACGATTCAAAACCTTCTTCTTCTCCTCGTCCTCCATCCTTCACACGAGCCAGTGACACGATTCAAAACCTTCTTCTTCTCCTCGTCCTCCATCCTTCACACGAGCCAGTGACATGATTCAAAACCTTCTTCTTCTTCTCCTCGTCCTCCATCCTTCACACAAGCCAGTGACACGATTCAAAACCTTCTTCTTCTTCTTCTTCTCCTCGTCCTCCATCCTTCACACGAGCCAGTGACACGATTCAAAACCTTCTTCTTCTCCCCGTCCTCCCATCCTTCACGCGAGCCAGTGACACCATTCAAAACCTTCTTCTTCTTCTCCTCGTCCTCCATCCTTCACACGAGCCAGTGACACGATTCAAAACCTTCTTCTTCTCCTCGTCCTCCATCCTTCACACGAGCCAGTGACACGATTCAAAACCTTCTTCTTCTTCTCCTCGTCCTCCATCCTTCACACGAGCCAGTGACACGATTCAAAACCTTCTTCTTCTTTTTTTTTTCTTCTTTTTCCCTCTCCTTCCTCTTCAAAACCTTCTTCTTCTCCTCGTCCTCCATCCTTCACACGAGCCAGTGACACGATTCAAAACCTTCTTCTTCTTCTCCTCGTCCTCCATCCTTCACACGAGCCAGTGACACAAAGCCAGTGACACGATTCAAAACCTTCTTCTTCTCCTCGTCCTCCATCCTTCACACGAGCCAGTGACACGATTCAAAACCTTCTTCTTCTCCTCGTCCTCCATCCTTCACACGAGCCAGTGACACGATTCAAAACCTTCTTCTTCTCCTCCTCTCCTCCATCCTTCACACGAGCCAGTGACATGATTCAAAACCTTCTTCTTCTTCTCCTCGTCCTCCATCCTTCACACAAGCCAGTGACACGATTCAAAACCTCTTCTTCTTCTTCTCCTCGTCCTCCATCCTTCACACGAGCCAGTGACATGATTCAAAACCTTCTTCTTCTCCTCGTCCTCCATCCGTCACAAGCCCCCACCGATTCCAAAACCTTCTTCTTCTTCTCCTCGTCCTCCATCCTTCACACGAGCCAGTGACACGATTCAAAACCTTCTTCTTCTCCTCGTCCTCCATCCTTCACACGAGCCAGTGACATGATTCAAAACCTTCTTCTTCTTCTCCTCGTCCTCCATCCTTCACACGAGCCAGTGACACGATTCAAAACCTTCTTCTTCTTCTCTTCTCCTCGTCCTCCATCCTTCACACGAGCCAGTGACACGATTCAAAACCTTCTTCTTCTCCTCGTCCTCCATCCTTCACACGAGCCAGTGACATGATTCAAAACCTTCTTCTTCTTCTCCTCGTCCTCCATCCTTCACACGAGCCAGTGACACGATTCAAAACCTTCTTCTTCTTCTCCTCCTTCGTCGTCCTCCATCCTTCACACGAGCCAGAGAAATTCCTCGTCCTCCATCCTTCACAAGGCAGTGACACGATTCAAAACCTTCTTCTTCTCCTCGTCCTCCATCCTTCACACGAGCCAGTGACACGATTCAAAACCTTCTTCTTCTCCTCGTCCTCCATCCTTCACCAGCCAGCAGTGACACGATTCAAAACCTTCTTCTTCTTCTCCTCGTCCTCCATCCTTCACACGAGCCAGTGACACGATTCAAAACCTTCTTCTTCTTCTCCTCGTCCTCCATCCTTCACACGAGCCAGTGACACGATTCAAAACCTTCTTCTTCTTCTCCTCGTCCTCCATCCTTCACACGAGCCAGTGACACGATTCAAAACCTTCTTCTTCTCCTCGTCCTCCATCCTTCACACGAGCCAGTGACACGATTCAAAACCTTCTTCTTCTTCTCCTCGTCCTCCATCCTTCACACGAGCCAGTGACACGATTCAAACCTTCTTCTTCTTCTCCTCGTCCTCCATCCTTACACGAGCCAGTGACACGATTCAAAACCTTCTTCTTCTTCTCCTCGTCCTCCATCCTTCACACGAGCCAGTGACACGATTCAAAACCTTCTTCTTCTTCTCCTCGTCCTCCATCCTTCACACGAGCCAGTGACACGATTCAAAACCTTCTTCTTCTTCTCCTCGTCCTCCATCCTTCACACGAGCCAGTGACATGATTCAAAACCTTCTTCTTCTCCTCGTCCTCCATCCTTCACACGAGCCAGTGACACGATTCAAAACCTTCTTCTTCTTCTCCTCGTCCTCCATCCTTCACACGAGCCAGTGACGATTCAAAACCTTCTTCTTCTCTCTCGTCCCCTCCATCCTTCACACGAGCCAGTGACACGATTCAAAACCTTCTTCTTCTTCTCCTCGTCCTCCATCCTTCCACGAGCCAGTGACACGATTCAAAAACCTTCTTCTTCTCCTCGTCCTCCATCCTTCACACGAGCCAGTGACACGATTCAAAACCTTCTTCTTCTTCTCCTCGTCCTCCATCCTTCACACGAGCCAGTGACACGATTCAAAACCTTCTTCTTCTCCTCGTCCTCCATCCTTCACACGAGCCAGTGACACGATTCAAAACCTTCTTTTCTTCTCCTCGTCCTCCATCCTTCACGACCATCGATTCCGAGTCCTCCACCGTGACACGATTCAAAACCTTCTTCTTCTTCTCCTCGTCCTCCATCCTTCCACGAGCCAGTGACACGATTCAAAACCTTCTTCTTCTTCTCCTCGTCCTCCATCCTTCACACGAGCCAGTGACACGATTCAAAACCTTCTTCTTCTCCTCGTCCTCCATCCTTCACACGAGCCAGTGACACGATTCAAAACCTTCTTCTTCTCCTCGTCCTCCATCCTTCACACGAGCCAGTGACACGATTCAAAACCTTCTTCTTCTCCTCGTCCTCCATCCTTCACACGAGCCAGTGACACGATTCAAAACCTTCTTCTTCTTCTCCTCGTCCTCCATCCTTCACACGAGCCAGTGACACGATTCAAAACCTTCTTCTTCTCCTCGTCCTCCATCCTTCACACGAGCCAGTGACACGATTCAAAACCTTCTTCTTCTCCTCGTCCTCCATCCTTCACACGAGCCAGTGACACGATTCAAAACCTTCTTCTTCTTCTCCTCGTCCTCCATCCTTCACACGAGCCAGTGACACGATTCAAAACCTTCTTCTTCTCCTCCCCCTCCATCCTTACACGAGCCAGACTGATTCAAAACCTTCTTCTTCCTCCTCGTCTCCATCCTTCACGAGCCAGTGACACGATTCAAAACCTTCTTCTTCTTCTCCTCGTCCTCCATCCCTTCACACGAGCCAGTGACATGATTCAAAACCTTCTTCTTCTCCTCGTCCTCCATCCTTCACACGAGCCAGTGACACGATTCAAAACCTTCTTCTTCTTCTCCTCGTCCTCCATCCTTCACACGAGCCAGTGACACGATTCAAAACCTTCTTCTTCTCCTCGTCCTCCATCCTTCACACGAGCCAGTGACATGATTCAAAACCTTCTTCTTCTTCTCCTCGTCCTCCATCCTTCACACGAGCCAGTGACACGATTCAAAACCTTCTTCTTCTTCTCCCTCCTCTCCATCCTTCACACGAGCCAGTGACACGATTCAAAACCTTCTCTTCTTCTCCTCGTCCTCCATCCTTCACACGAGCCAGTGACATGATTCAAAACCTTCTTCTTCTTCTCCTCGTCCTCCATCCTTCACACGAGCCAGTGACACGATTCAAAACCTTCTTCTTCTTCTCCTCGTCCTCCATCCTTCACCACGAGCCAGTGACACGATTCAAAACCTTCTTCTTCTCCTCGTCCTCCATCCTTCACACGAGCCAGTGACACGATTCAAAACCTTCTTCTTCTTCTCCTCGTCCTCCATCCTTCACACGAGCCAGTGACACGATTCAAAACCTTCTTCTTCTTCTCCTCGTCCTCCATCCTTCACACGAGCCAGTGACACGATTCAAAACCTTCTTCTTCTCCTCGTCCTCCATCCTTCACACGAGCCAGTGACACGATTCAAAACCTTCTTCTTCTTCTCCTCGTCCTCCATCCTTCACACGAGCCAGTGACACGATTCAAAACCTTCTTCTTCTTCTCCTCGTCCTCCATCCTTCACACGAGCCAGTGACACGATTCAAAACCTTCTTCTTCTCCTCGTCCTCCATCCTTCACACGAGCCAGTGACACGATTCAAAACCTTCTTCTTCTTCTCCTCGTCCTCCATCCTTCACACGAGCCAGTGACACGATTCAAAACCTTCTTCTTCTTCTCCTCGTCCTCCATCCTTCACACGAGCCAGTGACACGATTCAAAACCTTCTTCTTCTCCATCCCACGAGCCAGTGACCTCCTTCTCTTCTCCTCGTCCTCCATCCTTCACACGAGCCAGTGACACGATTCAAAACCTTCTTCTTCTTCTCCTCGTCCTCCATCCTTCACACGAGCCAGTGACACGATTCAAAACCTTCTTCTTCTCTTCTCCTCGTCCTCCATCCTTCACACGAGCCAGTGACACGATTCAAAACCTTCTTCTTCTTCTCCTCGTCCTCCATCCTTCTCACGAGCCAGTGACACGATTCAAAACCTTCTTCTTCTCCTCGTCCTCCATCCTTCACACGAGCCAGTGACACGATTCAAAACCTTCTTCTTCTCCTCGTCCTCCATCCTTCACACGAGCCAGTGACACGATTCAAAACCTTCTTCTTCTTCTCCTCGTCCTCCATCCTTCACACGAGCCAGTGACACGATTCAAAACCTTCTTCTTCTTCTCCTCGTCCTCCATCCTTCACACGAGCCAGTGACACGATTCAAAACCTTCTTCTTCTTCTCCCTCGTCCTCCATCCTTCACACGAGCCAGTGACACGATTCAAAACCTTCTTCTTCTTCTCCTCGTCCTCCATCCTTCACACGAGCCAGTGACACGATTCAAAACCTTCTTCTCCTCTCCTCCTTCCTTCACACGAGCCAGTGACACGGTTCAAAACCTTCTTCTTCTTTCTCCTCGTCCTCCATCCTTCACACGAGCCAGTGACACGATTCAAAACCTTCTTCTTCTCCTCGTCCTCCATCCTTCACACGAGCCAGTGACACGATTCAAAACCTTCTTCTTCTCCTCGTCCTCCATCCTTCACACGAGCCAGTGACACGATTCAAAACCTTCTTCTTCTCCTCGTCCTCCATCCTTCACGAGCCAGTGACACGATTACCTTCTTCTTCTCCTCGTCCTCCATCCTTCACACGAGCCAGTGACACGATTCAAAACCTTCTTCTTCTTCTCCTCGTCCTCCATCCTTCACACGAGCCAGTGACACGATTCAAAACCTTCTTCTTCTTCTCCTCGTCCTCCATCCTTCACGAGGCAGTGACACGATTCAAAACCTTCTTCTTCTTCTCCTCGTCCTCCATCCTTCACACGAGCCAGTGACACGATTCAAAACCTTCTTCTTCCTCCTCGTCCTCCATCCTTCACACGAGCCAGTGACACGATTCAAAACCTTCTTCTTCTCCTCGTCCTCCATCCTTCACACGAGCCAGTGACACGATTCAAAACCTCTTCTTCTTCTCCTCGTCCTCCATCCTTCACACGAGCCAGAGACACGATTCAAAACCTTCTTCCTCTCCTCCTCGTCCTCCATCCTTCACACGAGCCAGTAACACGATTCAAAACCTTCTTCTTCTCCTCGTCCTCCATCCTTCACACGAGCCAGTGACACGATTCAAAACCTTCTTCTTCTCCTCGTCCTCCATCCTTCACACGAGGCAGTGACACGATTCAAAACCTTCTTCTTCTTCTCCTCGTCCTCCATCCTTCACACGAGCCAGTGACACGATTCAAAACCTTCTTCTTCCCCTCTTCCTCCATCCTTCACCACGTCAAACCTTCTTCTCTCCTCCATCCTTCACACGAGCCAGTGACACGATTCAAAACCTTCTTCTTCTCCTCGTCCTCCATCCTTCACACGAGCCAGTGACACGATTCAAAACCTTCTTCTTCTCCTCGTCCTCCATCCTTTACACGAGCCAGTGACACGATTCAAAACCTTCTTCTTCTTCTCCTCGTCCTCCATCCTTCACACGAGCCAGAGACACGATTCAAAACCTTCTTCCTCTCCTCCTCGTCCTCCATCCTTCACACGAGCCAGTAACACGATTCAAAACCTTCTTCTTCTCCTCGTCCTCCATCCTTCACACGAGCCAGTGACACGATTCAAAACCTTCTTGTTCTCCTCGTCCTCCATCCTTCACACGAGGCAGTGACACGATTCAAAACCTTCTTCTTCTTCTCCTCGTCCTCCATCCTTCACACGAGCCAGTGACACGATTCAAAACCTTCTTCTTCTCCTCGTCCTCCATCCTTCACACGAGCCAGTGACACGATTCAAAACCTTCTTCTCCTCGTCCTCCATCCTTCACACGAGCCAGTGACACGATTCAAAACCTTCTTCTTCTCCTCGTCCTCGTCCTCATCCTTCACACGAGCCAGTGACACGATTCAAAACCTTCTTCTTCTCCTCGTCCTCCATCCTTCACACGAGCCAGTGACACGATTCAAAACCTTCTTCTTCTTCTCCTCGTCCTCCATCCTTCACACGAGCCAGTGACACGATTCAAAACCTTCTTCTTCTTCTCCTCGTCCTCCATCCTTCACACGAGCCAGTGACACGATTCAAAACCTTCTTCTTCTTCTCCTCGTCCTCCATCCTTCACACGAGCCAGTGACACGATTCAAAACCTTCTTCTTCTTCTCCTCGTCCTCCATCCTTCACACGAGCCAGTGACACGATTCAAAACCTTCTCCAGCGAGTGATCAAGCGTCGACATGTAAAGATGTTTAAACAGCTTCAGGGACTTTATTCCAAAGACACCGAAGACGATCACGCGACGCCTTGTGTGTCGAGGAGGAGTTGTGTGTTTGTTTCGTGTGACGAGTGTGTTGTGCTGAACACTGTGAGCTTCACCGTCTCATAATGAAATCATGACGACAATCCATCTTGCATCGCACACCTGCAACTGTACAGTCAGAGTCATTTTTGTGTCAGAAAACTGGAGGTTTTTTAAGCACGAACGTGAAAGTTTGAACAAACAAAACCTAAAAAGTTATCAAGTTTTCTTCTGCACTGAAAATTATTTGTTATTTATTTTTGCTGTTGAAAAAAAAAAGCTTGACGTGGATTTTACCAGAGCTGAAAAATGTTACTCTTTGTACAGGGAAATTTTCACTTTGTTGGAACTGGTCTCATAAAACTGAAAATTCAAAAAACTGTCGAACAGGAACTGCTATTAAAATGAAAGGATTAGTACGTGTAGGAAATTTCCAATGGAAAATTTCCAATGGATGAATGGATGGATATGATGGATGATGGATGGAGTTTGGCTGGATGGATGGATGGATGGATGGATGGATGGATGGATGGATGGATGGATGGATGGATGGATGGATGGATGGATGGATGGATGGATGGATGGATGGATGGATGGATGGATGGATGGATGGATGGATGGATGGATGGATGGATGGATGGATGGATGGATGGATGGATGGATGGATGGATGGATGGATGGATGGATGGATGGATGGATGGATGGATGGATGGATGGATGGATGGATGGATGGATGGATGGATGGATGGATGGATAGGGATGGATACATTTATATAACAAATGGAGGCTAAATGACTATTTGAACTCTGTCCAACTGTGTTAAATGATTTTTTAGGAAACATAAATCTAGGTTTTGTGTCTTTAGTATTATTTACTGATTTTGTTGTTTAATTAAAAAAACGAATAAAACACTACAGTTGCCTAAAGTGACATTAATTGAAGACAAAAGGTTTTTGTTTGCTCAAACGCTTTTATTGTGATCATAATTATGCTAAAATCTTCGGGAAAATTTTTTTTACAGACTCAAAATCTCCAACTGCTCACTCAGTTTATGACACAAAAATAACCCCATACTTCTGAGCACCATTATGTAAGCAGTTTTTTTTTTTTTTTAGATGATTTTAATGGATTCTTGTAAAATCTCATCATGAGAACAATGTATCAGTTCAATAAAAACACACTCAGACTCTCATGTGTTTGGGTTCGTTCACGATCTCACGTTGAATTTTTAAACCATTGTACTAACGACGATCCTTTACATCATACTTTAATGCTGCTGATGTTGTAGGTTTGATGAATCACTGTGACAGATCTCAGAACCGGCACCCGAGCCCGAATCAGTCTCTTTTTTTCTTTTCACTTGAGCAATGAGAATTTTGAATTATTGATGACCCTTATAGTCTTTTTTATCCCTTTTATTTCCAGCGGGCGCCGCAGCGACGCTCCTCACGGCCATCTTGGAATACGTGGGACACTTTTTTCACCAAGTCTTTGACGTATCGTTCATCTGTCAGTCAAGATGTGTGATGTCAGGATCATCGATCAAATTTATCGCCCCAAACGTAAGAAGAAAACAAGATTTGTTTGTGAAAAAGGTCAACATTTAACTACAATATAGTCTAAATTGAGTTATTCATCTTAAATATTTGTTTTTTAATTCATGAATTAATCACAGTTTACAATATAATCAAAGACTCATGGCTCGTTTGAAACATTAGATTTTTATTTATTTAAAAAATATATATCTTCATGTTAAGATTCTTTTTTCCCTTTCTGTTGTCCTTTTTTGATTTATTTATTTGTTTTTTCTCCTCAGCTGTCAAAATGTAGATGATAAATATATAAACGTAGAATATGAATGGAAATATATAATAAAATCAAAATAAATATAATTAAATTAAATAAAATGTTTTTTCTATGAAGTATTTGGATTTTTATACTTTAGTATTTTCACAGTTATTAAACAGTAATAATATATTAATACAATGTAAATAAAATATAATATTAAAGCTACAATTTCTTTGACGTAGTTCAACAAACCTTCATCAGGTAACCGTGGCAACAGGTGGTCTCAGGTACAAACACTCGTCGACTCAGCCCAGCGGAGGTAAATAAAAAGTTGTTGTCGTCGCAGATACTGCCGGAGCCGTCGGAGGCTCCGAGGCGCCGACGGTACTTTGGGATCAGTCGCGTGGATTATTGAGCTTCTTCCAGCGATAAGATGTTTCCACGAGTGGAGATCTGCCAGGTCGACTCGCAGAGATTAAGAAGCTTCTCCAGGAGTGTGTTTGGCTGACGCAAGGAAGTTAAACGAGTGCAGGTGAGACTTGGAAACTGAGCCCGGAAGAAAAACGAAAAGTCAGAATTCATGAGTCCTTTTTGATTTTGATAATTGGTTCGTTTAGGAAACTGTGGTCATCATGGGAGTTGGTGACATCATCCTTTTATTTCCCTCCTTCCATGTTTTATCTTCCTTCACTAGTCACTCCTCTGTGTTCGTTCCTGTCAGCGTGATCACGTTTTGAAGGTTTTTAATCTGAAAACAATTGATTTTTCAACCGTAACACTTGATTTTGGTGATTTAGAATTATGAGTCCCATAGGATTAAATGTAGTGAGTAAAATAGTAGTAAATGTACAAGACATACATTTTCTGGTTGGGTCTTTACATAATCACAATCTGGAAGGAAATATCCGAAAATACTGGCTCATACATTTCCATGTACTTATAAAATTGTATTTATTAAATCTCTCTTCCAAATTCATAGCAAGGAAAGACCCATTTATGGTAAAAAGAATGTATATATATATATATATATTTGGCTTGTAGAAACAAAACTTCACCAATAACTGGAACAAGAATAAAAACAACAACATCGAAGGAAAATTATTTCTGGAATTTGGATGGAATTGCTGCCCATAGAATAAAATGTAGTGAGTAAAATAGTAGTAAATGTACAAGACATACATTTTCTGGTTGGGTCTTTACATAATCACAATCTGGAAGGAAATATCCGAAAATACTGGCTCATACATTTCCATGTACTTATAAAATTGTATTTATTAAATCTCTCTTCCAAATTCATAGCAAGGAAAGACCCATTTATGGTAAAAAGAATATATGTATATATTTTTGGCTTGTAGAAACAAAACTTCACCAATAACTGGAACAAGAATAAAAACAACAACATCAAAGGAAAATTATTTCTGGAATTTGGATGGAATTGCTGCCCATAGAGTAAAATGTAGTGAGTAAAATAGTAGTAAATGTACAAGACATACATTTATACAACAAATGGAGGCTAAATGACTATTTGAACTCTGTCCTACTGTGTTAAATGACTTTTGTATGAAACATGAAATCTAGGTTTTGTGTCTTTAGTATCAACTGACTTTGTTGTTTAATTTAAAAAAAACTGAAAAAAATACACTACAGTTGCCTAAAGTGACATTAATTGAAGACAAAAGAGGTTTTTGTTTGCTCAAACATTTTTATTGTATTCAAAAAATATGCTAAAACATGCAGGGAAATGTTTTTTTACGGTCTCAAAATGCCAGTACTACTGAGTTTATGACACTAAAATAACCCCATACTTCTGAGCACCATTATGGAAGCATTTTTTTTTTTTTAGATGATTTTAATGGATTCTTGTAAACTCTCATCATGAGAACAATGTATCAGTTCAATAAAAACACACTCAGTCTCTCATGTGTTTGGGTTCGTTCACGTTGAATTTTTAAACAATTGTATTAACGATGATCCTTTACATTATAGTTACTTCTGAGATGTTGAAGCTCATGATGTCATCGCTTCCTTCTGTGATTCTTTTTATCTCATCATTAGATCATCTTACGTTTTATTTCTCTGCTATTTTCGGGCGACGATTTAAAAGGTGTAAGTGGGTTTTTTTACTCAACAGTTTTGATCACAATATGGTTTTAAAAATATCCACGATTTGTGGATTGTTTTCATGAAATGAGACGTAATATAGTTTTGATTCATCTAAAAGTAAGTTTGTGTTCATATTGTCCACCAGGGCCTGAACTTTAGATCTTGCTGCATTTATTATCAATTTATTGACGATAAAAAATGATTTTTTTCTAAGATTTCAGAAAATGACATTTTCAGCATTTTTCTCCGTTCTGAGAGAAATGTAGGCGGGGCTTTTGTGCGATTTAAACTCCATCACTCCACCTCGTATTCTTCGTTTTTAAAACATCTAAATATCAAAGTTTCTTGTGAATTTAAGTATGAACGATCCACAGTCACTTACCTACGAGCAATATTTGAAAACCCTTTGTTTTATCTGCATTATTTTACCCGTAACATCCGCTTGAACAGTGATTTTTATGTCCCCAGTGTTATCTCAGGGTCAAGGTGACCCGAAGGCCTGAAAAATGTGTTTTTGGTATCCCTTGTGTTGTCTCTGGTTCAAGATGAACAACGTCGTTTACATTGATCCAAAGACAAAACAAGGGATACCACATACACATTTGTTTTGGGGCCTTTGGGTCACCTTGACCCTGAGATAACACTGGGGATATAAAAAAAAACAACCTTCAGTACTGTTTATGCAGATGTTATGAAGTGTTAAGAGTCAAGAGTTGAGGACGGTCAAAATAAATCAGCTCCGGAAGCTTAAAACCACCTGTTCTGCAGCAACAGGCGCCAGATTGTAAGTGTCGGTATCTGGTAAGTCCTATTCCTCTTTTGTTCGATTTTCTGAACAACCCTTTTTGTTGTTCTTGGTTCACCTTGTACTTGTGCCTGCTTTCTGCCTGGTTCATTACTGTGTTTTTTCTGTCCACTATCCTTGTTTTTACGTTTTTTAACTGTGATATAAGACGCTCCGAGGACTTATCTTTGAATTGTTACTTTTTGAATGAACCTGTGTTTGGATTTAGTTCCCGAGTTGGACCCAGAGTGAAACAACCAAGCAACGGGAAAAAATTCAAAGATGAATCCACGGAGCGTCTTATATCACAAGCATCCAAATGACAGTAAAAAAAAAAGGGGGAAATTAGGATATTGGAAAAACACGCTAATAAACACGACAGAAAAAGGGTTAACTAAAGAAAAAGGGTCATTCAGCGAATCGAACAAGAGAGGAATAGTACGTACCATATGGACACACGTACAATCCGGCGCCTGTTGCTGCAGCAAAGGTGTCGCCACCGGTTTTATTTGTGTAAAGATAGAGGCCTTTGAATGACCTGAAGATGGGCGTCGATAAAAGGTTATTGGTTGGGGGGGGGCCAGCGAAAAGTTAGTATATACAATATTACAAACCATTAAAGATGGTTGACATGTATCGATACAAATAATAATATATAAACGATTTTCCGATCAATAAAGTTTTCCTAAAGTTTTTTCTATCCATCCATCCATCCATCCATCCATCCATCCATCCATCCATCCATCCATCCATCCATCCATCCATCCATCCATCCATCCATCCATCCATATAACTATCCATCCATCCATACATATACATATACATATACATATACATATACACATCCATCCATACATATACATATACCATCCATCCATCCATCTAATAATAATCTCTATTTATATAGCAGATTATTATTATACACAGTATATAAAAACTTTAAGTGCACTTCAAGCAGATTAAAAATAAATGTTATTTGATGTAAAAATCACTTGAGATTGTGTTTGAATGAACCTGAAGATGAAGCGTTAAGATCAGTCGATAGATTGAGAGTCAAGTTATGAAAACTGGTGCAGCAGCAACAGTGGCTCCTTTAACAATCCTAGTTAAGTTTTAGTTGCTGCCGAGCAGGACGAGTTGTCGAGCGTCACGAGAGTTACTCGCAAACACCTCGTGAATGTTGCGGCGCTTGATCACTGTTGCGTTACGTGGGCTTTATTGTCGTCTAAATGTCGCCATCACTGAGCTCCACGAGAGCTTTAAGTTTAACGAAAACCTCGCTCGGACCATAAAGGTAATGACGGCGTTAGTATTCACTGAGGTTGAAGCTTTGAACTTCTCACCTCGGAGAGAAACATCTCCAGAGTGGAGGAAGTTTTGTGGTCATTTCCAACTTGTATTTGAAGGTTAAAAAGTCTTCTTCTGATCATGTGCAGGATGAAGGTTTGTATCGGAGGCTTGAGACTTCAACTCACATATTCACCAGACAGAGTGAAGAATATTGATTCCATCTCTTCGTCAGATGATCCCAGACAACAATGATCAGACATCGATGAAAGATGTCTTCATAAAACTGAACGTCTGTTTCCTCTTTCAAGGGTTGAGATTCAAATTCAACTCGTTTTCTGGTCCAAGTGAAAGAAAAGCAACACTTTAAAGTCACATTTGGAATAAATCAACTGGATTTTAGCATCAAAATAACAGTTATTAATCAAATATTTGGATATTTTTGGTTGAATAAATCTTTTGTGTAAAAAATACATAATTATTTTTACCAATTATGACTGAAGAAAGAACTGAAAAAATAATATTGTATACTGTTTTATTTTACTTCAGTAATATTCAGTTATAATGTGTTTTCTTATACTAACCTTTAGTGATACCTTGGGGTCAAGATGAAAACAAATGTGTTTGTGGTATCCCTTGTGTTGTCTCCGGGGTCAAGGTGAAGGACGTGCACAAGGGTTAAACCAATACATAAATTCTATAATCATGACATTTAGAAGGACTTGTACTACAGATGATGGACTTGTACTACAGCTTTACTACAGTGAAGGCACTACAGTGTACTACAGATGAAGTACTTTACTACAGTGAAGGACTTGTACTACAGATGAAGGACTTGTACTACAGATGAAGGACTTGTACTACAGATGAAGGACTTGTACTACAGATGAAGTTACTACAGATGAAGGACTTGTACTACAGATGAAGGACTTGTACTACAGATGAATTACTTTTACTACAGATGAAGGACTTGTACTACAGATGAAGGACTTGTACTACAGATGAATTACTTTTACTACAGATGAAGGACTTGTACTACAGATGAAGGACTTTTACTACAGATGAAGGACTTGTACTACAGATGAAGGACTTGTACTACAGATGAAGGACTTGTACTACAGATGAATTACTTTTACTACAGATGAAGGACTTGTACTACAGATGAATTACTTTTACTACAGATGAATGACTTGTACTACAGAACAAGGACTTGTACTACAGAACAAGGACTTGTACTACAGAACAAGGACTTGTACTACAGAACAAGGACTTGTACCAAAGAAGAACGACTTGTACCACAGAAGAAGGACTTGTACTACAGAAGAAGGACTTGTAACACAGAATAAGGACTTGTACTACAGAAGAAGGACTTGTACTACAGAAGAAGGACTTGTACTACAGAAAAAAGGAGCTGAAACTGCTCGGAGGTCTAAGACTGGTGAGATGTAAAACTGGCAGATATGAAAGACAGTATTGTACCTTAATCCAATGAAGTAGTATCATGCTTTTCCAGTACACAGTTATCTATTTCCGAAATTGACTTCATATTAAATAAATAATATTTTTTTAAATTATTACTATTCATAAATATATATATACTATATATACTTGATTCTAAATGTATGTATCCATTAGAAATGATTCTTCTTTTGCTGGCAAATATTTGTCAACGACCTCTTTTTAGAAAACAATATTTAAAATAAATGAATTTCCTAAAAAAGACTTAAAGTACAAATTGTTAATTTTACCTTCTGTTGGTCTTTAAACATGTCAATCATAAGAATAACACACACGTGTTCCATTGATTGATGTAACAATCCGGCAGGTGTCCAGACACTGGTGTGTAGCTCCATCACTTCCCTCCTCGAGCATCTTCCATATGCTGATTAACTAGCGTGTAATCGCCGACAGACAGCTGCGAGGTTCGAGTCCCGATGCCTCGAGCGCCGCTCGGGGAGTTGCCTTCAAGGAAGGTAAACTCCAGTCGGACTCCAGCAATGCATCATCGTAACCTCCCTGTCAGCGTGGAGGACGAGGAGAGCAAGAGAAGATGGCGTTCGTAACATATACGTCGATAATAACGTTTAGGAATCAAGGACGAACATAAACGTTTGAATTTCAAAATTATGATAGAAATTTTATGATTCATTACCACAAGATGTTGTTGAATATATATGCAATAGTGTGTCGTGTGTATTGTCAAGAGTGTGTTGATACGTATCATGATTCAAGGATACGATATATAGCGATAGTGTAATAACAAGTATATATGTGTAGTATTGTCCAGTACTTGACTCTGGTGTTGTGATAGTGTAGTAACAAGTATATATGTGTAGTATTGTACAGTACATGACTCTGGTGTTTTGATAGTGTAGTAACAAGTATATATGTGTAGTATTGTCCAGTACTTGACTCTGGTGTTGTGATAGTGTAGTAACAAGTATATATGTGTAGTATTGTCCAGTACTTGACTCTGGTGTTGTGATAGTGTAGTAACAAGTATATATGTGTAGTATTGTCCAGTACTTGACTCTGGTGTTGTGATAGTGTAGTAACAAGTATATATGTGTAGTATTGTCCAGTACTTGACTCTGGTGTTGTGATAGTGTAGTAACAAGTATATATGTGTAGTATTGTCCAGTACTTGACTCTGGTGTTGTATAGTGTAGTAACAAGATATGTGTAGTATTGTCCAGTACTTGACTCTGGTGTTGTGATAGTGTAGTAACAAGAAAATGTAGTATTGTCCAGTACTTGACTCTGGTGTTGTGATAGTGTAGTAACAAGTATATATGTGTAGTATTGTCCAGTACTTGACTCTGGTGTTGTGATAGTGTAGTAACAAGTATATATGTGTAGTATTGTCCAGTACTTGACTCTGGTGTTGTGATAGTGTAGTAACAAGTATATATGTGTAGTATTGTCCAGTACTTGACTCTGGTGTTGTGATAGTGTAGTAACAAGTATATATGTGTAGTATTGTCCAGTACTTGACTCTGGTGTTGTGATAGTGTAGTAACAAGTATATATGTGTAGTATTGTCCAGTACTTGACTCTGGTGTTGTGAAAGTGTAGTAACAAGTATATATGTGTAGTACTTGTCGAGAACTTGACTCTGGTGTTGTGATAGTGTAGTAACAAGTATATATGTGTAGTATTGTCCAGTACTTGACTCTGGTGTTGTGATAGTGTAGTAACAAGTATATATGTGTAGTATTGTCCAGTACTTGACTCTGGTGTTGTATAGTGTATATTGTCGTACTTGACTCTGGTGTTGTAATTTTACAGACCACATGACTCTTGATAAAGTCGTAACTACTTTCTTTTGTTTTTAACCAAAATATGTCCAAACATCAGCTTTAAAAGCTGCTGGACTCACTGTATCCTCTCGTCCTCAGTTATAATTATTCCTTACGCTGTGGAGGACGTAGGGACTGCTGCCATCTAGAGGCCGGAAGTTTAATTGAAACACAAAAATGAATGAATGCTGTGAATGTTTACTCTAATGTTTAGTCTAAACATTTTAAATGATACAAATCATGAAATATTTTAATAAACACTAATTAACTTTCATAATAATTTCTCCGATCATTTATATTTCACACAAAAGTCTCTTCAGTTCTCTGTCGACTCAATTTTGTTACCTTTCAACAGAAAGTTGTTTATTTCGCAGACGTCTCTGCAGCAAACATCCTCTTCATTCGGGAGAGACGCTGAAGTCAGTCTGAATCCTCGGCTGTCGCACCTTCACAGTCCACCTGCTGACCTCGTCTCTCAGAAACACAGCAGACGACAGAAGAGTCGAGGCTGCGTCACTTTTAAACTTCGACAGCATCTCTAGAGAAAATAAGGTTTTTTATCGCAACCTTTGTTTCCTCCAAGAATGTGTTTGTCGTTTAAACTTTATTAAGACCGTTTTATTCTGATAGATCAAGGTAATAATTGATATTAATATATCTTTTATTTTTCTCTACAGGAGAGATTTGTCAAGAAAACAACATGTGACAACAGAGTGAAAGTCGTCCATCTTGAATAAGAAGGTAATCCAGGGAATCAGTTCAACGTTTATAAAATCTTCTGTAACTAATCACAGGATAAATGAGCAACAACAAGCTTTTTTCCTCCAGATATGACTGTGAACGTATTTATAATGTTGTGTTTGAATCTCTTTTAGAGCTTAAAGTAGAACCAAAGTGTGTATGTGTGTGTGTGTTGTTGTGATGTGTGGCTCTATTGTATCATCATTGTGTGTGTGTGTTGTTGTGATGTTCGACTCTATTGTATCATCAGTGTGTGTGTGTTGTTGTGATGTGTGACTATATTGTATCATCAATGTGTGTGTTGTGATGTGTGACTCTATTGTATCATCAGTGTGTGTGTGTTGTTGTGATGTGTGACTATATTGTATCATCAGTGTGTGTGTTGTGATGTGTGACTCTATTGTATCATCAGTGTGTATGTTGTTGTGATGTGTGACTCTATTGTATCATCGGTGTGTGTTGTGATGTGTGACTCTATTGTATCATCAGTGTGTGTGTGTTGTTGTCATGTGTGACTCATTTGTATCATCATTGTGTGTGTTGTGATGTGTGACTCTATTGTATCATCAGTGTGTGTGTGTTGTTGTTGTGATTTGTGACTCTATTGTATCATCATTGTGTGTTGTTGTGATGTTCGACTCTATTGTATCATCATTGTGTGTGTTGTGATGTGTGACTCTATTGTATCATCAGTGTGTGTGTTGTTGTTGTGATGTGTGACTCTATTGTATCATCAGTGTGTGTGTGTTGTTGTGATGTGTGACTCTATTGTATCATCAGTGTGTGTGTGTTGTTGTGATGTGTGACTCTATTGTATCATCAGTGTGTGTGTGTTGTTGTGATGTGTGATGTGTGACTCCAGTCGGACTCCAGCAATGCATCATCGTAACCTCCCTGTCAGCGTGGAGGACGAGGAGAGCAAGAGAAGATGGCGTTCGTAACATATACGTCGATAATAACGTTTAGGAATCAAGGACGAACATAAACGTTTGAATTTCAAATTATGATAGAAATTTTATGATTCATTACCACAAGATGTTGTTGAATATATATGCAATAGTGTGTCGTGTGTATTGTCAAGAGTGTGTTGATACGTATCATGATTCAAGGATACGATATATAGCGATAGTGTAATAACAAGTATATATGTGTAGTATTGTCCAGTACTTGACTCTGGTGTTGTGATAGTGTAGTAACAAGTATATATGTGTAGTATTGTCCAGTACTTGACTCTGGTGTTGTGATAGTGTAGTAACGAGTATATATGTGTAGTATTGTCCAGTACTTGACTCTGGTGTTGTGATAGTGTAGTAACGAGTATATATGTGTAGTATTGTCCAGTACTTGACTCTGGTGTTGTGATAGTGTAGTAACAAGTATATATGTGTAATATTGTCCAGTACTTGACTCTGGTGTTGTGATAGTGTAGTAACAAGTATATATGTGTAGTATTGTCCAGTACTTGACTCTGGTGTTGTGATAGTGTAGTAACAAGTATATATGTGTAGTATTGTCCAGTACTTGACTCTGGTGTTGTGATAGTGTAGTAACAAGTATATATGTGTAGTATTGTCCAGTACTTGACTCTGGTGTTGTGATAGTGTAGTAACAAGTATATATGTGTAGTATTGTCCAGTACTTGACTCTGGTGTTGTGATAGTGTAGTAACAAGTATATATGTGTAGTATTGTCCAGTACTTGACTCTGGTGTTGTAGTATTTACAGACCACATGACTCTTGATAAAGTCGTAACTACTTTCTTTTGTTTTTAACCAAAATATGTCCAAACATCAGCTTTAAAAGCTGCTGGACTCACTGTATCCTCTCGTCCTCAGTTATAATTATTCCTTACGCTGTGGAGGACGTAGGGACTGCTGCCATCTAGAGGCCGGAAGTTTAATTGAAACACAAAAATGAATGAATGCTGTGAATGTTTACTCTAATGTTTAGTCTAAACATTTTAAATGATACAAATCATGAAATATTTTAATAAACACTAATTAACTTTCATAATAATTTCTCCGATCATTTATATTTCACACAAAAGTCTCTTCAGTTCTCTGTCGACTCAATTTTGTTACCTTTCAACAGAAAGTTGTTTATTTCGCAGACGTCTCTGCAGCAAACATCCTCTTCATTCGGGGAGAGACGCTGAAGTCAGTCTGAGTCCTCGGCTGTCGCACCTTCACAGTCCACCTGCTGACCTCGTCTCTCAGAAACACAGCAGACGACAGAAGAGTCGAGGCTGCGTCACTTTTAAACTTCGACAGCATCTCTAGAGAAAATAAGGTTTTTTATCGCAACCTTTGTTTCCTCCAAGAATGTGTTTGTCGTTTAAACTTTATTAAGACCGTTTTATTCTGATAGATCAAGGTAATAATTGATATTAATATATCTTTTATTTTTCTCTACAGGAGAGATTTGTCAAGAAAACAACATGTGACAACAGAGTGAAAGTCGTCCATCTTGAATAAGAAGGTAATCCAGGGAATCAGTTCAACGTTTATAAAATCTTCTGTAACTAATCACAGGATAAATGAGCAACAACAAGCTTTTTTTCCTCCAGATATGACTGTGAACGTATTTATAATGTTGTGTTTGAATCTCTTTTAGAGCTTAAAGTAGAACCAAAGTGTGTATGTGTGTGTGTGTTGTTGTGATGTGTGGCTCTATTGTATCATCATTGTGTGTGTGTGTTGTTGTGATGTTCGACTCTATTGTATCATCAGTGTGTGTGTGTTGTTGTGATGTGTGACTATATTGTATCATCAATGTGTGTGTTGTGATGTGTGACTCTATTGTATCATCAGTGTGTGTGTGTTGTTGTGATGTGTGACTATATTGTATCATCAGTGTGTGTGTTGTGATGTGTGACTCTATTGTATCATCAGTGTGTATGTTGTTGTGATGTGTGACTCTATTGTATCATCAGTGTGTGTGTTGTGATGTGTGACTCTATTGTATCATCAGTGTGTGTGTGTTGTTGTCATGTGTGACTCATTTGTATCATCATTGTGTGTGTTGTGATGTGTGACTCTATTGTATCATCAGTGTGTGTGTGTTGTTGTTGTGATTTGTGACTCTATTGTATCATCATTGTGTGTTGTTGTGATGTTCGACTCTATTGTATCATCATTGTGTGTGTTGTGATGTGTGACTCTATTGTATCATCAGTGTGTGTGTTGTTGTTGTGATGTGTGACTCTATTGTATCATCAGTGTGTGTGTGTTGTTGTGATGTGTGACTCTATTGTATCATCAGTGTGTGTGTGTTGTTGTGATGTGTGACTCTATTGTATCATCAGTGTGTGTGTGTTGTTGTGATGTGTGACTCTATTGTATCATCAGTGTGTGTGTTGTGATATGTGACTCTATTGTATCATCAGTGTGTGTGTTGTTGTGATGTGTGACTCTATTGTATCATCAGTGTGTGTTGTTGTGATGTGTGATTCTATTGTATCATCAGTGTGTGTGTTGTTGTGCTGTGTGACTATTGTATCATCAGTTTGTGTGTGTTGTTGTGATGTGTTACTCTATTGTATCATCAGTGTGTGTGTGTTGATGTGATGTGTGACTCTATTGTATCATCAGTGTGTGTGTGTTGTTGTGATGAGTGACTCTATTGTATCATCAGTGTGTGTGTTGTGATGTGTGACTCTATTGTATCATCAGTGTGTGTGTGTTGTTGTGATGTGTGACTCTATTGTATCATCAGTGTGTGTGTTGTGATGTGTGACTCTATTGTATCATCAGTGTGTGTTGTTGTGATGTGTGACTCTATTGTATCATCAGTGTGTGTGTTGTGATGTGTGACTCTATTGTATCATCAGTGTGTGTTGTTGTGATGTGTGACTCTATTGTATCATCAGTGTGTGTGTTGTGATGTGTGACTCTATTGTATCATCAGTGTGTGTTGTTGTGATGTGTGACTCTATTGTATCATCAGTGTGTGTGTTGTGATGTGTGACTCTATTGTATCATCAGTGTGTGTTGTTGTGATGTGTGACTCTATTGTATCATCAGTGTGTGTGTGTTGTTGTGATGTGTGACTCTATTGTATCATCAGTGTGTGTGTTGTGATGTGTGACTCTATTGTATCATCAGTGTGTGTTGTTGTGATGTGTGACTCTATTGTATCATCAGTGTGTGTGTTGTGATGTGTGACTCTATTGTATCATCAGTGTGTGTTGTTGTGATGTGTGACTCTATTGTATCATCATGTGTGTGTGTTGTTGTGATGAGTGACTCTATTGTATCATCAGTGTGTGTGTTGTGATGTGTGACTCTATTGTATCATCAGTGTGTGTGTTGTTGTGATGTGTGACTCTATTGTATCATCAGTGTGTGTGTGTTGTTGTGATGTGTGACTCTATTGTATCATCAGTGTGTGTGTGTTGTTGTGATGTGTGACTCTATTGTATCATCAGTGTGTGTGTGTGTTGTGATGTGTGACTCTATTGTATCATCAGTGTGTGTGTGTTGTTGTGATGTGTGACTCTATTGTATCATCAGTGTGTGTTTGTTGTTGTGATGAGTGACTCTATTGTATCATCAGTGTGTGTGTTGTGATGTGTGACTCTATTGTATCATCAGTGTGTGTGTGTTGTTGTGATGTGTGACTCTATTGTATCATCAGTGTGTATTTGTTGTTGTGATGTGTGACTCTATTGTATCATCAGTGTGTATTTGTTGTTGTGATGAGTGACTCTATTGTATCATCAGTGTGTGTGTTGTTGTGATGTGTGACTCTATTGTATCATCAGTGTGTGTGTGTTGTTGTGATGTGTGACTCTATTGTATCATCAGTGTGTGTGTTGTGATGTGTGACTCTATTGTATCATCAGTGTGTGTGTTGTGATGTGTGACTCTATTGTATCATCAGTGTGTGTGTGTTGTTGTGATGTGTGACTCTATTGTATCATCAGTGTGTGTGTTGTCATGTGTGACTATATCGTATCATCAGTGTGTATGTGTGTGTTGTTGTGATGTGTGACTTTATTGTATCATCATTGAGTGTGTGTCTTGTTGTGATGTGTGACTCTATTGTATCATCAGTGTGTGTGTGTTGTTGTGATGTGTGACTCTATTGTATCATCAGTGTGTGTGTTGTTGTGATGTATGACTCTATTGTATCATCAGTGTGTGTGTTGTTGTGATGTGTGACTCTATTGTATCATCAGTGTGTGTGTTGTTGTGATGTGTGACTCTATTGTATCATCAGTGTGTGTGTTGTTGTGATGTGTGACTCTATTGTATCATCAGTGTGTGTTTGTACAAAACTCTCTTTTCATTGAAATATTGACATTAGAAAATGATCTTAAGCTCCGCCCACTGAAAACACTTTGTTTTTCTGGAGATGAAATCTTGTTGACCATAAACACACCCACTCTGCTGTGATTGGTCAAGCATAGAGGTTCGTCATCGTGCGTCATCAATGGTCTCCACCTCCAAGGGACTTGTTGTATAAACAAAGGGGGCGTTATCACAGCTGGAGGAGGAGTGAAGCCATTATTACGTCATAATGGACTCTCGTAACCTCTCGTTCGTCCAGATTTCAGAGCAACTTTATAAAGTAATAAAGTGTAAAACATGGTGATGATGAGAAGTTACTGCATCTTGAAGAACATTCACTTCATGACACCAGAGTTGATCATCAGTTGCTCTTTAAGAACCTCTGAATAAATCTTCTCATGACGTCTGTGATGGAAAGACAAGGACGACTCGACGTTCGCTCGTCACGTCAACAGAGAAGATATATTTGATAAAAATGGCAGATCTCAGTCAAAGAAATGTGAATAAAAACATCTGCGCTGTCACGGATCCCTCAAGGTCGAGCTCGCAGAAGCTAAATATCTAATCTATAAATGGTACTTTAGCTCAACAGGTCACTTGAAAATGACATATTTTACTATTTCTCTGAGGGATTTATCGCCGCCACTGCCTCGGATACTGTCAGCGCTGCTAAATTCTCAGAAGACCTTTTACTGTGTCGCACTTTCCCAGAACTTTGCGAGGTGATAAATCACCTTAAGAGGAAGTCATTTGATTTGATTTGAGGTTTCAAGTGTTGGGCGCGAGCTGCGCTACATCCAAATGAGATTCCTCATAACATTCCCACCTCGAGTCTCCTTTCAACCCAACATCCGGCTTTCTCGGGACATTCTTCTCGCCACGGCGCCCCCACCAGGACGATCGTGGAGCGAGTCGTGACGAGAAGACTTGAGGGACGACGGGTGGGAAGAGGAGGTGACGGGAGAAGGAGAGACTTGGATGAACGAGAGTGTGGCGAGAAGGTGACGTAGACTGATGTCGTGATTGTTTCTTTATTTCTCGCCAGAGCTTCTATTCCAACCTGGAGTGACGGCAGCTGTAAGTAAGTAAGTAAGTAATATTTATTAATATAGCGCTTTTCCAGACCAGGGTCACAAAGCACTTAAACAATCAAAACAATACTCAAAAAAGGACATACTTTAAAGATCAAGATAATACTGAGAACAACACAGGAGTTCCAGAAAATCAAGGAAAAGCCTGAACAAATAGAAACGTCTTAAGATGTTTCTTAAAGGAGTCAGTAGATCATCAAGAGCAAAGAGAGAGAAGATCGTTCCAAAGCTTAGGAGCAACAGCCTGAAAAGATTTCTCTCCTCTGGTCCTGAACCGTGTGCGTGGAACCATAAGTAGATTCTGATCCACAGACCTCAGAGCCCGAGCTGGGGTGTAAGGCTGGATCAGATCACTGATGGAAGGTCTGACCATGAATAGATCTGAAAGTAAGAACCAGAATTTTAAAGTTGATCCTGAAAGAAACTGGCAGCCAGTGAAGAGTTTGAAGGAGAAATGTGAGTTCTTCTACTAGAGCGGCTCAGAATTCTCGCTGCAGAGTTTTGTATGAACTGCAGGCGAGACTCGAGGCAAACGACCGATTCAATCCTCGACAGATCATCTGCAAAAACTGAAATCCAAGAGAGGGTTTATGTTTTGTTCATAGCAAAAACCAGACTGAATTTAAATCGATAGTTGACACGAAATTAGAACTTCACTCATTTCCTACTTACACTGCAGAAAACTGACCAGAAACTGTTTCCTTCAACTGAGAAAAATCTCTAAACTTAGGAAAATGTTGTCGGAACATGATCTGGATCTTATAATCCATGCGTTTGTTTCTTCTCGTCTGGACTATTGTAACAAAACACTGTTGTTTGTTTTCACGTCTTAACCAGAAGGATGTGTCTCGCCTGCAGTTCATACAAAACTCTGCAGCCAGAATTCTGAGCCGCTCTAGTAGAAGAACTCACATTTCTCCTTCAAACTCTTCACTGGCTGCCAGTTTCTTTCAGGATCATTTTAAAATTCTGGTTCTTTCAGATCTATTCATGGTCAGTCCTTCCATCAGTGATCTGATCCAGACTTACACCCCAGCTCGGGCTCTGAGGTCTGTGGATCAGAATCTACTGATGGTTCCTGAACTTCCGGACCAGAGGAGAGAAATCCTTCCAGACTGTTGCTCCTAAGCTTTGGAACCATCTCTGTGTTTGATGATCTACTGACTCCTTCAAGAAACATCTGTGTTTGATGATCTACTGACTCCTTCAAGAAACATCTGTGTTTGATGATCTACTGACTCCTTCAAGAAACATCTGTGTTTGATGATCTACTGACTCCTTCAAGAAACATCTGTGTTTGATGATCTACTGACTCCTTCAAGAAAATGAAACATCCATCTGTGTTTGATGATCTACTGACTCCTTCAAGAAACATCTGTGTTTGATGATCTACTGACTCCTTCAAGAAACATCTGTGTTTGATGGATCTACTGACTCCTTCAAGAAACATTTTTAGATGTTTTTATTTGTTCAGGCTTTTCCTTGATTTTCTGGAACTCCTGTTGTGTTATCAGTTTTATCTTGACCTTTAAAGTATATATTTTATTGAATATTGTTTTGATTGTTTAAGCGCTTTGTGACCCTGGTCTGGAAAAGCGCTATACAAATAAAAATGACTTACTTACGACTCTCATGTCGACTAATGTTGATTATTTTCAGAGTAACACGTTCTTTTTAGAGACGAAAATGTTTGTTCATTTTAATGTAGTGACTGAGGCTTCGTCCAAAAAGACACTTAAAAACCTCCAAATACCTTCAAACTGCTCGTCTGTAACGTCCTCTTGTATTGAAGCCTCGACATGAGAAGAAATGTTAAATATATAAATTAAAAAAAGTCAATATTTAAGCTTTTTTTGTAGCAGTAGTTTAAAGACTAAAATACTCTGTAGACAGTAGACAGTAGTAGTATGTTACAAGAGGGACGTTACAGACGAGCAGGAGGTATTATTTGGATGTTTTTAAGTGTCTTTTCGGACGACAAAAATGTCACGACCATCATATGAACAATAAATTTTGCCTTAATCTCCGAAAAGACACAGATTACTATGAAAATAATACAGTATATCTTGCATTTTTTATTGACAATTTTATACAAATTCAAAATAATTAAATGAAAGTAGAAAAATGAAAAATTTCCTTCTTCCTACTTCTTTTTCAAAGTGTTTTGTTTTTTTATTTTATTTTCTATGTACAAATGATTACATATTTTATACATGTTTAATATAAAATCCATCCAATATATTAAGAGACAATATTGACACTTGAATTGCTTGTATACAGTACAAATAAATCTGCAGATAGGGTGAGAAAAAAAGTTTCTTGTGTTACATTTGTTTGTTTTCAATAAACTTCTTAAAAACATTTATAGAATTTAAGAAAATTTAGCTATAAACAAGTAATTTAGGTGTAATTTTTGCATCTAAGGTCATAGTTCGACCAAACTTCACTAATTTTCTACTCACCCTCATGTTGACTCAGGGTTGGGATTATTTTCAGAGTAATCTGTTCTTTTTAGATTTATAGACAAAAAAGTAAATTGAACAAGTCTTTACCTTTAGCTGGTTTTGTAGTAGAAGCTAAAATGCTAACATGCTACACAGACAGGAAACACATTTTCTGGAGTTAAACAAATGATCAAGTCAAATAAAAACCTGCTTAGATATTGTTTTTTCCGTCTATATATGTCCAGATTGTTTTAAATGTCGTATCAAGTAAACAAACTGATCCAGGGAGTCATAGACTCATAACTTTTGATTTAGTCTCGTATCGTGACACACTTATCATGAAACGTTAAACGTTATGAATCTGCTTCACACGTACGATAACATTTTCAGCAGGAATTCAACCGACACCTCCGTAAAAGTCTCATTTCAGGGAGTGAAGACTTCACGGAAGCTAACGTTGCTAAAGAGGAAGACACACGGTTCTGACCTTTTCCACGCCGAGCTTCCATCTTTCATCGTGCGGCTCCGTCCGGATGAATCCGACCCGATCCAGTGTCCATTAAAAGAGATAATTAAGTGTTAGATAATGAGTGGTTGACCTTCACGGCGGCAGTAACATCGCAGACGTCGCTCTAATCTGGGAGAAACAGACGCAGAAAACATGTTTAGGACGGAATCGATGACTCGACTCAACATCGACGCTCGAGTTCCATCAATTACCTGAAGATTCAATGTTTGTGTTCGACTGTGGTGTCGGTTCGTTTGGCTTCAGGAGCTTCTGCCTGCAGACGCTTCTGTGTGGAATACTGTAGAAAACTGATCAACAGGAAGAGCAGGTGCAGTATTTCTTCGACTATAACTTACACTTTAAATACATTATATATTTATTTTTTTGTGGTAAATATCACTCAAAAACCTGTTTAACTGTCAATAAGCTTATCATCGAAGCTGCATAATAATACTTTGTAAAGCTCTGTAGTATTACTTTGTAAGGCTCTGTTGTATTACTTGACAAGGCACCGTAGTATTACTTTGTGATTATTTGTAGTGTTACTTTGCAAGGCTCCGTAGTATTACTCAGAAAAGCGCCGTAGTATTACTCTTTATAGCTCCGTAGTATTACTCAGCAAGGCGCCATAGTATTACTCTGTATAGCTCTGTTGTATTACTCTGCAAGGCTCTGTAGTATTACTCTGCAAGGCTCTGTAGTATTACTTTGTGATGCGCCGTAGTATTACTCTGCAAGGCTACGTAGTACTACTCCATAAGGCTCCGTAGAATTACTTTGTGATGCGTGGTAGTATTACCCTGCAAGGCTATGTGGTATTACTCTGCAAGGCTCTGTAGTATTCATTTGTGGTGCGCGGTAGTATTACTCTGCAAGGCTACGTAGTATTATTCCGCAAGGCTCCGTAGTATTAATTTGTGATGCACAGTAGTATTACTCTGCAAGGCTCCATAGTATTACTCCGTAAAGCTCCGTAGTATTTCTTTGTCATGCGAGGTAGTATTACTCTGCAAGGCTCCATAGTATTACTCCGTAAGGCTCCGTAGTATTAGTTTGTGATGTGCCGTAGTTTTACTTTGTAAGGCTCCATAGTATTACTCCGTAAGGCTCCGTAGTATTATTTGTGATGTGCCGTAGTTTTACTTTGTAAGGCCCATGTGCCGTAAGTCTAAAATATTATTTGTGATGTGCCGTAAGTCTCCACATAGTATTACTCCGTAAGGCTCTGTAGAATTACTTTGTGATGTGCCGTAGTATTACTTTTTAAGGCTCCATAGTATTACTCCGTAAGGCTCCGTAGTATTACTTTGTGATGTGCCGTAGTTTTTACTTTAAGGTAGTATTACTCCGTAAGCTTCTTTTGTTTTTTTTCTTTTTTTTCTTTTTTTTTCTTTTTTTTTTTTTTTTTGTGATGTGCCGTAGTTTTACTTTGTAAGGCTCCATAGTATTACTCCGTAAGGCTCTGTAGTATTACTTTGTGATGTGGCGTAGTATTACTTTTTAAGGCTCCATAGTATTACTTTGTGAAGCTTAGTAGTATTACTCTTTGAGGCCCTGTAGTCTTATAGTCTGAAAGTTAGTTTTGCCAATTTTTCCCATCATGCATTGCAGCGGAGCTTTGACGGCACCAAGAAAGTTGATCATTGTTTCGTTGATTTTTGTTTGTGGCTAATGTTCGTTTTTCATTCTCTGGTCACTCCGTGGAAGACGAACGATGGATATGATGATTTGAACGACACACACACATGTCGTCTGCTGGTCAGAGATCACTAGAGAGGTTGATGTTCGCCTGGTGTTGCTGAGAAAGTGTCAGGAAACAGATAAACACAAACATTCTTAACCACGGCTGCTGATCACAGGATTGATTTCACGGCCGTCGACCTGCAAACCTTCACCTGCTCAAGGACGTCAGAGATTCATCTTTGAGTCGATCAAACGTTGAATTAAAACATCGAAGTTGGAATCATCAGTCGAACGTTCATCAAGTCTCGTCGACGGCTTCAGAGCCGACGCTGCAGAGTCCAGCGTTGAATGCTGCTGCTGCTGCTGCTGCTGCTGCTGCTGTGCTGCTGCTGCCTCCTCACTTTCAGTTGCCTGGCAACAGATGTGTTAAGACGAGTCAATAGTTCACTGCCGTTTGCCTTTTTGTGTTGCCCTCAGTAGCTCCTACGATGAAGCAAACAAACAGCTGCCAGTGTTCGGCTGCGCAGGAGAAAACTGCAGTTTTTAAAAAGTGTTTTTGTCGCCGTTTCACCGAAGCTCTGGACAGCATCAGATGAAGAAGGAGGAATATTTGACAATATATGGAAGAAATGATTTATTCTTTGTGTTGTAACCGTGGTTTAATTATCGAAGGTCACACAGATAATACTGAGATAAATCTCCAGAGACAATAAACACATGTTAAAATATGTAAAATTACAGATTTTGTAGCGAAAACATCATTTAAGTGAAGTTTGATCATCAATTAAAGCTTTAAACTTTGCTTTTGCATTTTTTGAATAAAAGCGATGATTCAATTAAAACAGTTTGTCCAAAATAAGGTTAATCAAATATTAATAATAATAATAATAATATTATATTTTTTTAATGTATTTTAATGTGGAAACCATGATGTTTACGCACATATCTGTACGATGGAAAAGTATTTTTAATACTTAATTAATTACCTCATTTATATAATTCCCAGCCGACATTTTATTAGGTTAAACTAAAGATTTTTGGGTGAATAATTTTTTATATTTATAATAATATTTATTTATTTAGGTTTTATTTTACAAGCTGCTGACAAAACAGAGAAAAGATGATAAACTCTAATGAAAATAGATCCGAGTGTCGTCAGCATATCAGTAAAAGTGAATGTATTTGTTAATACGTTTGAGTTTCTATTCTTCTAAGATTGTTAAGTCTGTGAAATTTACTGAGAAAAGTTATTTTTATTCAATATTCATGTTTTAAACACGTGAACAAATAGAACTAATTCATTTGTATTTAGAGTCTTTAAAGTTTAATGATTGTTTAAATGTTTTATTCAGAAATATTCAGCTTTACAAACACATATAAACTTTACATTTCTAAATGAGAGATTGATGGATAGAAGTTGTTGTTTTGTTGTCTAAAGGTTGGAGGTTCGTTCTCGTCTTCATCCCATCATCGTTGGTTCTGGTTCTGGAAGTGTGTGTTGAGCCCAGTGTGTCCTCAGGACTGTGAGTAAATATTTAAAACCCTCAGCAGAAGAACTGCTGCCTTCAGTTAAGAACACAACCTGTGATTCGTGGATGTGTCTGAAAAAATAAACGTTTCTCCACAAATGATTAGAAATTTTACATTTAACATTTGTTACATCTGTGGAAACTATTGTGCGACTGAGACTTAAATATATAAGTATTTATGATTTTAAATGAAGGACGAAAAACATATTTATATTGTGTAACTGTTGCAATATTGACCTTGTTAACCTGTAATGTGTGACTCTATTGTATCATCAGTGTGTGTGTTGTTGTGATGTGTGACTCTATTGTATCATCAGTGTGTGTGTTGTTGTTGTGATGTGTGACTCTATTCTATCATCACTGTGTGTGTTGTTGTTGTTGTGATGTGTGACTCTATTGTATCATCAGTGTGTAAGTAAGTATGTTAAGTGATGTGTGACTATATTGTATCGAGACCAGGGTCACAAAGCGCTTTAACAATCAAAACAATACTCAAAACAGTACATACTTCAAAGATCAAGATAATACTGAGAACAACACAGGAGTTCGAGAAATTCAAGGAAAAGCCTGAACAAATAGAAACGTCTTAAGATGTTTCTTAAAGGAGTCAGTAGATCATCAAGAGCAAAGAGAGAGAAGATCGTTCCAAAGCTTAGGAGCAACAGCCTGAAAAGATTTCTCTCCTCTGGTCCTGAGCCGTGTGCGTGGAACCATAAGTAGATTCTGATCCACAGACCTCAGAGCCCGAGCTGGGGTGTAAGTCTGGATCAGATCACTGATGGAAGGTCTGACCATGAATAGATCTGAAAGTAAGAACCAGAATTTTAAAGTTGATCCTGAAAGAAACTGGAAGCCAGTGAAGAGTTTTAAGGACCGGAGAAATGTGAGTTCTTCTACTTGAGCGGGTTAGAATTCTGGCTGCAGAGTTCTGAATCAACTGCAGGCGAGACGATCCTTCTTGTTAAGACATGAAAACAAACTGTTACAATAGTCCAGACGAGAAGAAACAAACGCATGGATTATAAGATCCAGATCATGTTGTGACAGCATTTTCCTAAGTTTAGAGATTTTTCTCAGTTGAAGGAAACAGTTTCTGGTCAGTTTTCTTCAGTGTCGAACAAGAGACATGTCTTTATCAAATACAACACCCAGGTTTCTCAGGCTCAGTTTGACAGACTGACCTAAGTCACCCAAGTACTGACTCAACCCTGGAATCGTATCATCAGGAGTGTGTGTGTTGTTGTTGTGATGTGTGACTCTATTGTATCATCAGTGTGTGTGTTGTTGTGATGTGTGACTTTATTGTATCATCAGTGTGTGTGTTGTTGTGATGTGTGACTCTATTGTATCATCAGTGTGTGTGTTGTTGTGATGTGTGACTCTATTGTATCATCAGTGTGTGTGTTGTTGTGATGTGATGTGTGACTCTATTGTATAATCAGTGTGTGTGTTGTTGTGATGTGTGACTCTATTGTATCATCAGTGTGTGTGTTGTTGTGATGTGTGACTCTATTGTATCATCAGTGTGTGTGTTGTTGTGATGTGTGACTCTATTGTATCATCAGTGTGTGTGTGTGTTGTGATGTGTGACTCTATTGTATCATCAGTGTTTGTGTTGTTGTGATGTGATGTGTGACTCTATTGTATAATCAGTGTGTGTGTGTGTTGTGATGTGTGACTCTATTGTATCATCAGTGTTTGTGTTGTTGTGATGTGTGACTCTATTGTATCATCAGTGTGTGTGTGTGTTGTTGTGATGTGTGACTCTATTGTATCATCAGTGTGTGTGTTGTTGTGATGTGTGACTCTATTGTATCATCAGTGTGTGTGTTGTTGTGATGTGTGACTCTATTGTATCATCAGTGTGTGTGTGTTGTTGTGATGTGTGACTCTATTGTATCATCAGTGTGTGTGTTGTTGTGATGTGTGACTCTATTGTATCATCAGTGTGTGTGTTGTTGTGATGTGATGTGTGACTCTATTGTATCATCAGTGTGTGTGTTGTTGTGATGTGTGACTCTATTGTATCATCAGTGTGTGTGTGTTGTTGTGATGTGTGACTCTATTGTATCATCAGTGTGTGTGTTGTTGTGATGTGTGACTCTATTGTATCATCAGTGTGTGTGTGTGTTGTTGTGATGTGTGACTCTATTGTATCATCAGTGTTTGTGTTGTTGTGATGTGATGTGTGACTCTATTGTATCATCAGTGTGTGTGTGTTGTTGTGATGTGTGACTCTATTGTATCATCAGTGTTTGTGTTGTTGTGATGTGTGACTCTATTGTATCATCAGTGTGTGTGTGTGTTGTTGTGATGTGTGACTCTATTGTATCACCAGTGTGTGTGTGTGTTGTTGTGATGTGTGACTCTATTGTATCATCAGTGTGTGTGTTGTTGTGATGTGTGACTCTATTGTATCATCAGTGTGTGTGTGTTGTTTGTGATGTGTGACTCTATTGTATCATCAGTGTGTGTGTGTGTTGTTGTGATGTGTGACTCTATTGTATCAGTGTGTGTGTGTGTGTTGTTGTGATGTGTGACTCTATTGTATCATCAGTGTGTGTGTTGTTGTGATGTGTGACTCTATTGTATCATCAGTGTGTGTGTGTTGTTGTGATGTGTGACTCTATTGTATCATCAGTGTGTGTGTGTTGTTGTGATGTGTGACTCTATTGTATCATCAGTGTGTGTGTTGTTGTGATGTGTGACTCTATTGTATCATCAGTGTGTGTGTTGTTGTGATGTGTGACTTTATTGTATCATCAGTGTTTGTGTTGTTGTGATGTGTGACTCTATTGTATCATCAGTGTGTGTGTGTGTTGTTGTGATGTGTGACTCTATTGTATCACCAGTGTGTGTGTGTGTTGTTGTGATGTGTGACTCTATTGTATCATCAGTGTGTGTTGTTGTGATGTGTGACTCTATTGTATCATCAGTGTGTGTGTGTTGTTTGTGATGTGTGACTCTATTATATCACCAGTGTGTGTGTGTGTTGTTGTGATGTGTGACTATATTGTATCACCAGTGTGTGTGTGTGTGTTGTTGTGATGTGTGACTCTATTGTATCATCAGTGTGTGTGTTGTTGTGATGTGTGACTCTATTGTATCATCAGTGTGTGTGTTGTTGTGATGTGTGACTATATTGTATCATCAGTTTGTGTGTTGTTGTGATGTGTGACTCTATTGTATCATCAGTGTGTGTGTTGTTGTTGTGATGTGTGACTCTATTGTATCATCAGTGTGTGTGTTGTTGTGATGTGTGACTCTATTGTATCATCAGTGTTTGTGTTGTTGTTGATGTGATGTGTGACTCTATTGTATCATCAGTGTGTTTGTGTGTTGTTGTCCCTCAAAGGGACTCGTTGTATAAACAAAGCGGGTGTGATTACAGCTGGAGGAGGAGTGAAGCCATTATAAAATCATAATGGACTCTCGTAACCTCTCGTTCGTCCAGATTTCAGAGCAACTTTATAAAGTAATAAAGTGTAAAACATGTTCATGATGAGAAGTTACTCAGTTCAACATTTCAAACCATCACTTTTTCAATGGCTGTGATTTTTGTTAGTTTTTTTGTATTTTAATTTTGTGAAGAGCTTTTCCCTGAGTCGCTTCTTATCCAAATGAACTTTATTTATTTTTCATTCAACAACTAATTCTTCCGTTAAACCAACAACATCTGGTTATTTCAGTCACGACCGTAAAGTTCTTCCAAACACTTCAAATCAAACTCTTCTACGGGTTTTCTATCCTCCTTTAATTCTTCCTGGTCTGCAGACGCAGAGAATCCAACGGAGACTTTGGTGAGATTTTTAAGCTCAACTTTGAGAACCTGTTCTTTCCTCAGAACCTCCGCGGCGTCGATTCCAGTCGCGGCTCCTGCAGCAACGAAAACAATCAGCGACTTCATCCTCCGTTTGGCATTTTTAAGCCTTTTCTGCTCCACTGAGCTGAGATTTAGGGCTTCGTTGACCCGAACATCGAGGACAATATCGAATCAATCACGTCCTACTTTACGACACTTTAGGCCCGAGTACCAGGAGGAGCGTCGTCTGCTCGGAACCGCTTGATAAACGATCGTCTCTTAAGGGATTCAATTAAAGGCGCGAGACACAAACGATACGTTTATTAACGTTCGTCTTTTTGTTTGTTTGGAGAAAAACCGAGGCTTCGGTCGCACCTGCTCAAGGTGTAATTGTCTCGTTTCACTAACTGGTGATAAATACCTCGTTTAAGTTCGGAGACGGAGTGTGAAATTAATACTTCTCGCTGCTCCGGGGTTTAATAAAAACTCCCGGAGACGCCGTCCTCACATCGTGGAGTTTATATTTATCAATTTCCAGTCACACGCAAATGTGAGAATCATCATTTTTGCGTCGTCTCCGTGTGACAAGAGTGATGTTGATTCATGCGGCGGATCTTTGTTCGTGAGATGAGATGTTCTTCACGAACCGTGTTCGGGTTCGAACCCAAACACGGTTGAAAATATCACACGCGTGTCGGTCGACGTTTCACAAACTATTTGTTTTTTTTCTCCGCAACAGTTTTCAACGGAGGACGAGTCAGTCTCGTTTATGACGTTTAGTTTCAAATAAGTAAGTAATATTTATTTATATAGCGCTTTTCGAGACCAGGGTCACAAAGCCCTTTAACAATCAAAACAATACTCAAAAAAGTACATACTTTAAAGATCAAGATAATACTGATAACACAACAGGAGTTCCAGAAAATCAAGGAAAAGCCTGAACAAATAGAAACGTCTTAAGATGTTTCTTAAAGGAGTCAGTAGATCATCAAGAGCAAAGAGAGAGAAGATCGTTCCAAAGCTTAGGAGCAACAGCCTGAAAAGATTTCTCTCCTCTGGTCCTGAGTCGTGTGCGTGGAACCATAAGTAGATTCTGATCCACAGACCTCAGAGCCCGAGCTGGGGTGTAAGGCTGGATCAGATCACTGATGTGGAGGGCCTGACCATGAATAGATCTGAAAGTAAGAACCAGAATTTTAAAGTTGATCCTGAAAGAAACTGGAAGCCAGTGAAGAGTTTGAAGGAGAAATGTGAGTTCTTCTACTAGAGCGGCTCAGAATTCTGGCTGCAGAGTTTTGTATGAACTGCAGACGAGACGATCCTTCTTGTTAAGACATGAAAATAAACTGTTACAATAGTCCAGACGAGAAGAAACAAACGCATGGATTATAAGATCCAGATCATGTTCCGACAACATTTTACTAAGTTTAGAGATTTTTCTCAGTTGAAGGAAACAGTTTCTGGTCAGTTTTCTTCAGTGTTGAACAAGAGACATGTCTTTATCAAATACAACACCCAGGTCTCTCAGGCTCAGTTTGACAGACTGACCTAAGTCACCCAAGTACTGACTCAACCCTGGAACCTTATCATCAGGAGCAATCACAGGTGTGGACAACAAACGATTTCGGGTCAGTCTCGTGAGGTCAACACGATGGTTCCTCCGGGTCCGATCGTTATTGTCCTTCACCAATCAAATCCTTTTCTTCACATTGTATTTCCAATTCTACATTCCTAAGACTGTTTCTCAAATCGTACACTGTCTTACAGTGCACAGCTTTACAGTACACTGTAAGACAGTGCGCACATTTGGACGGTGTAGTTTTGTCTCAAATCAAACACTGCTGCCAGTTTCTTTCAGGATCAACTTTAAAATTCTGGTTCTTACTTTCAGAGCTATTCATGGTCAGACCTTCCATCACTGATCTGATCCAGCCTTACACCCCAGCTCGGGCTCTGAGGTCTGTGGATCAGAATCTACTGATGGTTCCACGCACACGACTCAGGACCAGAGGAGAGAAATCTTTTCAGGCTGTTGCTCCTAAGCTTTGGAACGATCTTCTCTCTCTTTGCTCTTGATGATCTACTGACTCCTTCAAGAAACACCTTAAGACGTTTCTATTTGTTCAGGCTTTTCCTTGAATTTCTCGAACTCCTGTGTTGTTCTCAGTATTATCTTGATCTTTAAAGTATATACTTTTTTGAGTATTGTTTTGATTGTTTAAGCGCTTTGTGACCCTGGTCTAGAAAAGCGCTATATAAATAAATATTACTTACTTACTTACTTACTTACACACTTGACTCAACAGCTTCTTCTTCTACTACTTGTTAACGCTAATACCAACCAGTCATCGTGGACACTTGACAACACTTTTACCCCAATTGAAAAAAGGTATTAAGTTGTGTTTCATTGTGTTATTATTGTTGTTGTTGTGTTGTTTTGTGGTAAAATGAGTGTTTTCTTGAGACGTTTACATCGATATCTGCTCCGAAGACGCGCCGTCAGTGGCGTAGCTTCCGAAATACAGTTGGATACTTAAAAAAATGAATAGAGTTTCTTCTCTTTGCTGACTTGTTTTAACAAATCAACTCCTGGTCTGTTTTCATTATGATCATCTCATGAATCCAGTCATCAGACAACAGTCTGGAAGGATTTCTCTCCTCTGGTCCGGAAGTTCAGGAACCATCAGTAGATTCTGATCCACAGACCTCAGAGCCCGAGCTGGGGTGTAAGTCTGGATCAGAATCTACTGATGGAAGGTCTGACCATGAATAGATCTGAAAGTAAGAACCAGAATTTTAAAATGATCCTGAAAGAAACTGGCAGCCAGTGAAGAGTTTGAAGGAGAAATGTGAGTTCTTCTACTAGAGCGGCTCAGAATTCTGGAGTTTTGTATGAACTGCTTCTTGTTTAGACATGAAAATAAACTGTTGCAAGTGCAAGTAGTACAAACCTATTAGGATGTTATAGATTTTTTAAAAGCTAAAGAGACTCTATTGACCAACAAAAAAACATAAATATTACATTATTTTAATATAGTGGTCGAGCTTGTGAAATCATGTGAACATGCATTTGTGACTCATACTTATTTCAGGTGTACTTTAGTTTGAAAGCATTTCGATGATGTCGCCGACCGAAGTCGTGTCCAACAAACATGATCTCAGCGTCTAAATCGATGCCGCGGCTCGTAAACGGGAGACGTTTTACTGGGTCGACGTGTGATGTAATGGCTGCTGTCGAAGGTGCTAAACGATGTTTCACGGCGGTCATAATCGCGCCGCCTTCTCGTCTCCCAGTCGACCGGGGAACGACGTGAGGGAGTTTAAGAAGCATTAGCCTGACGACGCCACCGACGGCGGAGAAATGTCCTGGACGCGCGATCGTGGCGAGTCACTTCCTGCCGCTCATTACGACTCGTGCTCGACCGGTTGATGGTTTGATCTCCATCGTTTCTCCGAGACGATTCTGTCGCATGATCTAATGGACGAGGACGAGGCGAGGTCACGAGGCGTCGTCGCTGATGATGAGAGGAAGACGCGTTAGTACTAACGCTTGTTGAATACACATTATCTAGAGGTTTTACTACCGCGATCATTTCCCTCAACACCGTTGTACTGCGTAGATTCAACCTCACTCTTGGATCGTAAAACTGTAAAACTGACTGAAGGTTATTGAGGACGATCATCATCTTTGCTGACGATCTAGTGATTTGAGAGTAAAGTGAAGGAGATAAAGAATGAAGAGAAAGGTGTAGAGATTAACTAGTATTTTCTGAATAGTTAAAAGTTATCTACACATTATAACTAAGACTGTGTGCAGTTTAGGATCACAATAAACCGAAGAAACCAATTTTAACTTTAAAGTATTTATTGTTTTTTTTTTCTATAAAACCAATAAAGAAACCCTGAGATGAATAAATGATTTCATCAGTCAAAATCAACTCATTGGTAAGAAAGGATTTGAACCATTTAAACAAATATTTGAGATGCAAATTTATAAGATTTAATATATAAAACTGTATCGACCAATCCGCCATCATGTAAGAGAAGTGTTGAAGAAATGCATTATGGGAGTTAACCGTTTTTTGTTGGCAACATAATTAAGTTAGTGCTTTTAACTCAAGTTTTTTCCTACGTGACTATTAATGATAATGATAATAGATAATAGTGACTAAACTAATAATTGATATTATTCAAATATATTTAACGAAATGAGTTACTTATTACAACTATTTGTTATTCAAATTTTAATTAAATAAACATTAATTGTACCCACATTATCATCAAATATGAACATGTTTCCTTCAGACATTTAGTAAATATGCAATCATTTTCTTAACATACACATATGTTTTGGATAAAAAGTAGTTTTCCTTGTGACATTGATCATCTGTTAGTGAGTTATTGGTAAATCCAACACTATTCTGTTGCTTTAAAGAGCATTTTGTCCGATTTTAGTCCCTGCAGTGAATTCTTCTTGTCGCTCCGGAAACACTTTTTAGGAGAATGTTGTAAAACGTTGCATATTTTACCGTTAAAATCTTGTATAATTGTAAAAGATATCGATGTGTTTGAATATCTTCACTGTAACGGTTCATACATGAGGATACTTTTAGAAAGTTTCTCTCTGGACCGAGCGACGACGACGTCCGTCCTCCAAACGGACTCGACGACCATCAGTCACTTCCTCTCGTGCTGCTGCTCATAAAAAGCCGCTTCATTGTCCATGAAGACGTTTGACTCTCCAGTCTGGTCGTCCTCGTCCTGCTGCTGCTGCTGCTGCTGCCACCGACCGTAAAACACTCTGGTCCTCTATAGGTCGTCCAGGCTCGGCTGCGAGTCGTGCCGCGGGAAATAGCATTTCCACCTCCTGCTGTTTTCAAATGAGATTTGAATTTTGGAGAAATTCTCCAGGATGCAATTAGGTCTTGATAACACCTGGAGATGTCGGAGCAGGCGGCGAGGAACACAATCGCTCGTATTAACACCTAATGTGAACCTGATTGTGTAACAAGTCATTCTTGTGTTGATCTCTGTGTGTGTGTGTGTGTGTGTGTGTGTGAGTGTGTGTGTTGTGTGTGAAGATATTGAAGTATATTTCAGAGTGAGTCCCTCATGGTTGAACTTCTTCAGCTTTTAAGAAAACAAAAGTTGAGGACAGACATGAGAGGAAGCAGGAAAACTGAACTGAAAACCTTGAGAATCAAACAGGAAGTAGAAAAATAAGAATAACTGTAGTGCTGTGTCTCAAATCGCATACTAGCGTACTAAAAGTTAGTATTTTTAGTGCGTTAGTGCGTCTCAATTCTTAGTATGCGAAATTGAGTGCGCCATGCACACTAAAGTGGCGTACTAACACGCCCACAAAACTGAGTATGGTTCGATGGACACTAACCACACTAAACAGCTCCATCTTAGTGACGTTTTAAACGGAAGTTACGTCATATATAAATGCATATATATTCATATACTTACAGGTGTATTTTCAGCAGCAGTAGGAGGATAAACACGTCTTCGCTGCTGATACCAGCTTAAATATCTCGCCAATATTTCGATTCTCATATTTTTTCTTTATTTCTTTTTCCAAAGTTGCAAAACGTGCTGCCAGCAGGTGGCAATAGTGTTCCTACAGCTGCTTGAAATCATTGTTAAATAGAAGTAGAAGAAGAAGCTGTCGCGTCATTTCCTGTTAGTGTGTAGCAGCAGAGTTTGATTTGAGACATACTATCTGTGGAGAATTAGTTACTAGTTAGTACGTACACTAAACTGATGCATACTAACTTCTAGTATACTAAGAGAAGTATGTTTGAGACGTACTATCTGTGGAGGATTAGTTACTAGTTAGTACGTACACTATCCTGATGACACTAACTTCTAGTATACTAAGAGAAGTATGTTTGAGACATACTATCTGTGGAGGATTAGTTACTAGTTAGTACGTACACTATCCTGATGATACTAACTTCTAGTATACTAAGAGAAGTATGTTTGAGACATACTATCTGTGGAGGATTAGTTACTAGTTAGTACGTACACTATCCTGATGCATACTAACTTCTAGCATACTAAGAGAAGTATGTTTGAGACATACTATCTGTGGAGGATTAGTAACTAGTTAGTACGTACACTATCCTGATGATACTAACTTCTAGTATACTAAGAGAAGTATGTTTGAGACATACTATCTGTGGAGAATTTGCGTACTAGTTAGTACGTACACTATCCTGATGATACTAACTTCTAGTATACTAAGAGAAGTATGTTTGAGACATACTATCTGTGGAGGATTAGTTACTAGTTAGTACGTACACTATCCTGATGATACTAACTTCTAGTATACTAAGAGAAGTATGTTTGAGACATACTATCTGTGGAGGATTAGTTACTAGTTAGTACGTACACTATCCTGATGATACTAACTTCTAGTATACTTAGAGAAGTATGTTTGAGACATACTATCTGTGGAGAATTTGCGTACTAGTTAGTACGTACACTAAACTGATGCATACTAACTTCTAGTATACTAAGAGTAGTATGTGATTTGAGACACAGCATAGGTTTCGTGATTGGTTGAACACGACAAGATGTGCAAAAGTGAGTGGTGGGCTCCCCGAGACATGGTGTCACAGGTGGGATGGTGAACATATCGTGATCATTCCTGTGGTTCAAAGAAAAGGGAATGATGGACGAACAAGACGTTAAGATCAAACACGTGAATCACACGTTCAGTTCCAACAAACGAAACAAAAGTTCTTGGAAAAGCAGCTCAGGTTCAGTCAGATTTGATGGAGAGTTTTTGCCATTTTCTCGCCACCGATTTTCCATCGTTTTTCACTTTAATACTTTTTTTTTTTTTTAAACATTCCACAGTGGCTTCATGGTCCTGCTGAAAGATGAACCTCCAGCACAGCAGCTGAGCTCCAACCAAATGATTTTCATGTCCCAGACTAAATCTATAAAGTTGAAACCAGTAGAAGTCTTGTCATTACAATCGTTAAATATAAGATGTAACCTAAAGTCTGAGACCGCCTTCCTAGTCCGGTCCATTCTTAGTCCTGGACGATCGACAACCAACAGATGAACTACGACATGAACAGGAAGTCAGACCTTCGTTCTAACAAGCGTTGGACGTAGAAGAACGAACCCTGACAAGCATCAGGAGAAAATCTGTCAAAAGAAAAAGAAACGGTGACGTTGTTGGCGGAGAAGTCGTGTCTCTTTGAAGTCTGTATAAAAAAATTAACAACAATAGATAATAAACATCTGTACTGAATTGATTAATTACTGAAAATATTCATACAGATACAAGACGATTAAATAATAAAGAGTTGTACTGTGTTTTTTAATTTATTAAACACAGAAAATAATATTTAATAAATATCAGTCTAGTTTTGTATTTTAATTATTACTAAAACTAAAACATATATTATGAAGAAGAATATAAATAACAAATATTTAACTTGTATTTTTTAATAATTAGTACAAAAATATAAATACTTGTCTTGTATTTTTACTCAGTTTTGTATTTTTCTGTCAATAATAATCTAGTTTTAGTAATTAGTGAACGTACTGAAGATTCAGTGTAAATCTTAAGTTTGAGACTAGACACACTAATAGACACACTAACTAATAGACTGGACACACTAACACTAATAGACTCAGGGACTCATTCATTCCTCGGGCTATTAAATTGTACAATTCTGAGTTCGGGGGCAGGAGTGGAGTGAAAGTATCTGGATGTTCTGTTCTATGTTAGTCTTTGTATCCTTTGTCTTTGTTGTTTTTCTTTGATCTATGATCTTTATCTTTATCTTTAGACTTAGATTGTGTCATCTTGTTCTTCCTCTTTATGTTCTTCTTCTTATTTTATTTTTATGTATTATTTTGTATTGTTTATGGAAAATTGCTGGCTGTTGGAAAAAACATGATCAATAAAGTTTTACCTTACCTTACCTTACCTTAGACTGGGACCAGAAACACAAGTTTTTTTAAATCTCTTCAGAGTCGTGTGGTTGATGAGAAACATTAGATATTAGATTGTTTTTGGCTCTTCTTATTTTCTCACGATGGTGTTTGCAGAAGAAAAGCCAGACGAGAGCCTCCATGTTTGATCGTGTCTTCATAGCAATAAAACCGTCTCGTGCAGATTCAAGGAGAGCATGGCGGTGCTCACTGTTTTATGTTGTGTGTCGCTGTAGGTTTTCAGTCGTGCCACACGACCTCCATTTCTGGATGATGCTTTAAACAACCTCTTCAAATCATCCGATCGTCTCACTTTGCTTTAAAAATGACACAACTTTACATTCTTTACATACGCTCTTCCAAACCTCATCCAATATTCTCTTAACACGGCAGCTGTATTTGAACTTGTTTTCTTCGTCCGTCTGACTTGAGCACTTAAGTGAAGCCTCACCAACTAAGACATGTTTCAAATAAATATTCATTGGACTAAATATTTATGTCACACATAAAATGTAAAAAGTGGTCCCGACTCTCGGGCCTCGTAGCTTCGTTGACGTTAACAACACAAACAGACCAGAAACATCACTGTTGATGTTCAATGAATGAGGATGGATTTCATGACAATGATCAATCAATGATACCAATGTCATCAAAATAATGTTGGTTTGTTAATAAATATCCTTCAAACCCTCACAAGATGTTTGAACATGAAGTTAGGTCAGTGTAGGTGAGTTTAGTTTGTGCTCATTGTAAGTAAGTAAGTAATATTTATTTATATAGCGCTTTTCCAGACCAGGGTCACAAAGCGCTTAAACAATCAAAACAATACTCAAAAAAGTACATACTTTAAAGATCAAGATAATACTGAGAACAACACAGGAGTTCGAGAAATTCAAGGAAAAGCCTGAACAAATAGAAACGTCTTAAGATGTTTCTTAAAGGAGTCAGTAGATCCATCAAGAGCAAAGAGAGAGAAGATCGTTCCAAAGCTTAGGAGCAACAGCCTGAAAAGATTTCTCTCCTCTGGTCCTGAGCCGTGTGCGTGGAACCATAAGTAGATTCTGATCCACAGACCTCAGAGCCCGAGCTGGGGTGTAAGGCTGGATCAGATCAGTGATGTAAGGAGCCTGAATGAATAGCAAGAAGTTAGGTCAGTGTAGGTGAGTTTAGTTTGTGCTCATTGTCATGTCATGTGCATGTTACAGCTATATTGTGACCAAAATATATACGTTTCTTATACCACATACACGTCCGGGACTCGAACTAATGATAGGAGTATTGATGGTCCAGAATACATGTGACTCTTGAGAACCCCTGCTGACTGAGATGTTTCACCAGCTGTTGGAGAATCAAGAGATCCATCTGTGGCGTCCCTGGATAGAAAGTGATTAAAAATCAAAAAACCTCTTAAATCTTAAGATTTGTGTTCACTGTAATCTCCGTCAACGTCTCCATCAGAGACTCGACTGTTCGTCGTCGGTCGAGCTCTCGCAGGTGGATCGTCCTCACCTGAGCCAGACGGGAACAAGAAACACAAAAACGATGGATCATTTCTACAGTTTTCTTCATCTCCTTGTTGTACATCATATGTGTCAAACTCAAGGCCCGCTGGCCAAATGTGGCCCACCATGTGATTTTATGTGGCCCGCCTGCCTTACCTTGACCAATGAGCAAAAAATAAATAAATAATAAATAAATAAATAAATAAATACATTTAAAAAAAATAAAAAAAATGTCCGACAAACCAATCCCACAACAGACAAAATGGTTTTCCTTCTTTTATTCGCGCTGCTTGCGTTCCCTTCTCAGGCTATTTCAAGAAAGGTGTGAAGGCGAATACATGTTTGTGCTTCAAGGAGAAAGACCTGTGTGTCTTTTGTGTTATTCATAACATGACCAATGGATGGTGGAGAGGATCCACTTGGTGTGTTCAGGATCTACTCATCCACAAGAATTGACAGCCAATATATAAGCTGGGGAACCTAAAAACGTGACCAATAACTGGTTGTGAGACTTTCTTTCTTGTTGGGACATATAAAGACTCAACAATCTGATTTTCCTGCAATTGATTTATTTTTTCTCTGCTTGAGATGACAAGTGTGACGACACATGTGCATCAACAGGAAAAGTTGCTTTTCAGACATATTTCAGTTGCAACTTGTTAGTCTTGAGCTGTAAGTTTTGACTTATTTTTATGTGTAGCAATGTATTTAGTGCCACATGCAAGGCTGAGTGCAGCCATTTTTATTTTATTGTAAGATGCTACATCACACATGTTAGCAGCTCACAATTGTTGGTTTTACAGTAGTTATGCCTCTCAAGTAATACATTCAAAGTCATTTAACATTAAGGAGTAGTTACATTTATTTTACATTAGCTTACATTTAGCTACATTTATAAGTTACATCTGGCCCTTTGAGAGGAGCCATTATGATGATGTGGCCCCTGGTGAAAACCAGTTTGAAACCCCTGTTGTACATGTTGAGTCCAGTACAGAGTTTGCCAAAGTAATGTTTTGTTTGTTGTCCGTTGAGCAAAGTAAACGTCCCTTCCTTTGGGACGTAGGATTCTGCAAATAAACAAATGACATTTCAGTGGCTTTAACGATTCTCGAGAGGAACAGACCGAGTGGAATTTAAAGAAGGAGCTTCGAATGTCTATTGGATATTTCAAGCCTTTTGACCGGCGACTTAACTCCGAGTGTGTCCTCGATCTACTTCTCTGGATTATTATTGAGTAATACTACTGAGGCGCAAAGTGTGTCTTCGCAGATTAACTTGTTAAACAATTTTTTTTTAGTGTTCCACATACAATCGGTTGGAGGTCAGAAAGTGAAATGAGAATTGATGCATAAATTGCACAGGATGATAAGGTCTATTTCTGAACATATATTAACATATTTTAAGTGACTTGATCGTCTCAAAAATAAGGTCAATTAAGTTGAGTGATGTGTCTGTTATGTTGGCTATCATTTAGTATCTGGTAACTACAGGAAGGGCTTTGCTGTGATGGGATTAAGAGGTTCTTGAATTGAGAACGAACCCTCTAGTGGTTTTAAAGTGCAACTGCTATATAAATATTTATTTGACGTTTAGCTTTTCATCCAATAATTGCTGATGAATAAACAAAAGAATATAGATTTTTACAATGACTTTGATATCTTTATGAAGTATTGCCGAGATGGTGAGTGACTTGCGAACACTAAACTAGAATAAACATAAAGGGCTCCTTATACAATTAATCTTAAACTATTTCAGATTTATCATCCACCTGACCAGCCATTGGCCAGTCAGAGGCGCCTCAACCCTTCAGTGCACGCCACAAGTATTATGGACGCTTAGGTTTTTGGATCGTTCAGAAAACCTTCAAAAAGGTGATGTTGTAAGGTTGTTTTAAGCAGAGTTGACAGCTTCATACTTTTGCGTTTTCATGTGTGTAACACACTTTAAATGTGTTTGAATGAGGAAAGACATCAGGGACTGAGAGACTGATTCATTCTGCTTCAAACGATATGAAAATATTGACTTATTTCAGTTTTTTCTCCTCATGTCGAGGCTTCAATCCGAGATGGACGTTACAGACGAGCAGTCTGGAGGTATTTGGACGTTTTTAAGTGTCTTTTTGGACGAAGATGAAGACGAAGACAACTGAGCTCCAGTCGCTACATTAAAATGAACAAAAATTTTTGTCTATAACTCTAAAAAAGGAACAGATTACTCTGAAGATAATCAACATAATTCGACATGAGGGGAGCAAATGTGTGAGGTTTGAATTTTGAAAGCTGAACCTGTTATGATGAAGAACTTTTATTTTGACACATGAATAAAATACAAAATCAGCTCTAATTTCAGAACGTGTTCTCGAGCACATTATTATCATGTTATGATATTTCAAACTGTGTAGCAAAGAAAGTCACACTGTTGTTGTTTCTTGTGGAAAAATCCTCAAACACGTCCTGAACATGTTGTTGAAAGACATTCATCACTGACTTGTTTTCTCAGCAGACGGACACGTGACGACCATCGCACGACCTCATAATGATCATGAATCTTTTATAAAAACATGAATGACACTGACTATCGTTTGCATCCCGAACAACATCCAATAGATTCATTCGTTGATGCTTTTCAATCAGAACGAGGGGAAGCGTCTCGACTCCATCCGTCCTCCTCGGTTCCTTCGCTTCTTAGATCCATCGGGTCATCGAAGACCTTCCTCCTGCACGGACGTTCCTCCGGCAGATCCTATGATTACTGTGTTTGTTGCCGCGGGCCATCATTTCCTCGCCGCGGCGTGAGAGCGGCCATTAGAGGAGCGTGACCTGTACGTCCCAGATCATGAATCCAGACGTCTGAAACGACACATGGATTTTATAAACAACTCAGGTGAAGATAAAAGTCTCTCTTCAGAGTAAACAACGTTTCAGATGGTTTCGTTTGACAGGAAAGTACTTTCCAAACAACGGTTGAGTATTTTTTTGTTTTTTTTTAACTTGTTTATTGTCAATTCACATCAATCATAGATGACGTATCCATAATATGTAGTATACATACAACAAGGTACTACTACGCTTGCTTTGCGCTTGATGGATCTACTGACTCCTTTAAGAAACATCTTAAGATGTTTCTATTTGATCAGGCTTTTCCTTGAATTTCTGGAACTCCTGTGTTGTTCTCAGTATTATCTTGATCTTTAAAGTATGTGCTTTTTTGAGTATTGTTTTGATTGTTTAAGCGCTTTGTGACCCTGGTCTGAAAAAGCGCTATATAAATAAATATTACTTACTTACTTACTTACTATTCAAGTCACCCATCAGGTAGATACAAGAAACACAGCAATACAAAGGCAAATCAAAAAGAAAAAAGAATACCAAAAATAAAATGAAAAAACAAACAATAATAACAAAAACATCAACAACCTTTACCTTGAGACAAATTAAGATGGAGCTAAACATTCAGTTCAACAGTATCTGTATTCAGATCATGCATCTCAATATACTTTTACTTCTTCAGAACTGAAACAAAAGAAAGGGAGAAGTAAAACAAATCCACAGAAACAAATCACAAATGTATTACAATACTATTACAACATTAATTGCTCACCAACCAACCAGTTCTTTGCCGTAATATTGATTGACATGGGACCATCTTTTTACAAACAAAGGGACTTTAAGATGCAGTTGGTCCAGTAATTTTTCCATCTGGTAAACTTTAGCTTCTGCTTCCATTGATCCAATGTTGGCAGGTTTATTTTCATCCAGTGAATTGTGATCATTCTTCTTGCAGTTAACAACAGTATGTGTAGTAAATAAAGTTGGTCTTTGGTATACAAATCTAACGCTCGAGTATTTAAAAAACATGTCTTAATCACGTCGTTCAAATATGTTGTTGTTTGTCGTCGTCCGTTTATATAAGAGTCTCATAAGTTCTCACTCCTCCTCACATTTCTCCTCCAGTGGAATGAGGCGTTTCGGGATAAAAGACCCTCCGAAGCCAAAAGTTCCACTCATTTCCCGAGCTGCATTTTTCCTCCGCTCTCCTCCCTTCCCGGGAAATGAACCAGCTAATCTTCAGGGGCCTGTGGACCATTTGCCTGCTCCAGTCAATCTTGCCTCCCGGGACGCCCCAGATGGATCCCATTCTGGCTCTTCATTGAAAGAGGCGCAGCTGCCGATTCCCTCTGCTCGGAAACATGCCCGCTGAGCTGGAGGCCTCCGCAGACTCGTCCTCCGCCGGGATGCTATTCCGGACTCCAATCATCCGAGGACACGAGCGTTCCCTTGTTTTCTCAGGCCTCGTCAAAGAAAACCTTTACAACGTAAACACATACAATACAAATAAATACAGAAGTATGCTGACGACACTGCTATTGTTGGATGCATCAGGGACAACAGTGAAGACGAGTACAGGAGTCTGATACGTGACTTTGTGGACTGGAGTGAGAGGAACCACTCTCAGCTGAACACCTCAAAGACCAAGGAGCTGGTCTTGGACTTCGGGAGGTCCAGGACAAAGCCACGTCCAGTGTCCATCAGAGGCGACGAGGTGGAGATAGTGGACAACTATAAGTACCTCGGTGTGTGGATGGACAGTAAACTGGTCCTGCAACACAGACCATGTATATAAGAAGGTTCAGAGTAGACTGTACTTTCTGAGGAGGCTTCAATCATTTAACATCTGCAAGAAGCTCCTCTGCATGTTCTACCAGTCTGTGGTGGCCAGTGTCATGTTCTATGCTGTGGTGTGTTGGGGTGGAAATGTGTCCAAGAGGAGTGTCAACAGGTTGGACAGGTTGATCAGGAGGTCTGGCTCTGTGGTTGGAATGAAGCTGGACTCACTGGTGACAGTTGCTGAGAGGAGATCATTGAACAAACTACTTTCCATCATGATGATGACAGTCATCCTCTCACTCAGCACGCATGTACATCAGTGAGCAGAGAAGCACTGATGCAAGCCCGGATGCCCCCCCCCGGGGGGCCCCCCCCAAGCCCCCGGGCCCCCCCCCCCCCCCGGCCCCCCGTCGGCCCCCCCCGCGGGCCGGGGGGGGGGGGGGGGGGCCCATGTTAGTCTTTGACATTTGTCTTTGTTGTTTTTGACCATGTTCTTTGTCCTATCTTTACTTAGATTGTGCAACTTATTAGTTATTTTTATGAAAAATAGCTGGGACTATTGGTAAAAAACAATTTCCCGAAGGAGACCTCCTGAGGGATCAATAAAGTTTTCCCTACATCCCTTTCCTTTTCTTTTTTTTTTTTTTTTCTTGTCCTATTAATAATTGTACAATTCTGAGTAAACCTCGTGATTTTAAGTTCGATTTCGGTCGGCAGGATCTGTTGAGAGTTTCTGAATGATGTTTTTCCCACAAGCCTGTATTTAATTAAAGGCTCCTTGTCATTATCTTAATTTTTTGGACTAATTTGTGGACATTATTCAGATGTTATTATTATTATTATTGTTATGAATACTAGTATTGTTATTATTTTAAGTTTTATTTAATTATTATTATAAATAATTATTCAATGTCTTACTCTGTTGGGAGCCTGACTTTTATTTTATTTTTTTCCTTGACATCCATGATCTCTGTCCCTTATCTTATCTTATCTTATCTCACTGGTATCTTTATAGTTCAACATATTACCAATACAACAACATAGAGCAATATTCTACTTTGATTTAGAGTCGACCAGCAGTTGTAAAAAACAATTGTTTTAACTACTATTCATTTGATGTTAAATCACAAAAGTTAATTATTAACTAACTAACTGTTGAATAATGTTCATAGTATCAAGTGAGTTCCTGCAGCAGCTGCTTGTAATAACACGTTAATTCACTCCTATAATGATTGTCAACAGTTATAAAAATATTGTTACACATATACCACTACTGTTAACTACTATTATAATAACAAACGTTGATTACTAACACTAAAGTACTTACTCACTACTAATACTACTAATGTTCATCAAGTGTGTTCCTGCAGCAGCTGCTTGTAATAACACGTTTATTCACTCGTGTAAAGTGACGTAGTTATGATTGTCAACAGTTATAAAAATGTTGTTTTAATTACTATTAATTTAATCTATAATCACAAACGTTCATAATTAACACTGAAGTAACTGTTGAATAATGTTCATAGTATCAAGTGTGTTCCTGCAGCAGCTGCTTGTAATAACACGTTAATTCACTTGAATAAAGTGACATAGTTTTGATTTTCAACAGTTGTAAAAATATTGTTTTAACTACTATTAATTTAATGTTTAATCACAAATGTTGATTCTTAACACTGAAGTTACTGTTACTTACTTACTATTAATACTAATAATGTTCATCAAGTGTGTTCCTGCAGCAGCTGCTTGTAATAACACGTTTATTCACTCGTATAATGATTGTCAACAGTTATAAAAATGTTGTTACTACTATTACTACCACTACTGTTTAATTACTATTAATTTAATGTATAATCACAAACGTTGATTACTAACACTGAAGTAACTGTTACTTACTTACTATTAATACTAATAATGTTCATCAAGTGTGTTCCTGCAGCAGCTGCTTGTAATAACACGTTTATTCACTCGTATAATGATTGTCAACAGTTATAAAAATATTGTTACTACTATTACTACCACTACTGTTAACTACTATTATAATCACAAACGTTGATTACTAACACTAAAGTACTTACTCACTACTAATACTAATAATGTTCATCAAGTGTGTTCCTGCAGCAGCTGCTTGTAATAACACGTTAATTCACTTGCGTAAAGTGACGTAGTTATGATTGTCAACAGTTGTAAAAATATTGTTTTAACTACTATTAATTTAATGTTTAATCACAAATGTTGATTACTAACACTGAAGTTACTGTTACTTACTTACTATTAATACTAATAATGTTCATCAAGTGTGTTCCTGCAGCAGCTGCTTGTAATAACACGTTTATTCACTTAAATAATGATTGTCAACAGTTGCAAAAATGTTGTTACTACTATTACTACCACTACTGTTAACTACTATTAATTTAACGTATAATCACAAACGTTGATTACTAACACTGAAGTACTTACTCACTACTAATACTACTAATGTTCATCAAGTGTGTTCCTGCAGCAGCTGCTTGTAATAACACGTTTATTCACTCGTGTAAAGTTGCCGCCGTAACCTGCCGACTCACTTCCTGCTCCTGACATTTCCTCTTCCTACCTGCCGGTGACAAGCGTGTCAAGTCCCGGCGCCTGATCTCGCCCCGAACCCGGAGCGCCGCACACCCGTCGCTCCAGGGCCTCGCCTTCCTGAGCGGCGGCGTCGACAGGAACGAGCGACATTAAACGCCGGTGTCAAGAATCCCTGTGTTTAGCGTGTCCGGCTGACAAGTGAAGAGATGAAGCTCCGTGCATGACCGGAATGAGAAAAAAAACCCGCCGCCTTCAAGAGCTGCATCTGAAGATTGAGGAATGCTTCAGACCTGCCACTCACTTCCCAGAAGCCCCCTGTGCCTCATGAAGATGCAGGATCTGCCAACACAGAAGACGAGAGTCGACAAGACTGAATATTCCTGAGGCGCGTGAAGTAAATCATCCTTTGTATGCAAATGATGTCCTATTTTCAAAGCTAAATCCTGGCGATTGTCTTGATCACATCTCTGCAGGACCATCATGCATCTCTTCCTGTGGGGGGGGAGAAACATTCGGTCATCCCAGGGTTTGATGAGATGCTGGATCTGATTATTCACTGAAACATTCACAGCGAACGACTCTCGGCTTCTTTAGATGTTGAACAGATTCAAACTGTTCTTTCTTCTTCCACCGGAAAAATGTTGGTTTAGAAGAAAATACATCATTTTATTTATTGTTTTTAACAATGTTTTAGGAATAAAACACTTCCAATGATGAGTCGTTTATCTGATAAACATGAACAATAACTTTTGTTTTCTTTAAAACAATCATTTAGTATCTGGTGACTACAGGAAGGGGTTTGCTGTGATGGGATTAAGAGCTGCTCTTCAAAACAAATGTTTCAAAACGATCCGAGAGAATCTGTGATTAAGACGGATTTTAACAGGTTTTCAGGCTGAAACTGTGTTTAAGAATCTCTGCTTGTATTCAACGAATCAATGTTGTTTTTTATGGTCGTTTCATTGACAAATAATAGATCAATACTTGGTACTGAGACCGACAGAACAGTTCAAGAGACAAAAGACAAAACTATAACAATAATAATATAAATAGCACTTCTATCAATAACAATCATATTAATTAAACTTTAAAATATGCATTTAAATTCAACCGTGTATTAAGAGAGAAATATCTAAATAGATAAATAACTGTGACACCAGAACTCATCGATTTATTGTCATTAGTACATGTTTTTACTTTTACATTTATGTTATTGGCCCCACAATAAATGAAGTGTAAATAAATGTATGAATAAAAAACTAAATCTATAAATAAATAAAATAAAAATGTGTAAATAAATATCAAAATGTCAAAATAAATAATTACATAAATGACTTCTGATTTGATTTCTGTTGAAGAATAAGGCTTTTCTTTTCAATGTCAACGACGTCCCTGGCTTCCATAAGTACATGTGCAGTGATGGAGGTCGTTGACCTTGACCCGGAGACAACACAAGGGATGCCACATACACATTTGTTTAGGGGCTTGAGATAACACAAGGGTTGAATCGTTTACTTCCTCGTTCGACCTTCAACAAACATTCTAGCTTGTAAGAAAATGTCAGATTATTACAGTAACATTGAGTCTAACATCTTTTATTTGTATTGTTTTGTTATTGTGCGACAAACGAGATAAACATCTCGTTATTGACACACTGGATTAATGTTTGTGTTGCACGTTCAGTCAATCAGTGAATACGTTGAATTTCATTGTTGTTTTTGTGTGAATTGAATAAAAAATAACAAGTATAAAGACCCTAAATTGGTCCTAAATTTGCTATTAATAGTAAAACAATAACAATGACAATAATAAAGGCTATACATAAAAGTTACCACTGTACCAGAGAGTCATTGTAAAGTTGTGTCCATCTGATTTTATCACCTTTTCAAGTTTTTGTTGTCTTTTTGCATTGTCAGTTTTTTTACGCTGCCGTCTCCAACGTCTCCCTATGAATTCATTTAAGTCTAGAGGCTGTAACACGTCATCGATACGTACGATATGATCAAAGTAGCAGCTTATAGTCCAGAAATGACAGTTACAATAACACTCAGTATTTATTGTGTTTGGAGTCAAACATCTGTGGTCGGACCAACTCTGTGCTGCACCTGCTGCACCTTCACAAACTCAAATATGATTGTCTTTATCCGTTTCTATTTTCTGACACAACTGTAATCTCTCCCGGATCAAATAAACGTCGCCATTCATCACCTAGAGGTCCGGACGCCGGGATTGGAGAGGCGGCAGAAAATGAAATTCTCGGCGGCGACGAACTTATCTATCAAAATAGTTCCACGTTTAAAGTTAATGGTTGACATCGACCAGTAAGAAGTGCGAGTGTGAGTGGATTCTATAGACGAACATATAATAAAACCATATATTTATATATTTCAATATACTTCTGTGTTTACTTAATGAATTCAGATGTTTTATCATTTATATGTGGTTATGTTTTCTTCTCATTTTACTACTACTTCTACTACTTATTCTACATTTACTCCAAATACTACTTTTACTACTACTTATTCTACTAATTCTACTACTTCTACATCCAATTCGACTACTACTTTTACTACTACTTATTCTACATTTACTCGCATTACTACTTTTACTACTACTTATCCTCTAATTAATTATTCTACTTCTACTACTCCTTCTACTATGTCTACTTCTAATTCTACTACATATGCTACTTTTACTACTCATTCTACATCTAATTCTACTACTACTTCTACTAAAAATTATACATTTACTCCCATTACTACTTTGACTACTACTTATTCTACTACTAATTCTTCTACTTCTACTTCTCCACTACTACTTCTACTTCGTCTACTTCCAAATCTACTACTACATATTCTACTTTTACTATTACGTATTCTACTAACTCTACGACTTCTAAATCTAATTCTACTACTTCTACTACTAATTATAAATGTACTCCCATTACTACTTTGACTTCTACTTCTACTACTTCTACTACCTCCTCTTCTAATTCTATTACTACATATTCTTCTTTCAATACTACTTATTCTACTAATTCTACTACTTCTACATCTAATTCTACTACTAATTATACATTTACTCCCATTACTACTTTGACTACTACTTATTCTATTAATGCCATCGTTTCGAGTATTTCCCACATGTTTACTTTGAATACTAATAAAATACCTTCAATCTTTTGAGGTTTAAGATTCAGCATTGATTAAATGAAAGTTTAATGCCTATTTAAGGTTTTTAGATATTTAATTTTATTAAAAAATATCCGTCACATTATTATTTCTCAACAGATGTTCCTCAGATTTCATCTGACCATGAAAATGATGCTCAAATGATGATCTGCCTCGTGAATCTTGATACGAGGATCAACGCAGAAAAACATCAAATGTCAGAGTCTGAGTTTCTCTGCTTCGTGATGTTTACTCGGTAAATAAATGCATCGTCTCGTCACTGAACTTTACTTTCTGATCCTGAACACAGCTTGACGAACGACATGACCGGCGTTGAGAAGTAGTTTTCCTGCTACGAATACATTCAACTCACAAATAACCCGAGAAGGAACTAAAACAACTTTTCTAAAAAAAAAAAAAGATTATTTATACAAAGTGCAAAGTAAAAGTTTCTTGAATAATTATCCACAGAATAAGAAGACAGACAAGAACTCCATGGTAACTTTGTTAAACAGATTGTACAGATATTATCCTCGTGGCTGTGTTTTACTTTGGGTGATACAAAGTATTCTTGAGAAAAAAATGTATCAAAAAACAGCAAAAAAAACTATCACAGAACCAGATACTTTTACATACATCGAATGATCCTCTTAAAAAGAAGGTATGTTTTGGATATGAAGATTTTAGATGAAAAACTATTTCTTTAAATGTTGTATAATTACTTCAAATTGGTGGAGAATACAAATGTTTGAGTGATTTAGCATTTAATTTTGCTTATAGTTTCCACAATCCCATAATTTTGGGACGACACACCTTTTTGTTGGTCAGATAAATAAACTTTAAAAAAATAATTTAGGGTCCAGACGATATCATATTGTTGTATAAAGACACACAACAAAAGCGTATAAATAAATGCATTTTCTGAACACTGTCTGTGACTCAGCAGTAAAACGGCAAGATAAAAAATAAACAACAAAACAAAAACTCAATGTAAAGTTTGATCTCAAACTTGGAGGCTGTACACACACACAAAATCACACACACACTAAAGCACACACACACAAGTGTTGGCAAAGGACATTCCAGGCTAAGATATTATCCAGACCGTGAAAGAAATCAACCCGAGCGCTGATGGATATAAACTGACAGTCTGCAGGCCTGACCTGACCACCACATATCTTATTTATTATCGTCTAAATTGAGCTACATTTCTTTCGTGCTCCATTTAGGTTTGATTTGCATCTCATTCTCTTAAGCTCCCTTCACCTTCTACACGTTGCTAATATCTACAGGATCAACGGCTCGAGAGTTTCGTCTCCCGCGGCTCGTCCCGGACGCTCGGACGACGACGGCGTCTCGTCTGTTCGCGCATCAATAAAACAGCGAGGATTAAATTGGGCCGGTGAGTTGCAGCGTGTCGGGTCTGGGAGCCTGCAGCGAAAAGACAAGTGGTATTTGGCTGCACTTCATGGTTTTTATGAGATAAAGTCAGCGTTCCCTCCGAAACGAGATGCATCCCTTTCATCTGGTAACGGCTGGAGAAATATTAGAACTCCTCTCAGAATGCAGGCCAAGCCATTACCTGGCCATTGTTCAGCACTTTCAGCTCATTGATACAGCAATCAGAACACGGCGTTCGGTTGCTGCGTCAGAGGGAAAAAGAGCAAGTGATGAAGCACCAAAGTGGCTGATTGCGTTGCAACCTTTTTTTTTTCCCCCCCCTCGCCCTGGTTTTGTGACACTCAGAGACGCAATTTGTCCAGACGAGCCGGTCCTCTCGGGTCTGGCTTTTACTTGCTCCCTCCGAGGTTCTCTAAATCAATTTATGAGCAGCAAATATGATTGCCTTGTGGAACTCCAGACAAAAATGATCATCCTGCTCCTTCTGTTTTCTTGTAATTGAGTCACGGATGAGCGAAGGTTTTTCTCCTGCCGGGTCGACGCCAGACCGTGGTGGATCTGAACCTTCCACTCCTTCGGTGCTGACGGATGAACGGATGAACGGACGCTCGAGAACGATGGACGACGATGGAGGGATCAACACGTTGACTAAAGTGTGGAATGGAAGAAGCATTGATTCATGGGAAATAAATCCTTGATGGCCAAGACGCGTGCTGTGTCTCAAATCGCATACTTGTGTACTCAAAGTTAGTATTTTTAGTGCATAAGTGCGTCTCAATTCCTAGTATGTAAATGTAGTGCTCCATACACACTAGATTGACACTAAAACACACACAAAACTGAGTATTTATCGATGGACACTTTCTACACTAAACAACTCCATCTTAGTGACGTTTTAAACGGAAGTTACGTCATATATATATTCATATACTTCCAGGTGTATTTTCAGCAGCAGTAGAAGGATAAACACGTCTTTGCTGTGATACCAGCTTAAATATCATGCGAATATTTCGATTCTCATATATATATATATTTTTTTTCCAAACTTGCACAATTGCTGACAGGTCGCTATTTCCTACACTGGTTGAAATCATCGTTAAATAGTAGTAAAGAAGAACTGTCGCTCATCCTTAGTGTGTAGCAGCAGAGTTTGATTTGAGACATACTATCTGTGGAGGATTAGTTACTAGTTAATACGTACACTATCCTGATGATACTAACTTCTAGTATACTAAGAGAAGTATGTTTGAGACATACTATCTGTGGAGGATTAGTTACTAGTTAGTACGTACACTATCCTGATTATACTAACTTCTAGTATACTAAGAGAAGTATGTTTGAGACATACTATCTGTGGAGGATTAGTTACTAGTTAGTACGTACACTATCCTGATGATACTAACTTCTAGTATACTAAGAGAAGTATGTTTGAGACATACTATCTGTGGAGGATTAGTTACTAGTTAGTACGTACACTATCCTGATGATACTAACTTCTAGTATACTAAGAGAAGTATGTTTGAGACATACTATCTGTGGAGGATTAGTTACTAGTTAGTACGTACACTATCCTGATGATACTAACTTCTAGTATACTAAGAGAAGTATGTTTGAGACATACTATCTGTGGAGGATTAGTTACTAGTTAGTACATACACTATCCTGATGATACTAACTTCTAGTATACTAAGAGAAGTATGTTTGAGACATACTATCTGTGGAGGATTAGTTACTAGTTAGTACGTACACTATCCTGATGATACTAACTTCTAGTATACTAAGAGAAGTATGATTTGAGACATACTATCTGTGGAGGATTAGTTACTAGTTAGTACGTACACTATCCTGATGATACTAACTTCTAGTATACTAAGAGAAGTATGATTTGAGACATACTATCTGTGGAGGATTAGTTACTAGTTAGTACGTACACTATCCTGATGATACTAACTTCTAGTATACTAAGAGAAGTATGTTTGAGACATACTATCTGTGGAGGATTAGTTACTAGTTAGTACGTACACTATCCTGATGATACTAACTTCTAGTATACTAAGAGAAGTATGATTTGAGACATACTATCTGTGGAGGATTAGTTACTAGTTAGTACGTACACTATCCTGATGATACTAACTTCTAGTATACTAAGAGAAGTATGTTTGAGACATACTATCTGTGGAGGATTAGTTACTAGTTAGTACGTACACTATCCTGATGATACTAACTTCTAGTATACTAAGAGAAGTATGTTTGAGACATACTATCTGTGGAGGATTAGTTACTAGTTAGTACGTACACTATCCTGATGATACTAACTTCTAGTATACTAAGAGAAGTATGTTTGAGACATACTATCTGTGGAGGATTAGTTACTAGTTAGTACGTACACTATCCTGATGATACTAACTTCTAGTATACTAAGAGAAGTATGTTTGAGACATACTATCTGTGGAGGATTAGTTACTAGTTAGTACGTACACTATCCTGATGATACTAACTTCTAGTATACTAAGAGAAGTATGTTTGAGACATACTATCTGTGGAGGATTAGTTACTAGTTAGTACGTACACTATCCTGATGATACTAACTTCTAGTATACTAAGAGAAGTATGTTTGAGACATACTATCTGTGGAGGATTAGTTACTAGTTAGTACGTACACTATCCTGATGATACTAACTTCTAGTATACTAAGAGAAGTATGTTTGAGACATACTATCTGTGGAGGATTAGTTACTAGTTAGTACATACACTATCCTGATGATACTAACTTCTAGTATACTAAGAGAAGTATGATTTGAGACATACTATCTGTGGAGGATTAGTTACTAGTTAGTACGTACACTATCCTGATGATACTAACTTCTAGTATACTAAGAGAAGTATGTTTGAGACATACTATCTGTGGAGGATTAGTTACTAGTTAGTACATACACTATCCTGATGATACTAACTTCTAGTATACTAAGAGAAGTATGTGATTTGAGACATACTATCTGTGGAGGATTAGTTACTAGTTAGTACGTACACTATCCTGATGATACTAACTTCTAGTATACTAAGAGAAGTATGTTTGAGACATACTATCTGTGGAGGATTAGTTACTAGTTAGTACGTACACTATCCTGATGCATACTAACTTCTAGTATACTAGAAGAGAAGTATGTGATTTGAGTCATAGCAACTGTGTTTTTAAATTGTTACTGTGACACGACTCCTGCACTTTATGTCCGTCTAATCTTGAGTTTCACGGTTTTTTTTATAGTTTTTGTCAACTACGGTGTTTCTTGACCTGGTCGCTGCCTGTGGAAGATGATCTCGATCTTCAATCGCATTAAATACAGGTTTAAAGAGAAGTCAATCAAGTAAAGTTTATGCTCTATTTTGTATTTGAAGTGGATACAAGTGATGAAAATAATGAATATGAAGATAATGCTTGTCATGATCATCGGCTGCTGTGGTGGAGAAATCAAGCTCCCCCTCTAAGACCGCCTCACAAACTCTACTATAAAATGATTGAATCTTTTATTTCTAAACCAAAGTTTTTACCGTAAGCTTTAAAAAATATGGTTTGAGGCTTTCAACAGTTTCATGAAAGTGTAACTGCAACGTCTCTGTATCGGTAAAACCACTGGGAAAATGCTGTTTCATGAAATTGTCAAAATCCTAACGCAGCGAGAATTTGAGAAACCATATGTTCGCGATGAATCACTTTCCAACAGTTTCATGCCTTAAAGATAAGCTTTTGCACGTGAGCAGGTAGTGACTTCCATTTGTGATCACTTTCAAAGTCATTTAAGCATCTACAACAACAACCATCTATCTGACCGTGGAGGAGCAGCTCCTTCAGTGGCTCAGGCCCCCCAGTGTAGGAAGGAGCGTTATAGAAGGTCCTTCATCCCAACTGGTGTCAGGATATTTAACTCTCTACTTTAAATATCCTGATGCTTATCCGTAGTGTGTTTTTCTTCTCGTGTGTTTTTTTATTTTATTTTATTTTATTTTATTTTATTTTATTTTATTTTATTTTATTTTATTTTATTTTATTTTATTTTATTTTATTTTATTTTATTTTATTTTTATTTTATTTTATTTTATTTTATTTTATTTTTATTTTTTTTTTATTTTATTTTATTTTATTTTATTTTATTTTATTTTATTTTTATTTTATTTTATTTTATTTTATTTTATTTTATTTTATTTTATTTTTATTTTATTTTATTTTATTTTATTTTATTTTATTTTATTTTATTTTATTTTATTTTATTTTGTTAATAGTGTTAATTTTCTGATATTGTACAAAAAAAAGATCGTTTTATTTTATTTTATTATCTCCTTTATTATTTCTTTTTTTCCTTGCACTTTATTTTCAATTGTGCTGCTGTTGAAAAGGTGTGTTTCCCCTCTGGATGAATAAACATTTTCTATTTCTATTCTATTTCTACAATGTTACTCTTATTATCTTGAATGATTTTCACACCAGTTTTCGTGATTATGTGAAGCAAAGTGATGTGAAAATGTTGAACTTTCCTCCTAAAACAATTGAAAATCAGTGAAAATAAAGGCAGTTTATCACAATTCTTAGTCGGAATCACGTACGTCGACGCTCGACTTTGGTCTCGTTGAGACGAGAACAATGTGTTCCTCGCAGTGAAAAGCGAGCGTCACAATGTGACGAAGATCTAAGAACATCTTTTAATTATCGTCAATTATGAAGCGTTAATAACCTATTAAGCACATAAAGGACTCTTTCTTATCGCGGCTTCTGTGTAATTAGTCGCCGTTTGAAGATCCCATTCATGCTCGGTCCGGAAAAATCTCCGACTTTCACGTCCGTCCACCTGAACGACCTCCGCGGTGACGTGCTGGAGATGCCAGAGGTCGCATCCAAGGTCACACACTGGCCGAGAACCGCGAGTTCGCCGGTTTGTCGAAGGAGAGATCGAGACGATTACTGATGGGCCGTGAAAGAAACACACCAGAGCCATCGGATGTGGATTAATATGGCCTCATTTCCATGAATCCTCCATTAGCGCGGCAGGAGGCGGGAGTGACTTATCATAATCACAAAGGATATGCGACGATTAACAAAGCTGTCAGGTCAAAGTGTCAATCAAAAAGCAATAACTCTGCAGCTCCAAACTTCTGCCGCGGTTGACGCCGATGACATTTCACAAGAGAACATTTCAATATCCCTGCGGAGTCTCTGCCCTTAAAGCAGGGAGAGTTTTACCGAAGCAGAGAGAAATGTATGCAAAGGTTTTATAGATCTTATGGATACGTTTGAAACGCATGTACTTTTATGTACCTCTAATGTAGGTATTGTTATGTACCTCTAATGAAGGTATTTTTATTAACCTCTAATGCAAGTACTTTTATTTACCTCTAATGTAGGTATTGTTATGTACTTCTAATAAAGGTACGTTTATTAACCTTTAATGCAGGTATTTTTATGTACCTCTAATGCAGGTATTTTTATTAACCTTTAATGCAGGTATTGTTATGTACCTCTAATGCAGGTATTGTTATGTACCTCTAATGAAGGTATTTTTATGTACCTCTAATGAAGGTATTGTTATGTACCTCTAATGCAGGTATTGTTATGTACCTCTAATGAAGGTATTTTTATGTACCTCTAATAAAGATACGTTTATTTACCTCTAATGCAGGTATTGTTATGTACCTCTAATGAAAGTTTTTTTTTTGTACCTCTAATGCAGGTACGTTTATGTACCTCTAATGCAGGTACTTTTATGTACCTCTAATGCAGGTATTTTTATGTACCTCTAATGAAGGTATTTTATGTACCTCTATGATTTTGTACCTCTAATGCAGGTATTTTTATGTACCTCTAATGAAGGTATTTTTATGTACCTCTAATGCAGGTATTGTTATGTACCTCTAATGAAGGTATTTTTATGTCCCTCTAATGAAGGTATGTTTATGTACCTCTAATGCACGTATTTGTATGATCCTCTAATGAAGGTATTGTTATGTACATCTGCAGGTATTTTTATGTACCTCTGATGCAGGTACTTTTATGTACCTTTAATGAAGGTATTTTTATGTACCTCTGCAGGTATTTTTATGTACCTCTACGTTGTAACATGCTGAAGATAGAAACGCTTTACAGAAACTTATTATTAAATTATTAAGATAAAATAAGAACCAGTCAACCAGAAAATCATTGTAAAGTCTGATTTTAGAACATCTAAGATTTTATGTTGACTTTTCGTGTTGTCAGTCCATTACGCTGCCGTCTCCAACTTCTCTATCAGTTGATTGATATTTTTATGCTGTAAAATATCAAGAAATTAGTCAGATTATTGTATAAACTGCAGTGTTGTCTTATTTTATTCATCGTATTTTATAATACATCCAAAAAAAGGTTGTACTAGAAATAATATTTTTTAGTTCTGAGTTCAGAAGTACAACTGTAACACTGTGATATTTTATTGTTTTCATTTTTCGTCTTTGCTTTCAGCTCCATCTTAAGATCCAGAACATGCAGAATCCACAAACCTTCCCCTTCAATTGTTCATGGAAACTGTGTCTATTATTTTAACTCTGTAAAAAACAACACAAACTAACTGCACCACTGCTGCCACTTTATGTTTGTCTTGGTGTGAAAGTTATCAGCTCGAAAATGTATTTAGATTCCTCCGCCTGTGACGAACAACTCCGTGTTTCATTGTGATGTTTAATTTACATTTTCTCTCCTTCTCTGGATCATAAAACGCCAGCGAAGACAGAAGTAATGCTTCCAGACATGATGCATTTGTCCTGAGAGGTTCATTTCCCTCCGCATGGACCATTAAAACCATGGATCTCCAGCGTCGACACCGAATTATAAACAGACAAGACGTATCGTCGCAGACAAAGAGACGCGAGGCGTCGCGAGATTGTTCTCGCATTGTTCACTCAGCGACGGCGGTCACGTGACGCCATCATTCATGCGTGTGCGAGATTGAGTGTGGCTTCAACACACGAGGACACGAACGCACAACTCCGTCTCCGACGCGCAAAGATGTTCGTGTTTCTTTCGGCTTCATGTTCTTCTCTCGCGTCCGGCGAAGACGCTTTTCTTTCATCAGCCCATGATTAATAAGCTTCACCTCATCGCGTCGCGAAGCCTGAGAGAGCTTGTGTTCTCCCACAATGCATTGCATGACCCCCTAGTAGTGAGTGCGTCAGGAAATCCAGAATAACAAGAGAAATTAAGAATGTTTGAAAATTCTTCTGCCATTGTTTGACAGGTTTACGACTTGGATCTTTAAGAGTTATTAGTTTCAATATAATGAGCGACGAGAATGAGATCCAGGTGTCGACGGCTCGAAATAAACTCATCAAATAAACATTTAAAATCCTGTTATCTTCACGTGCCTCTGATGTCCCGCTTCGAAAAGATGATTGTAGAGGTTTAAATATGAAAAGATGCTCAATCGATGAGGTATTTGATGTCAAATGTTTCTTTAAATCTTAATCCAAACCACTTAAGGTTGGAGGACAGAGAGCATGATCTGACGGTAACAGATTTAATTTTTATATAAAATTTAAAAATATTTTCAAAGAAAAAAAATAGATAAAGACATTGAAAAGTTTGAGTCTTGCGTTTGGGGCCGGGGTCCAACTCTTAAAACATCATGATATTATCCACATTCATGTATGAGCCTCAGGATGTTGAAGGTATGCAAGTTATTTGATTGTAAAGTATTTTGTTTTAAACCTAATACACAGAGTGCACCTCAATAACAGCTGCACCAATGAGACGTTAGTATCCACATCGTTAATACTTTGTCTGAACATTCCTGTAACTCGGCAGTAAAACGGCTCCATATAAAATCAATGAACAGAAAAATGTCTGATATGATGATTTGATGAGGCTTCATGAAACAGCATCAACCATTTGATGCTGGATCGCGATACAGTGAGTGTGTCCCAAATGGCGCTCTTCTGCACTTACACTTAACATTTTGAGTGCACAAGTGCATCCCAATGAGCAATGTGAGAAAATTAAGTGCACAATGAGCACTCAAATGGCCAGAAAATTAAGTGTGGATTGATGGACACATTCCACCCTCAATGACCTCCATCTTAGTGACGTAGATGAAGCTAAACTGAAGCTAAACTGAAGCTAAACTGAAGCTAAACTGAAGCTAAACTGAAGCTAAACTGAAGCTACGTCACTGACGACGCGTCTTCGGAGCAGATACAGACATAAAAGTCTCGAGAAAACACTCATTTAACCACAAAACAACACAACAACAGTAATAATACAATGAAACGCAACTTGATAACTTGTTTCAATTGTGAAAAGTGTTTCGGCACCAACGACTGGTTACAATCAGTGTTAAGAAGTAGTAGAAGAAGAAACTGTCAAGTGTGTAACAGCAGAGTTTGAGACAGAACTACCCTCTTCAAATTTGAGCACTGTCTTACAGTGTACTGTAAAGCAGTGCACTTAGAGAAGTGCGCGGTTTGAGCAAGTGTACATATTTTGAAAAGACACTAGATGTCACTCTCTGTCTGAAAATGATGTCAGGTTTCATTGAGTTAGTAGCTCAGAGTCAGAGATTATAAATGTAGAGAGCGACATCTAGTGGCCTTTCTAAATAAAGACGACGTATCATGACACAGTATCAAAAAACTGATGCTGTGTCATGAGGCTTCATCAACGCGTCACTAGTAACGAATCAAGTGTTTCTTGAGTGTTGACGGGTATTATTTATTATTAAGAACTTACAGTCACAAATCTGAGGAGGTTGATGTAATGGTTTGATAAGAACTGGTTCAAAGAATCATGGGAGGTCGTGCAGGTGTGACCCGAGGTGACAGCAGGACAGAAGAAGACGTGGAGACTGAAGGTCTGACAGACGTCAACAGGTCAGAAGGTAAATCCAGAGAACATGAGACGAACAGGTCAGAAAAAGAAGTCAGGAAAGAATCTTAATCTAGATTAATGAAAAACAAAGTTCTGGCCTAAAGTCATTATAACAGCGGGAGGAAATCAGAGTGATTAGAGAAGCCCAGAGAAGAACAAGTCCCTAAATATTAATAATTTAGTTACAAATTCATTCAGTCTTTACACAAATAAAGTTCCAGTAACTCTTTACTAAATTGAACATTTATTCAAGAAGTATTTCAAGAGTGATCTTCACATGTGAAGAGTAGACGCTGAATAATAAAAACACAAGAGAAATAGATGAAGTCGATGTTTCCTGGAGTCGCTGGAGCGTCGGCAACAACACGGCGACACTGAAGCTGCCGTCGGCCAAACATCTCGTAGCACATGTTGAAGCGAAGCAAACGTGCAAACATTGCCTTCTCCGCCCTCCGGCGGCGAAATGTTACACAATATTGTGTTGCGTTGTGACATGAGCTAGTGATGGTTGGATTTCATTCAGGAAATATACGTCGAATACACAATATTCTTTGAGAATATCTGCAGAATTACATTTTTGTTTCTTCAGAGGTTGAGGCTCACCAAGTCATTTTTGATGGTGACAAGAGCCACTTTTTTCTATTTGTATTTCGACATGTGACATGAACATTGATACATGTAACTTCTTTTTATTACAGTTATTATTATAGTACTATTATTATTTTTTATAGCCCAGTATTCAGAATCAGAAAACTTTTATTGCCGCCATAAACCCAACTCTGCAATTTGTTGTGGTGTCATTACAGAATTAAATATATATATATATATATATATATATATATATATATATATATATATATATAATATCTGCATATAAATAACTAATGAATAAAAATAAAGTAGATGACATTAAATGAAACAATATTCATGATCAGAACAGCAGGTGGAAAAAGTTCTTGAACCATGATGTTCTGATCCGAATCCATCTTAATGTGATGCAGTGATTACATCATAAATTCACTCTTCATTACAACAACAGCTGACCTGCTTGAGACCTTGGCTCCTGCATAGATCCGATATATTTGAAGTTGAAAAGAGATGCAGGATATTTGTAAAAAGTTATATTTAACCGTAATCCCCGGACACAAAGCGCACCTTAATAAAAGCAGAAAATACATTTTCTTAACATTCCTGTAACTCGGCAGTAAAACGGCTCCATATCAAATGAATAAACAGATAAACTTTCATAGTTCTATGTTTTCCTGTGGTATGTTCTTTTGCTTTTTGTTTCAAAGGAGGAATCACCGTCTGCAGGCGATTGGGCAATCAAGGAGCGATGCTGAAAGGTCCGACGGTCCGTGAACGCATCGCCAGAAGTTCGCTTCTCAACACATGATCGTCTGCAGTTTGGACTCCTTTGTTCACGTTTGGTTTTCCTGTTGGACCTTTTGTGCTCTGGACTTTTTTGAGTTATTTTGTATTTTGAGAGACTCATTAAATAACTTGTACATTCTTTAGAATACTTTATTTTCAGCACTTGAACCCTGGATCGTCGTACACGACATAAAAATCTTTAAAAAAACAACAAAACAACTGGCCTGCTTGAGACCTTGGCTCCTGCATAGATCCCATATATTTGAAGTCAACAAGAGATGAAGTATATTTGTAATAGTCAGAACTAGTCGTTTGCAGAAAACAGACGATAAATTGTCACGACATCAACGAACAGAACCCAGTGGACGACTCTTTCAATAACAAACAACACAATGAATAAATAACACAATGAATAAATAACACAATGAATAAATAACACAATACAACAAAACAAAAACATAGAAAACCAGAGTCCAAAATCTCTTAATTCCAAAAACTGAAACGTCCAGCGAATAAAACAAGAAACCAAGGAAACAACAGGGAACCTGGAAACAGAATATAAAACAAGGTCAAAACACTCGCTTAACAACAACAAGGTAAAGCAAAGAGATAAAAAATGCAAAAGGTCCACTAAGAGAAATCCTCAGGAGGGAATGAAAAAAAAACATCTACAAACTACTACAAACCAGTGCATCCTTGATCACAGGTCATGAGGTCCAGCTGTGTGTCAGTCCTCGACTGGGGAGGAAACAGGAAGTGAGGGAACAAAATAAAAGTGAAAACATAACGTAAATTTCACTTATATTTGACATGAAAATGTGTATCATGAAGTTAATGATAATTTGATCCGATTTTTTTTCCTTTTCTATAAATATGTCATCATTTCAACTAGGATCTTATTAAAAATGACTAAAGTTATTTGTTTTAACAATCCATTGAAACACGAGACTTAAATGAACACTCAATCAATGAGGTATTTGATGTCAAATGTTTCTTTAAATCTTAATAAAACCACTTAAGGTTTGATGACAGATCTGACAGTAAAATGATGTAGATACTGTCTCAGTGCAGTTCCTTGTATTTTGTTGTATATTTTACCGTAATACCTGGACTACGGACGCAACTAAATAAAAACAAAATGTCAAAACAAATTAAACGTCCATTAAACTGTTCATGAACGTTGCAGAACCAGCGCCGACACGTTTCTTGGTCCCGACATCCGTCCTGTCACGCGTCGCCCGTGTGTGAAAAGCTAAATCAAGAGGAGTCGCCATCATTAATTCATGTCTCTATTCCTGGCTTCGCTCGTCGTACGAGCGGAGAACGTACGCAGGATGGAAGCGTGTTCTTCAAATAGAACCTTCTCCCCGAGGAACGAAGCCGCAGAACCACACACGTGTTCTTCAAAGCCTGCTGCGTGTAAACACGCGTTACTCGGAATTATTGAGACTCGAGCTGATTGTTTTTCTTGGAGAAGCTTCTGGTCTTTGAAGTGCTCGTCTCGATACGATTGAGAATACGTTTCTTTTTTTCTTTTTCTTTTGGTCTGGAAGTGGAGCGGATTGCAATAATATGCCAATCTCTGCCGTTCCCCCCGATCGCTAAATGAACTTGTCAGTCTGTGGAGCGTGAGGCGGGAACGGTCCCGGCTAACTGGGAAAGACAGTATGCAACAGATCTGAGAGCTCTCGCCGGCTCGGCCCGGCCCACGCCGAGGAAATGGGTTCTGGACCATCAGGTTGCATTGATGCATGAGCTTCACTGACAGTCCGTCCCTTTGGTTCTGACGCCGGAGTCCTGAGAGCCGAGGCTTTGAAGTCGTTAAACAGAGAACATAAAAGACTTGCAGCGAAACAATAACACGCCGTTGTTGCTTTGAACCCGTTTGTATTTTTTCCTGAAGTTAAACTCTTTAAAATGTCAAAATAGCGACGAGTCGTCAATCAATCACTGCGACCGGTCTCTGCCTCGGAGGGTTTCCTCTCTGTACTCCAGTTAGTTTCGATTCCTGTGTTGATGGACAAGAGCATCATGGGTGGACGAGAAGCCGTTTTGTTTTAGGGTTTATTTGTGTATTTTCTTTTGCATACATGACTTTAAAAAATGTAATAAAGAAAGTTTCAAGATCGTCTGCAGCTGCACCTCAACACAGGTTTAATAAGATCTTTGATCAACGTTTACATCTGACGTTTCCAGGCTCGTTTGATTTAATATCCGAGTCTGACTCCACGACGACCTCGGATCAAAACCTCATTTCCACTTTCACAACAGACGCAGCAGGTGAAGATGACGTCACTGAAACTTTCCTGCCCGTGTATGAAGTAGACCAACATGTAACAACAGATGTATCTTAAACAAGTTAGTAACATTTGTAGAGTGATTTTCTGGACCAGGTTCACAAAGCGCTTATACAATTAAAACAATATACTCTAAAATTAAGGATCGGAGAAATGTGAGTTCTTCTACTAGAGCGGCTCAGAATTCTGGCTGCAGAGTTTTAATGATCATAGAAATGCGAGTTCTTCTACTAGAGCGGCTCAGAATTCCAGCTGCAGAGTTTTAATGATCATAGAAATGCGAGTTCTTCTACTAGAGCGGCTCAGAATTCCAGCTGCAGAGTTTCAATGATCATAGAAATGTGAGTTCTTCTACTAGAGCGGCTCAGAATTCCAGCTGCAGAGTTTTAATGATCATAGAAATGCGAGTTCTTCTACTAGAGCGGCTCAGAATTCCAGCTGCAGAGTTTCAAGGATCATAGAAATGTGAGTTCTTCTACTAGAGCGGCTCAGAATTCCAGCTGCAGAGTTTCAAGGATCATAGAAATGTGAGTTCTTCTACTAGAGCGGCTCAGAATTCCAGCTGCAGAGTTTCAATGATCATAGAAATGTGAGTTCTTCTACTAGAGCAGCTCAGAATTCCAGCTGCAGAGTTTCAAGGATCATAGAAATGTAAGTTCTTCTACTAGAGCGGCTCAGAATTCCAGCTGCAGAGTTTCAAGGATCATAGAAATGTGAGTTCTTCTACTAGAGCAGCTCAGAATTCCAGCTGCAGAGTTTCAATGATCATAGAAATGTGAGTTCTTCTACTAGAGCGGCTCAGAATTCTGAATTCTGCTGCAGAGTTTCAATGATCATAGAAATGCGAGTTCTTCTACTAGAGCGGCTCAGAATTCCAGCTGCAGAGTTTCAATGATCATAGAAATGTGAGTTCTTCTACTAGAGCGGCTCAGAATTCCAGCTGCAGAGTTTCAAGGATCATAGAAATGTGAGTTCTTCTACTAGAGCGGCTCAGAATTCCAGCTGCAGAGTTTCAAGGATCATAGAAATGTGAGTTCTTCTACTAGAGCGGCTCAGAATTCCAGCTGCAGAGTTTCAATGATCATAGAAATGTGAGTTCTTCTACTAGAGCAGCTCAGAATTCCAGCTGCAGAGTTTCAAGGATCATAGAAATGTAAGTTCTTCTACTAGAGCGGCTCAGAATTCCAGCTGCAGAGTTTCAAGGATCATAGAAATGTGAGTTCTTCTACTAGAGCGGCTCAGAATTCCAGCTGCAGAGTTTCAATGATCATAGAAATGTGAGTTCTTCTACTAGAGCGGCTCAGAATTCTGGCTGCAGAGTTTTAATGATCATAGAAATGTGAGTTCTTCTACTAGAGCGGCTCAGAATTCCAGCTGCAGAGTTTCAATGATCATAGAAATGTGAGTTCTTCTACTAGAGCGGCTCAGAATTCCAGCTGCAGAGTTTTAATGATCATAGAAATGTGAGTTCTTCTACTAGAGCGGCTCAGAATTCCAGCTGCAGAGTTTCAAGGATCATAGAAATGTGAGTTCTTCTACTAGAGCGGCTCAGAATTCCAGCTGCAGAGTTTCAAGGATCATAGAAATGCGAGTTCTTCTACTAGAGCGGCTCAGAATTCCAGCTGCAGAGTTTCAATGATCATAGAAATGTGAGTTCTTCTACTAGAGCAGCTCAGAATTCTGGCTGCAGAGTTTCAAGGATCATAGAAATGTGAGTTATTCTACTAGAGCGGCTCAGAATTCTGGCTGCAGAGTTTTAATGATCATAGAAATGTGAGTTCTTCTACTAGAGCGGCTCAGAATTCTGGCTGCAGAGTTTTAATGATCATAGAAATGTGAGTTCTTCTACTAGAGCGGCTCAGAATTCTGGCTGCAGAGTTTTAATGATCATAGAAATGTGAGTTCTTCTACTAGAGTGACTCAGAATTCTGGCTGCAGAGTTTTGTATGAACTGCAGGCGAGACACATCCTTCTGGTTTAGACATGAAAATAAACTGTTATAATAGTGTAAACGACACAAACACATTATAAGATCCAGATCATGTTGTGACATCATTTAACTTTATAGATTTTTTCTCAGTAGAAACAGTTTGTGGTCAGTTTTGTTCAGTTGAACGAGAGACATGTCTTTTACAAAAACAACACCAGGTTTCTCAGTTTAACAGACTGACCTGTGAGTCAGGTGAAGAAATATATGCTTAAAAAACGTTATTTAGTATTAAAAAAATGCCATGAGAATATTGAATGAATTGATTTCAACATTTAAAACGTGAAGTAAATAGAACAAACACTTCTATAATATTTTTATATTGTGTATCTACTTCATTATTTAGTACAAAAACCTACAAATTAAAACATATTGAATTTAGAAAATGTATTTTACAATTATTGGAACTACAATATCAAAACATCCTTTATTCTAAAAATATTACAATTATTTTTAAATATTATTTAAATATGTATTCAACCTTTTAATGTAGAAATTATAAGAAATAATAAAGAATTCAATGCTTAAGAAATAAACAACTTTTCAACGGAAAATATATAAGTTTGAAGATTGAAAATGTCAAATTCAAGCTTTAAATATAAATATATATATATATATATATATATACCTGTAGGGTCATGATCATTTTGACCCCACGGGATGAGATCTTGCGTGGAGCCCCAGATCGAGGGAGATGATCAGTGGTCTTGTATGTCTTCCATTTTCTGATAATTGCTCCCACAGTTGATTTTTCCACACAAAGCTGCTTGCCTGTTGTAGTTTCACTCTTCCCAGTCTGGTGCAGGTCTACACTTCTTTTCCTGGTGTCCTTCGACAGCTCTTCGGTCATAGTGGAGTTTGGAGTGTGACTGTTAGAGGCTGTGGACAGGTGTCTTTTATACAGATAACCACTTCAAACAGGTGCCATTAATACAGGTAAGGAGTGGAGGACAGAAGAGCTTCTTAAAGAAGAAGTGACAGGTCTGTGAGAGCCAGAGATCTTCCTTGTTTGAAGTGACCAAATACTTATTTTCCACCATAATTTACAAATAAATTCTTTAAAAATCCTACAATGTGGATTTTTTTTTCACATTCTGTCTCTCACAGTTGAAGTGACAGAAATTACAGACCTCTGTCATTATTTTAAGTGGGAGAACTTGCGCAATCAGTGGCTGAATAAATACTTTTTTGCCCGACTGTATGTATATATATATTCGTGGACCAACACCATCCGTCTCTTCACCTAAAGATGGAGTCCATGACGGTGCAGTGAAGTCTGTGATAAACTCCATCAGCATCTTCAGTCCAAACCTCAGTCTTCTCTCCACACACACCTTCATCTCTTGGTCATCATCACGCCTGATGAAACTCTGGCCGCGACACCCGGAGCCGCCGTTCCTCGTCACGCCGCCGCCGTTCCCGTTGATTTCCCAGCGGCGTCCGAGGACGAGGCTCCACCTCACAATGTCTTGGACGGATCGACTCATCTGGACCTGGACCCCCCCGACCCCGGATCAGATAAGATGTCATAACGGCCGGAGATTCAGCCTCCAGAGCAAACACAGCGTGTGAATGAATCTTAAACCACAATCACGTGTGTGTACCTTGACCTGATGTGTGCGTTTAATGGAGAGTAATCGCCGGAGTCGTTGTGGAACGTGTTTTATCCTCGTTAACATGTTTCACGTGTCGTCGACACATTAACATGCAAACGTATTCGCTTTTCCTCGTTAGCTAATTAGCATCAACATATGTGGCACCAGCACTTCCTGTCTGCGCTCTCATGAGAACAATTAGAAAATGTACATCGTTCCAGGAACACGAGTTAATTCCAGGTACATGAAGTCATTTTAATTATTCAAATTATAATCCTGGACGAGATGATCTCCATGCTGTAAAATGGTTTATTTCCTTCCTTTATGTTTACATCAAACATGTCACAGATGGCAGATGACATCATCAAACCCTTGCAGGAGTCGGGGTCTCAAGCAAGCAACTTCCCACGTAAAATGTATTTTTATTTCTTTTTCATTTTACTTTTTTGGTTTTTAGGATCCATTGAGCTCAACCATAACAACAGCAGATCACAAAATTATCTTTTTCCAACTGGAGTAAATAATGGAGCTCAGTTCACTTGTTAGCTTAGCTCTGCTAGCTGCAGTCATTATAAGGTCAAATGTACCAGTAACACTTAACACTTACGTATCTTTGGATGTTGGTTTAAATTCTGTAAATCATCAGTTAAACAAAACACTTAAGACTTTTTTTTTTGCAAACTATTATTTTTGGGGGTTTTGGCAAATTCAGTGACACAATTTAGTGATTTCCAAGTATTGGTAACGAACAAGAGTTGAAAACAATCATGATTTTTATACAAAACCAGGCCTGAGACTCTAGAAACAAAAGATAAACTATATTTTCTTCTCTTTTATGAATATAAACAGAAGGATTCTTTTTAGTCGAGAAGAAACTCAACAGTTCTAAGATCTAAAATTATTTTTTTTATTTTATTTAATTAATAGCGTTTAATAAATATAGCACAAAAATACGATTGTACAATAAAGTTGAGCACGATCCTGAACAAAGCAGAGCAAAAACATAGTGAATAAAAAGCTATAATTTCTAATATAAAAACTGATGGAAATGAATATGACAGGAAAACGTTGAGAGAATGATTAATGTTTTACATGATGGTAAAGATGAAAAGATAGATATAAAGAATGTATCCTCTCCAAGATAAATGACAACTGAATATAAATAGAACAAATATATGAAAAAAGGAATTTATTGTCAGATAGAAATATCTATATTAAATGTTTTTAAATAAGGTCAGTTACATTGATCCTGAACTTGTTCAACTCAGAACTGCACCGAGAAAGAAAACAGGTCTGAAGGTAGAAAAACTTGAAAAACTATAAAATAATAAGGAAAAATAAAAAATGGACTCAAAACACTCACAAACAGGACGGTGCTCAAGTCTTTGTCTTCAGAGAGAACTCACATTGATCTTCGTACACTCAACCCACATAAATAAAGCTGAGCTGAAACCTTCAGTACCTGCTGATCACCCTCAGGTGTGTTCGGAACCTCAGCTGCACTGAGTTCACCTCGAGGGGTCTCCGGAGTCGTTAGATTCAATGAAAGTGTTCGTCGTCAGAACACAGTCAGTTCTACAGTTGAAATAACAACACTTCAAGCAGAGACCTCGAGCAGAACCAGACTCAGTGTGGACGACCTCCTGCAAACTTATTTTTTTGAGCAGAGACCTCGAGCAGAACATGACTCAGTGTGGACGACCTTCTGCAAACTTCCTTTTTTTGAGCAGAAACCTCGAGCAGAACCGGACACAGTGTGGACGACCTCCTGCAAACTTCCTTTTATCGAGCAGAAACCTCGAGCAGAACCAGACTCAGTGTGGACGACCTTCTGCAAACTTCCTTTTTTTGAGCAGAAACCTAGAGCAGAACCAGACTCAGTGTGGATCACCTCCTGCAAACTTCCTTTTATTGAGCAGAAACCTCGAGCAGAACCAGACTCTGTGTGGAGGACCTTCTGCAAACTTCCTTTTATTGAGCAGAAACCTTGAGTAGATCCAGACTCAGTGTGGACAACCTCGTGAAAACTTCCTTTTATTGAGCAGAAACCTCAAGCAGAACCAGACTCTGTGTGGATGACCTTCTGCAAACTTCCTTTTATTGAACAGAAACCTTGAGTAGATCCAGACTCAGTGTGGACAACCTCATGAAAACTTCCTTTTATTGAGCAGAAACCTCAAGTAGAACCAGACTCAGTGTGGATCACCTCCTGCAAACTTCTTTTATTGAGCAAAAACCTAGAGCAGAACAAGACTCAGTGTGGACCACCTTCTGCAAACTTCCTTTTATTGAGCAGAAACCTTGAGCAGAACCGGACTCAGTGTGGACGACCTCCTGCAAACGTATTTTTAGCGAGCAGAAACCTCGAGCAGAACCGGACTCAGTGTGGACGACCTCCTGCAAACGTATTTTTATCGAGCAGAAACCTCTAGCAGAACCAGACTCAGTGTGGACGACCTCCTGCAAACTCCCTTTTATTGAGCAGAAACCTCGAGCAGGACCAGACTCAGTGTGGACGACCTCCTGGAAACTTCCTTTTATTGAGCAGAAACCTCGAGCAGAACCGGACTCAGTGTGGACGACCTCCTGCAAACTTCCTTTTATTGAGCAGAAATCTCGAGCAGAACCGGACTCAGTGTGGACGACCTCCTGCAAACTTCCATTTATTGAGCAGAAACCTCGAGCAGAACCGGACTCAGTGTGGACGACCTCCTGCAAACTTCCTTTTATTGAGCAGAAACCTCGAGCAGAACCAGACTCAGTGTGGACGACCTCCTGCAAACTTCCATTTATTGAGCAGAAACCTCGAGCAGAACCGGACTCAGTGTGGACGACCTCCTGCTTTCATGATTCATGAGGAACAGATGATAAAACATTTATTGATAGAGACTCGACCAGTCATGACACCTGAGGAAACATGTGTTTTCTATATATTAACTTTTACACTTCACTCCAGTTTCCCCCTACGGTCCAAAAACCTACAGACTTAAAGTGGAAATAAAGTGTTTGCTTGTCTCGGATCAGGGTACTTGCTGCCTCTGGCCCTGGGTAGCTTGAACTATGCTAATGCAGCTCTAAAAATGTCAAGGTGAAGATTCAAACAACAGGAAACCCTTTGGGCATCTTGGACAAAACAACCTCCGGCCCACGACAGTCAAGTCCAAGACCCTCGTCTGACGGATCCGCTCGTCCTTCATCTGGATCAGCGTCTGCCGCGACCACCGAAGGTGACCCTGTGACTTTAAGGAGAGTCGTACTCGCGACTCTGAGAGATGTCTAGTGACGTGGTGGCTCTAAGGTTTCATCACACACTAGTTTCAGGGACGAGTGCAGCCGGAGGTGTGTATCGTCGCACAACATTCCAAAACTCACATCCTGTGACAGAAGGTAACAGAATGTGGGTCAAATTCCTGCTTTGCTTCTGGCACTTGTCGTTTACATTCATATTTTACCGCTCGATACCTTTTATTCGCTGACATTTGTCTCACTCGTGAAGATCTGTTGTGTCCACAGATCGTGAATCAGGTTCTTCTTCGTCTTTCTTTGTCAGGTGTTGAGTGTGTTCTCGGGTGTCGAGTGGGTCGGTTGTGTTTCAGAACCAGTGATGTGCGTGGACACACAAAAGCACATCGGCCACGGGTGCCGGTGGTGAAAGTGAATCAAGGTCAGGGTCATAAACCGAAGCATCTCTCCTCGCAACATCCAGACTGTATCAGTGGAAATACTCAAAACTGAAATACTGTGGATGAGGCAATATTTTCATCACCTCTGAGACTTTATAGTCCAAACCTCTCCTGACTTTTTAATGTTTTTCAAGTCTTTTAAGGGGGAATAAAGTCACATGACAAATAAGGTTAATTATAAATTATAATAAGTGTGATTCAGCCTCACAGCAAGAAGGTTGCTGGTTCGCTTCCAGGTCGACGTGTGACTTCCCTGTGTGTAGTTACTATGTTCTCCCCGTGTTGGTGGGTTTACTCCGGACACTCCGGTTTCCTCCCACAGTCCAAAAACATACAGAGGTTGATTGAGAACTTGAGGGAAATTGTCCGTAGGTATGAGTGTGTGTGTGAATGGTTGTGTGTCTTTGTGTGTCCTGAGACAGACTGGCGTCCTGTCCAGGGTGTCCCCTGCCTCTCGCCCTATGAAAGTGGGATAGACTCCAGTCTCCCCGCGACCCTGGTAAGGGATAAAGCGGTAGAAAATGAATGAATAATACATATGTAAAAATATGTTTATGTATAAACACATGTATAAAGCACTTTTTAGACACACAAAAACACATTAATTTTCATTTATCTTCCACACCTGGAAAATCATTAAAAAAAATGAAATAAAATGGGTCTTACAATACTGCCCTGAGGGACCCCTGCTGGGCAGCTCAGCTATGTAGATTTATTCCCACAGTATTCTGTCATACAGTGAGACTTTGCTGAGAGATTCCAACAATTCAGTTTAGATTAAAGAATCTTGTGGTTGACAGTGTTAAAATAATCTTGGATTATCTTGAGGTTTGCTTCCGGCACTTAAAACATTTTAACCATTGTTTCGCTTCAATGAGGTGAAAACTATAGATGTGTTTTTTAAAAAACCTAGCAGCAATACAAACAAGACTAAAGTTCAAAACAGACAATCCAGATTTTTGAAATGTCATTTAAAAGTTTGTAGAGAGTCTGAGTTCCTGACAGTTGTGTCAGTGAGTCCCAGAGAATGTTGCGGCGACAGTGAAGGTTCACCAGGGGTCGGTACTTTGTCTGGAGGGGAGCGAGGTGTTGGAGTCGACGGATTTAAGGCGGCGGGCGGGACCGTGTCGGTGGAGGAGGACGGTGAGATATGGGGTGTTGAGAGACTTGTAAGTAGGAACACAACTGTGGTAAACTAACAAAGAGTTCTGCGTTTAAAATGAAACAAACATCAGTGAGAAATAACCAAACCTTTTAAAAAAAAACCCAACCACGATTCTAGGAAGTTAAACCACGAGTACATCCTGCCAGAGAAAAGTTCCTCAGCGAGAGAAACATCCAAAGAAGGGAAGTTAAATGACTCTTCACTAGAAGTTCCATAACAAAATGTACCACTTTAAACTTTAATCTGTGACACAATTGTGTAACTGATTTTCATGTATTAGAAATGGGAACATCTCTTTTATCTGACGACTCATCGTTCTTCTTCGACTCCTCGCACTTTTTGTGATGACTCGGATCACAAAGAGTCGTGAGTCAAGAGGAATGATCTAGTTTCCACCATGGTGGTGGAACCAAGGGTCAGTGCTATAAACCCTCTGCAGGTTCTTTGAGGGTTCACAGGAGTTCACCCGACAACTCTACTTTGTTGAACTGAAGAAGACTTTCGACAGCATCCATCTAAGAGTACCGTGGGGCATGCTTCAAGGTATCAGATCCAGACTTACACCCCAGCTCGGGCTCTGAGGTCTGTGGATCAGAATCTACTGATGGTTCCTGAACTTCTGGACCAGAGGAGAGAAATCCTTCCAGACTGTTGCTCCTAAGCTTTGGAACCATCTCTGTGTTTGATGATCTACTGACTCCTTCAAGAAACATCTGTGTTTGATGATCTACTGACTCCTTCAAGAAACATCTGTGTTTGATGATCTACTGACTCCTTCAAGAAACATCTGTGTTTGATGATCTACTGACTCCTTCAAGAAACATCTGTGTTTGATGATCTACTGACTCCTTCAAGAAACATCTGTGTTTGATGATCTACTGACTCCTTCAAGAAACATCTGTGTTTGATGATCTACTGACTCCTTCAAGAAACATCTGTGTTTGATGATCTACTGACTCCTTCAAGAAACATCTCTGTGTTTGATGATCTACTGACTCCTTCAAGAAACATCTGTGTTTGATGATCTACTGACTCCTTCAAGAAACATCTGTGTTTGATGATCTACTGACTCCTTCAAGAAACATCTGTGTTTGATGATCTACTGACTCCTTCAAGAAACATCTCTGTGTTTGATGATCTACTGACTCCTTCAAGAAACATCTGTGTTTGATGATCTACTGACTCCTTCAAGAAACATCTGTGTTTGATGATCTACTGACTCCTTCAAGAAACATCTCTGTGTTTGATGATCTACTGACTCCTTCAAGAAACATCTGTGTTTGATGATCTACTGACTCCTTCAAGAAACATCTGTGTTTGATGATCTACTGACTCCTTCAAGAAACATCTGTGTTTGATGATCTACTGACTCCTTCAAGAAACATCTGTGTTTGATGATCTACTGACTCCTTCAAAAACATCTTTCTACTGATAAGAAACATCTGTGTTTGATGATCTACTGACTCCTTCAAGAAACATCTGTGTTTGATGATCTACTGACTCCTTCAAGAAACATCTGTGTTTGATGATCTACTGACTCCTTCAAGAAACATCTGTGTTTGATGATCTACTGACTCCTTCAAGAAACATCTGTGTTTGATGATCTACTGACTCCTTCAAGAAACATCTCAAGACACTTTTATTTGAGCTTTTCCTTGATTCTCTGAGACTCTTGTGTTTGTCTCTGTGTTATATTGATCTTTTAAGTTTATATTTTATTGAGTATTGTTTTGATTGTTTAAGTGTTTTGTGACCCTGGTCTGGAAAAGCGCTCTACAAATAATACTTATTTACTAACTTACACTGCTAGTAAGTCAGTGGTGAGTCTGTTTCCAGGGAGGGTTGGAGTGTCATGGCTGCCATTGGTTATATTATTTTTTATCAATTTTACAACTACTGGTAAGAAATAACAACTAAGAAGACCTTTAACCTCAAAATGTGTCAGTGGCTTTAGCTTCTGAGTTAACGGGCTACCTGTACCTATGTAGCCAAAAATAGGAAGGTTGGGTGGTGACTGTTATACTTATAATAAACTCTGCAATACTTCAAAGTTTACATGTAGTCATCAAAACCTAAACCCAGAGCTGCATTGAATGTCATTATGCCGTCCAACGCGGTCCTGAGACGTCCTCTATATTTTATGGGTACAGTACGGAGGCAGTGACAGCAGGTTCAACTCCCAGTTGTTTGTCATAATTACAGTTGGGAGACAGAGCTTTGCTCTAACGAGGATAAATGAGCTGAGCTGAGGGCAGGATGTTGGTCAGCAAATGAACACGAAGCTTCCTCGTCCATAATGTCGGCCATTAATCTCAGTCAGACGTCCACTTCGTCTGGACCGCCGGGGTCAACGTTACGTCACGTCCTTCCTGCGACAATTTCTCTTCTTATGTATGATTTAAACGCTCAAGCTCAAGGGCGCTTGACAAGATTATGTTCTGGATCCAAGAAGTTTATTTAAGAAGGAGATTTAAAAGAAGAATGTTTGGAATTGGAAACAGCATTTTATGAAAATTGACTCTTGTGTTCTTGATTCGTCCCTGAATCTGATTGTTGCCCTAAGTGTACCAGTTATCCGTCTCTACCTCCCTAAACCATCTCTAAACTAGGTTAATGTCCAATAATCCCTAATGAAACTCACTGAATTGTCACATATCTCACTTGCAAACAAGACCCCAGCTTGATCAATTGCATCCTGGAGAACTGTAGCGGTCACCATCTGGTCGACGGAGAGTTGAGATTATAATCCAGATCATTGTGGAGTTATCAGCAAAAATGCTAATGCTAATGCTAATGTAGTAATGGGTGCAGCAGTATTGAGGTATTTGGATGTTTTTGAGTGGATTTTTGGACGAAGATGAAGACGAAGTGTTGGACGAAGACAACTGAGCTCCAGTCGCTACATTAAAATGAACAAACATTTTTGTCTATAACTCTAAAAAGAACAGATTACTCTGAAAAAAAATTCCAACATTAGTCGACACGACGGTGAGTAGAAAATGAGTGAAATTTAATTGGGGTGAACGATTATTTTACGTTTGTTAAAACAGCATAAAATAAAATCATCAAAACCACATAAGAATTGGCTCAGTTCAAGTTCAATCCCTGACCTGGACTCTAACCTTCATTGTTCTTCACTAGACCCGGTCTGGTGCAATCGTAGCAGAATTCCTGAGTTCTCGAAGCTCTGAATGTGAGCAACCCTGAGGTGCATTAACACAACAACAACAACACATTTTGTCAGCAGCGTTCGACTACACACCGTGTTTTATAAAGTCATGCTTTTGATTCTTGTTTGTTCTCTCGTTGGTTTGTTTTATTTCTCTAGCTCTAAGGGATGTGAAGGTCAAAGTCCCATCAGTGCGCGTTAATGTTTGCTACCTGCTTTATCAGATCGTTTAGTGGTACGAGCTACACGAGCGCTGATCCAATATCCTCTGACTCCGCAAGGGCACCTAGATTTATAGCATCCAAGAACTCAGCGGCGAAAAGTCACCTTAAAGTAGAAAAGACCCGAGTCCATCCAAGGACCGACCTTCCAGTCCAAGATTATTTGATTTATTCCTTTGATTTACCGTATTATATACTTCAATAAATGAGGATTTAAATATCCCAGATGATAGCATTAATGCTAACATACGTCTGTAGATCTCAGGCAGGCGACAAAAGACATTTGACAGAAGACAAAACTAAATGAAAGAAACAAAAACAAAACTATATTATCATTCTAATGTCAAAGAAACCATTTTTTATTTCTTCATGCAGTTTTCCGATGGAATTTAAAGGAGACGTATGCGAGAAAATGATTGTGTGCAAAAATCAAATTCTCAACTGCAGCCTCGACAAACTGCTTCAAGATTTAAGATTTAGGATTATTTTCATGTGTGAAATAACAAAACATTTTATGTGTACATTTGGATATTAACACTTATAGAGCAATTCAAGTGTGTGTGTATGTGCATGTGTGTTAAAGTGTGTATTTGTTTTGTTTGTTGTTGTGATGTGTGACTCTATTGTATCATCAGTGTGTGTGTGTTGTTGTGATGTGTGACTCTATTGTATCTTCAGTGTGTGTGTGTGTGTTGTTGTGATGTGTGACTCTATTGTATCATCAGTGTGTGTGTGATATTCTGATGTGTGACTCTATTGTATCTTCAGTGTGTGTGTGTGTTGTTGTGATGTGTGACTCTATTGTATCATCAGTGTGTGTGTGTGTTGTTGTGATGTGTGACTCTATTGTATCTTCAGTGTGTGTGTGTTGTTGTGATGTGTGACTCTATTGTATCATCAGTGTGTGTGTGTTGTTGTGATGTGTGACTCTATTGTATCATCAGTGTGTGTGTGATATTCTGATGTGTGACTCTATTGTATCTTCAGTGTGTGTGTGTTGTTGTGATGTGTGACTCTATTGTATCTTCAGTGTGTGTGTGTGTGTTGTTGTGATGTGTGACTCTATTGTATCTTCAGTGTGTGTGTGTTGTTGTGATGTGTGACTCTATTGTATCATCAGTGTGTGTGTGTGTTGTTGTGATGTGTGACTCTATTGTATCATCAGTGTGTGTGTGATATTCTGATGTGTGACTCTATTGTATCTTCAGTGTGTGTGTGTTGTTGTGATGTGTGACTCTATTGTATCATCAGTGTGTGTGTGTTGTTGTGATGTGTGACTCTATTGTATCATCATGTGTGTGTGTGTTGTTGTGATGTGTGACTCTATTGTATCATCAGTGTGTGTTTGTACAAAACTCTCTTTTCATTGAAATATTGACATTAGAAAATGATCTTAAGCTCCGCCCACTGAAAACACTGTTGTTCTGGAGAAGAAATCTTGTTGACCATAACCACACCCACTCTGCTGTGATTGGTCAAGCATGGCGGTTTGTCACCGCGCATCATCAATACCGGAAGTCTTCGCCTCCAAGGGTATCATTGTATAAACACAGCAGTCGTGATTACAGCTGGAGGAGGAGTGAAGCCATTATTACGTCATAATGGACTCTCGTAACCTCTCGTTCGTCCAGATTTCAGAGCAACTTTATAAAGTAATAAAGTGTAAAACATGGTCATGATGAGAAGTTACTGCGTCTTGAAGAACATTCACTACATGACAATAGAGTTTTCATAAGATACATAATTGTAATTTATGACGCTTGGAAGATTATTTAAAAAAAAAAAAAACTAATTAAATAGGTCATAAGATACTGCCCTGAGGGACCCCTGCTGGGCAGCTCAGGTTTGTAGATTCATTCCCAGACAAGGACACACAGTGTTTTCTGTCACACAGTAAGACTCTGCTGAGAGATGAAAACGGGTCAGTTCAGATAAAACAATCTTGTGGTCAGCGGTGTCAACAAAATCTTAGATTATCTTGAGGTTTTCTTCCGGCACTTTTATAATTAAAACATTCTAATTATTGTTTCCCTTCAGCGAGGTGAAGAGGTGTGTTTTTTAATCACCAAGCAGCAACAAATGGTGTAACGTCGGTCATTTTTCAGATCTTGGTTGCAGATGAGTTTTCACCCTCCGTGGCTCATGTGTGGACGATTAATTATGCCTAACAAGCGGGAGGATGGATCTCAGAATTGGGAGTTTTGAGGGCAAACGTCTTGCTTTCTTTGCCAAGAGAGAGGCATAAATTAGTCAGGGTGAGAAGTGGAAGACTGCAAACTTTTAATCATGAGAGGCAGGTTTCTGCAGCGCTAGCTCAAGCACAATGCAGCTCATTACTCCAGTGCGGTAATTGCTTTATGATTCACTGTTGTATTTATCACAGGGAGCTGCGGCACTTCTCTCAGCCTCTGTTCTCTCAGCCGGCAGAAATAATGAGGGTCAAGGGTACATGTGTTCCAGTCTGTCTGTGACTTCAAGCTTGTATATCAAACGTGGCATCAAAGGTTTGGAGGTGAGTCAGAGCAGACCGCACCGGAGCTGGTGGCGGAGGATTATCGGGAGCTTCGGGGTCACCGTGGCGGGGGGTCACGCTCTTCCTCCCTTGAGGGGGAAACACTGCAGAGAATTCAAGAAAGTTTGGTTAAGATTTTTGCTAATGCTTTGTGATTTGTATTCTGTCGTCTCCTTCATCATCTTTGACTAAGATCAACTTGTAGTGAAGACTACTAAGACCAGAGCTGTGTCTCAAACCACATACTTGTGTACTTAAACGTAGTATTTTTGGTGCATAAGTGCGTCTCAATTCTTAGTATGTAAATGTAGTGCTCCATACACACTAAATTGACCCTAAAACTGAGTATGGATCGATGGACACTTTCTACACTAAACGACCTCATCTTGGCGGGGAAAAAAAGAGGATGAGTTTTTTTTTTTTTCCCCCCCCCCCCTTTTAAAAAAGGGGGGGTTTTCCCCCCCCCCCCCCCCCCCCTTTTTTTCCCCCCCCCCCCCCCAGAAAAAAATATATTTTTTTTTTTCCCCCCGGGGGTTTTCCCCCGGGGGGGGGGGGGCCCCCCCCCCCCCCCCCCCCCCCCCCCCCCTCCCCCCCCCCTTTTTCCTCTTTCTCCTTTTCCCCTCCCCCCCCCCCCCCGCGGGGGGGGGTCTGGTTCCCCCCCCCCCCTTTTTTTTTTTTTTTTTTTTTTTTTTGGGGGGGGAGGGGGGGCATTTCCTGTTAGTGTGTAGCAGCAGAGTTTGATTTGAGACATACTATCTGTGGAGGATTAGTTACTAGTTAGTACGTACACTATCCTGATGATACTAACTTCTAGTATACTAAGAGAAGTATGTTTGAGACATACTATCTGTGGTTGAGGATTAGTTACTAGTTAGTACGTACACTATCCTGATGATACTAACTTCTAGTATACTAAGAGAAGTATGTTTGAGACATACTATCTGTGGAGAATTAGTTACTAGTTAGTACGTACACTATCCTGATTATACTAACTCTAGTGCACTAAGAGAAGTGTGTGGTTTGAGACATACTATCTGTGGAGAATTAGTTACTAGTTAGTACGTACACTATCCTGATGATACTAACTTCTAGTATACTAAGAGAAGTATGTTTGAGACATACTATCTGTGGAGGATTAGTTACTAGTTAGTACGTACACTATCCTGATGATACTAACTTCTAGTATACTAAGAGAAGTATGTTTGAGACATACTATCTGTGGAGGATTAGTTACTAGTTAGTACGTACACTATCCTGATGATACTAACCAGTGCACTAAGAGAAGTATGTTTGAGACATACTATCTGTGGAGGATTAGTTACTAGTTAGTATGTACACTATCCTGATGATACTAACCAGTGCACTAAGAGAAGTGTGTGATTTGAGACATACTATCTGTGGAGGATTAGTTACTAGTTAGTATGTACACTATCCTGATGCATACTAACTCTAGTGCACTAAGAGAAGTATGTGATTTGAGACATACTATCTGTGGAGGATTAGTTACTAGTTAGTACGTACACTATCCTGATGCATACTAACTCTAGTGCACTAAGAGAAGTGTGTGATTTGAGACACAGCACAAGACAGGAAGAGTCAAAGCCATGAGTTTTCCAGACTAAGTCCAAGAAAACCACACCTTAACTTGCTTGAATGGAAGAAGACGCGCTGATGTTTATACCTTGTGTATTGTCAAAGGAAAAATAATCACAGTCCATTAGTGTGTCCCAAATCACGCACTTTCTGCATTTACTATTTGTATTTTGTGTACACAAGTGTGTTCACACCGAGCAGTGTTGTGCATAATGAATTGGCGCACTCCAACAGCTAGAAAATTGAGTGTGGATCAACACTTTCCACCTTCAAAACACACATTTTACCACAAAACGACACAACAACAATAATAACACAATGAAACGAAACTTAGTTTCAATTATTGAAAAGTGCTGTCAAGTGTCATGTCGAGTCATTTCCTGTAAGTGTGTAGCAGCAGAGTTTGATTTGAGACAGTACTACACTGTCAAAGTTTGAGCACTAGGCAAGTAAGTGCACTTAATTACAGTGTACTGTAAAGCAGTGAACTTAGAGGTCGATCTGAGACACAGCATTCATGCTTCAGGACCAACGTTAATGCATGAGACCAGGAAAGATGGAGTGAACCCAAGACCAAGGCTAAACCAAAACTATAAACCGTTAAGACCAAGACAAGACCAAACCAGACAGTCTGGAGACCAAGACCAAAGAACCGCAACACTAATCGCTTGTCTTAACCCAACTCTATTTTCGTTGGGTTTCCACCAGCACGGTCCGACTAAACCGTTCATATTTTTAGCTCCTGCTTCACTCTAGTTCCAAAACAGCACGAAAAAGGTGACGTCACTGTAGTGTCAACCACTGAGAGAAGGAGAAGTTGGTCCATAAAGTTGGTCCGTGGTACGTTGGTCGAACGAATCCAGCGGGAGTTGGAGGGAGTAACCTGTGGTGAGGGTTTACCAGGAGTTCATAACGTTTTGTGTCTGTTATAGAATGATGTGAGCGCTGTTGAGCTGCACTATCTTATGACAGCTCCGCCCATCGCAAGTAGGTGGTGGAAAAAAAACAACAGAAGTCGTTTCAAGTCGTTTCAAGTCGAGTCAAATGGAGCGCGGCTGGAACTGTGTCGCAGAAAAGCGCCATAAACCAAACAGATCAAATGAACATCATCTTAAAAGAGGAACGTGTTCATAGCCGCTGATGAGAAAATGTTCCCGCAGTTCGACAACATGCCGGTCTAGGTTTCTCCTCACGAGGAGGAGAAAAGTTGGAGGAGTTACGGGGAGGACAGGTATTACATATTTATGGAGGAAGTGATTTAAAAAGCAGCGCACCTTCTGAAGATTGGCGATTCAGCACCGGGCTTGTCTCTATCAGGGAACATTACCGCCTCGTATTGATGGTTCCTGGCCTCGCTCGGGATGATTGTACACACTACAGAGGTGCAGGTCCACGGCGTTCCCTGGGGCGCCCCCCCTTGAAATTATAGTGGAGCCGGAGTGACATCGAGCTGCACAAGGTGCTAAATCCTCCACCGAGGAGAGAAGAATTGCTAATGAGAATCCAAACAACGAATTTTGGACTCGCAGCAACGACAACGCTTTTTTCAGTTATTGAGGAAAAAAGACCTTCGAGTCTGTGATCAGGTTCTTTCTTCTGGCGGCGACAAGGACTCGATTGGTTTTCTTGGAGATGTGAAGATGCCGCAGTGACCTTGAGCGGACAGAACTCGGACTAATTACGAGGGTATCGCCGCGATCGGACTCTCCCGGTGAAGGAACCATCAATTTCTCAATTTTTCAGCCGACTGACTCCCTGAAGCTTATGTAAATATTCGGGTGACCTCTCTGTACCTAGAGCGGCTTCTCTTAATGGTAAGCTGTGCTCCAGCGCTCACTATCTGTGGCCTATTAGCTCCGTGTTGCATCTGCGCGTAACTGGCACCAGAAGCCATTAACCCCCCTCGTGATCCGTCCATTGAAAACTCTTAATGGATCTCTGCTTGGGACAGGTGCTTCACAAATGGTTCCCCCTCGTGATTAATGATGTCTCGGAGACGTGACCTGTTGTGTGTGAGGACGTGCACGGTGGACTTCATTGGAGAGATGACAGTTGGAGACTTTTCAGATGTTAATGTATGAAAGTTCTGCAGGTATCTAAGAATTAGTCACAGAAGGAAACGAAATGCAGTAACTTCTCATCATGACCATGTTTTACACTTTATTACTTTATAAAGTTGCTGTAAAATCTGGACGAACGAGAGGTTACGAGAGTCCATTATGATGTAATAATGGCTTCACTCCTCCTCCAGCTGTAACCACGCCCGCTTTGTTTGAGTCCCTTGGAGTTGGAGACTTCAGGGATTGATGACGCGTGGTGACAAACCTCCATGCCTGACCAATCACAGCAGAGTAGCTGTGGTTATGGTCAACAAGATTTTTTTCTCCAGTGGGCGGAGCTTAAGATAATTTTCTAATGTCAATATTTCAATGAAAAGAGAGTTTTGTACAAATACACACATACTCATGATACTAGTCCAACATCACAACAACACAAACACACATTAGTTGCCATTTAAGTGCAATAACCTTAATAACCATATTTCGTTGGTTTAAAATACATTTAAGTCATTTTAATAAGGAACGCCCAGATAGAAACAGGAAGTAACTGAGGAAGGAGGATTTTATTCCGAAATAAAAATGGAAGACGAGAACAAACACAAAAACAGGAATAACACATCTTAGCAGGGAGTCGTTGGTTCAATTTGGTGTTTTGTTCTCCACACGATTTATTGATTGTTGAGTACGACTTATCAGTGAAAGTTAAGCACATAGTTCCACTTGTACATTCATTGTAAATCCTATGAAAATAGTATTTAATTTACATTAAAAAAATATATATTATACTACAATGTATAAAGAAATGAAAATATATTAAAACATTAAATGAGACTCTGTGTTTGGCTTAGTTTGGCTGTGTAGAGAAATAAATAAATAAACACACATTTTTATCATTAACTCACTTGTCGACTCCACCGTGACTGTCGCACTTATTAAAACAATGATTTTTAAAATCTTGTTTCAATGATTGTTATGTTTGTCTCAATGAAATAGCCAAATATTTAGATGATATTAGATGATTTATATACTTTCATTGGAAGATGGGAGTAGGCTGCGATGCAGAAAGCCAGTGAAACCATCAGCAGTATTAATAATAATAATAATAATAATAATAATCTCTATTTATATAGCGCCTCATTGGGGAACGGGGTTGAACTAGCGATGACGTTAACCACTCAACCAACTGAACTCTGACATTCACTTGATTGATGCCTGTCACAGAGATGTCAGAAAACACTCCACGTGTCAACGGAACAAACTGATGCCAAAGTCGTGTTCAGTGAAACCTATTTTTAAATTATGCCGTTGCTCAGATTTGGGAGGTTGATGTTCTTCAAAATGTCTTAAGTCCAAACTGACCCGAGGTTTTCAAAGCTGCTCATGATGGATGAACTTCTTCTGACGGATCTTTCACAGATGAGTTTGATTGACATGTGACTATTCAATCAATTTAAAAAGGATTGGGAAGTGTTTCACGATACTTTAATTTAAAGCAGTTTAGTTGAGGATCCTGGTCATTAATCCTGCTCCAGAGGTTCTGGTGTTGGTGGAGCCGGAACCACTGACAGTTTCCTTCAGCAGAACTCTTTCCTAGCAGCTGTAGCTTCACACAGCGGTTTGAAGGATGTCATCCCGGAGCACAGGAGGTCTGGACGCGTTGGTGAGATTTACTTTCTGCTGATCATTATCTTCACCCTCTCACTTTGTAAAGAGGCAAATACAAGTGGGAGGACAAGATGATTTCACGAATCACACTCCTTCCACTGAGCCTTTCTTTTCTCTGTCAAACTTGACACCACACATGTTGAAATACTGGGAGAAGTTTGAGCAATACTAGGAAATATAGATCCGAAAAGATTATGAGGTTCAGGCTGAAAAAGAAGTTGCAATTCAACAACTATAGTGTGTCTGAGCTTTAATATGGCACTTCTTTCTTTATACCGGTGCATCAACAATAAAGGTCATTTTATCCTTGATAATAATGTAAATATTAAGTGGAAGAAGTATGAAAAAATTAAATACAAAATTATAATTAAAGTATGAGAATAAAGATAAAAGGGAGTTAAATAAAATAGATCCAATCAAACAATAATGAAAATAAATCTACATTTTAAAGAAGAATCTTAAATGTAAAAATGTTGTTTACAGAAGTATATATTATACATTATTTGATAGAAATGTAGCAAACTATGCTCATTAATAAAAGGTATTTCTTCTCTTTTTTTATTTGTGTTCGGGTCGTGGGGGCAGCAGCTTCAGCAGGGAGGCCCAGACTAACACCGTAGCCGTGGACCCCCACACATTCCTGGGTCTCACCTGTGGTGTCCTACAGGTGAGACATTCTCTGAACACCTCACTGGCAAAGTGTTCAGGAGACATCAGATGTCCAAGACTGTTCATTTGACAAGACTTTGTTGAGTGAAAAACTCAATAAAAATCTGAACAGTGAAATCAGCAGAAACCAGGCAGGACGTGCGTTTGAAAGCGTCTATAATGTCTTTGACGGATGTTAATCTGCTTTCATTCAACATTTATTGTTAAAAAAGCCTGACATTTAAGACTTATTTTTATTGGATCTAAGTCCATGAATCCCCTGAACAAAATGAAAATGGTTTATTCTCTCTAGAGCAGTGGTTTTTAACCTTGTTGGAAGTACCGAACCCCACCAGTTTCATATGTGCATTCACCGAACCCCTCTTTAGTGAAAAATAAAATATGATTTCTTGTATTCCCGTCTCCACACAGCTACAATAAGTGTTCCTTCAGTTTTGCCGGTGCTCAACTTGGCGTTGCAAATCATGCGGATATGACGCTCACGTGAATCCATGTTGTACATATTCCTGCGATCATTTTCTTCTTTTGCCGACATAGTTAGTATGGATTAAATATGAACAAAGAAATCACACAACGTCACGACAGTCGCACGTTATCTACTGAGTTAAGTAAGTAAGTAAGTAAGTAATATTTATTTATATAGCGCTTTTCGAGACCAGGGTCACAAAGCGCTTAAACAATCAACACAATACTCAAAAAAAAAGTATATACTTTAATGATCAAGAAAATACTGAGAACAACACAGGAGTTCGAGAAATTCAAGGAAAAGCCTGAACAAATAGAAAAGTCTTAAGATGTTTCTTAAAGAAGTCAGTAGACTCCAGACTGAGCACTAAATTCCCCGCAGCACTGATTGGCCAAACAGTGAAGCGTGATCATCTGCAGCCAGTGATGGCCAAGCGAGGCGTGTCATCACGAATCAACACGATTACTCGGGTGTGTCCGGACCTGAGCGGCGGAGCCTCTGCCGAAACCCCTGAGACCGACTCACCGAACCCCTAGGGTTCGATCAGGTTAAGAACCACTGCTCTAGAGTGAAACACGTCTTGCTTCAGGCAGAGATCCCTCACCAAGTCATCACGACCGGAGCGACATCAGGAAGTAGAAGAGCCGTCGTCACGCCGGGAATCTTCCCTCACATCTCCTGGTCATCAATCTACCCCCGATCGTCATCATGTCCTTCTCTGGCCGTCAAAAGCCCATTAGACTCTTTTTAGATTAAGAGAAGTGTCTGGCCCATAACTTACACTCTCGGGTGGCCGTCACATCCTCAGTCCATTTAAACTTCCTGTTCATCTTTCTGTCACCGGCGGGCAGTTAAAAAAACACTTTTTCCATCAGTTGGATCTTTGAATAACAGATGGTAAATGAGTCTGAATGAAGAGTTTAAATGTGGATCATTCATCAACTTTAAGGTGATTCACTCCATATGAAGTTAGAGTCAAGCTTCACTCATTTTCGACTCACCCTCACGTCGACTAAGGTTAGATTATTTTCAGAGTTCTCTGTTCTTTTTTGGACTTACAGACAAAAGTGTTTGTTCATTTTAATGTAGCGACTGGACTTCAAATTCAAAGCCTTGACATTAGAAATTGTTCAAGTTCTCAGTGAAATTTTAATTGTTGGTGAAATATTCCTTCAATGTCTCTGATGAAGCTTCGTGAAGCTTCTTCAACACATCACTACGTAGACATATAAGTGAGAAGACACTCTTGATAGAGGTCTGAAGGACTGGAACGAGTGATATAGTGAATAGTGATCTCAGCTGGAGGAGTTAAAAAAAAACAACGTACAATCATGTCCATAACATCCGCAGCAAAAGCTTTATAAAGTTCTCTGACCTGGACTATAGCCCTAGTTGCACAGGATAAGTATTATCTGGAGACCTCAGTGTTTTTTAAATTAACCCCTCCTCCCCTGCATTATTTTAAGTGCATTCACACAGGATAAGTATTACCTGGGGACCTCTGTGTTTTGTAAATGACCTCCTCCGTGTTATGTTAAGTGCATTCACACGGGATAAGCGATGTCAGTAAAATAGTCATTTTTACTGACATTACCTAGAGATACAGATTTAAAAAGCCCCTTCAAAATAAAACAGCGGAAGTAAATATAAACACAATGGAGTGTCTAGAAGTCTGATACGGTGGCATTTTTATGGCATATATACGGCATATATACATATATAGGCATATATACAGCATTCACAATTACAAACGCAGACATTTGGATTCACACAGGATTAGTATTATCACCCAGCGTCTGTGTTTAGTGAATTCCAGTCGGTCATTTGAATTATTACATTACAAATCACAGACATGGCGCATTTAAACTGGATTAAAACTCAGACATTCTCCGTAATTATTACAAATTGACACAGGTCCTCAGCTAGTACTTATCCTGTGCACATCGGGCATGTTCTCATGTAGGACAAACTCAGGTTCTCTTTCTTCTCCATCACAGCTGCCAGTCCGTTAAGCTAACAGCAGGAGACAGTCGTGTTCAAAGTTATCTGCGATTGTATTAACGTTACACACATTAACGTTTGACTTTGTCGGGGTCAACAAGACCGGGCAGATGTTCCTGCAACAGGCTCGGATAAGATGGTCTCTCCAGGGGGATTATTCAGTTCACAGAGGAAGACTTAAGAGCTTCCGCTCACTTGAACACACTCACTCAAGGTGAAGCTCTGAAGCATCCACAGTGTGTTGCATATCTTTTCAAAATAAAAGTCTACTGTACTTAACAGCACCAACTCTGACCTCAAGATTGAGGAGTTTAACCTGCAACCCCCGGTGTTTTGACAACAGACGAGTGTGTTTTCTTTGTACGACTCGCGCCGCATGAGTAAAGACGTCCGTCATCAGGCGCCGACAAGACTTAAGGAGCTTTTCAGGATCTTCGCCGCGATACGTCTGACGGAGCTGACGAATGAAACGCGGAGGAGAGTTTAGCTGAAGATAAACGACTTTCAAGGGTCATCAATAAGCTTTTTGGGGGACAGCCTGGCCCAGAATTAGTCAAAACCATATTCATTTGTTGAGGCACTTGGAAGCTTGTGCTTTCTTTGTCAGAGTGAGGACATTATTTAAAGTCAGAGCAGGTGAGATTTATGATCACATGATGATGCGTCTTGATCTTGTACCGTATGTTCATCTGGATTACAGCAGGAAAAGACAGAACATCAAGAGTATCGTGGTATTGGTAGGAAGTGACATGATGTTTATTCCTAATATTTCTCTCATATTCTAAACAAATATAACTTCATCAAATGTAAGAAAACATGTACAAAAGCAGCTCGATGTGGATCCGAGACTATAAAGTTACTCACAGATACTCCATGAACCTCTAGAAGATGTTGGAGGTGTAAGGAAATGACAACTTTACTGTAATCAATCATCTAGATTTAACACACATTTCAAATAGTCACTAGATTAACTGATAATCTTACATATTTAATTCATATTAAGTAATCCTATTCTTGCATTGCATTCACTGACTGCAACACAAGGCCGAGGTCAGAAAGCCTCACACACACAGAAAGACTTAACAATCCCAGATTCCAAGAAGACTGTGTGAACCTGTTTGAGAACTCGCACTGAAAGACACAACAGTCCAGTAAGTTGCTGGGAACAAACTCTCTCTAGAAGTCAACAACTTCAGTAAGTTTCAATTCAATTCAATTCAATTCAATTTTATTTAAAGTGTCATATCATAACAAAGTTATCTCAAGACACTATACAGTTGAAATAAGACTACAGTTGATTAAGGAAAAATAGATCCCAGCAATTCAACAAAGAGCAAGAAACAAAACACTGTACAGTGAGCAATGGCGAGGAAAAACTTCCTAAACTTCCACTACGATCACGTGCGACGGCCATCTTAGAATCAAGTGTTTACAGTTACTGACCAATCTTACATGTACATTTGACTAGAGGTGTTAACCTGAATATTCTACTATAAAGATCCACCATTTTGTCTGATCTTTGCGTTCTGGCATCCGAAGACGTCTGCGATAGATCTCTCTGTTGCTAGATCTCTCTGTTGCTAGATCTCTCTGTTGCTAGATCTCTCTGTTGCTAGCGCCCGTGTTCACGTAAGTTTGTCTCTGACTTTTGCATAATTCACTAAACGAGCATTTTTCTTAAACTCATCCATGTGTCTGTCCTTCATTCCACCACCACATACGAGGCTGGGGAGGGGTCGGTTCATCGGAACACAAAAACCCCTAACAGAGGTGAATATGTTCCTATGACATCTTCTCCCTGAAGAACCGGATCTATTTCAAGACCCTCTCCGTCGTCTGGCTTCAGCACTAAAGGTCACAACCATCTCATTAGACTTGTTCATTACCGGTCGAGAGACGATCGTTAAACCCGTGGACAGTACGACGGTTGAATCAAGCATAACATTGTTTCTACTGAAATAAACGTGAGGAGCAGAAGTGCTTGTGGTTTGTGTCGCTCACACAACAAGAGTCAAACTAATCAGTTTAACGAGACAAACACAAAAGAGAGAAACGAAGAGTCACACAAACCTTGAGTGGAACACGAGCATCGAAAGTGAGTCTGAAACACACACATGATGATAAACGATAAATACACAAAAGATGCGGAACAGAGAGAACACAACAATAAAGAGAAACGCGTGGAGTGAAAAGACGCTCACGGGAATGAAAACACAATCAGAAAACACTTCAGTCAAAAGAAACACAATCAGACACAGAAAGACAGGAAAAGACTCGTGCTCAGGGAAAACGAATATCAGCAGGAATACAAGAGGGAACAATGGAACGATAAAACCAGCAGAGATGCCGAACGTTGATCGCAACCGGACTTTGGAACACTTTTAGCAACACTTGACAACACTTTTCTTTAATTAAAACAAGTTATTAAGTTGTATTATTGCTTTCTTTTTGTGGTAACATTGGTGTTTTGTCTGGACTATTGCAACAGTTTGTTTTCATGTCTAAAAAAGAAGGATCTGTCTCGCCTGCAGTTCATACAAAACTCTGCAGCCAGAATTCTGAGCCGCTCTAGTAGAAGAACTCACATTTCTCCGATCCTTAAAACTCTGCAGCCAGAATTCTGAGCGGCTCTAGTAGAAGAACTCACATTTCTCCGATCCTTAAAACTCTGCAGCCAGAATTCAGCCTTTTTCCATTGAGTGTCATCTACGTCACTAAGATAGGTAGGTAGGTAGGTAGGTAGAACTTTAATAATTAATAAATAAAAATAAAAATAAAAATAAAATAAGAACAAGAACAAAGAGAAATAAAGAGAAAGAACAAGATGATACAATCTAAGTCTAAAGAAAAATGTAAAGAACGTGGATCAAAGAAAAATAACAAAGACAAAGGATACAAAGAGGGTGTCCATTGATCCACACTTAATTTTGTGGCTGTTTGAGTGCGCACTCAATTTTCGCACACTGCACACTATAGACGCATTTGTGTACTCAAAATATTAAGTGTAAGTGCAGAAGTGCAATTTGGGACACACTCATGTAAGTAAGTAAGAAAGTTTTCCAGACCAGGGTCACAAAGCGCTTAAACAATCAAAACAATATTCAATAAAGTATATACTTTAAAGATCAAGATAAAACTGGTAACACAACAGGAGTTCCAGTAAATCAAGGAAAAGCCTGAACAATGAGTGACAAAGATTTTGTTGATATAAATGTTGGACGTGTTGATTGTGTTGGTTGTTCAGTTGATGTTTTATTTACAGAAATCTTTATTGAATCGTTTTAGGTGCGAAGCCTCAGTGAAGCCAACAGGGACGAATGAGGGAGAAGACAGGATGTACGCTACAAAATAAAAGCGTATCAAGACAAAATGTTTGCAATGGTTCAGGTAGAACTTCAAGATGAGTTTGTGTTGCTGTGTTAAAATTAAAAACACATTTGTGTTTGAATTGACAGATAATGATTCATCGAACCGAGAGGAAATCACGTTTTTTTCGTCATGTAATATTGAAAGAGGTGAAGGAACGCAGCAGAGCGAGACGGTGACCTTGTAGAAGGAGAACCTCTCAGACGATCATTAAGGAGGAAGACGCGTGACCTCTGCAGCAGAGGTCGTATCGCTGGACGACGTCGATCAATATTCAGTATCTTCAGAGCAAGTTTAGCTGCACAATGAGCGAGTATATGATGGAAAATATCACCTATGAATGAGACTCACTCGCAAAATGATCTGGACCGACGTTTACAAGAGACTCACCCGTGTTTTCTCAACTCAACGTAAAGGTTCAACTGATTTGTAGAAACACAGGTGAGCTAGAAAATATTATTACTTACTATACGCAATATAAATTAATATTTGACAACACTGTATTGATTTTAATTTAAATTTTTGGCTTTAAATTGATTTGATTTGATTTTAATTTCAATTATATTTTACATATTATATTTATAGTTCAATGTCAATTAAAATCATTCTTAAAAAATAGTATTTTTTAATTATTAACTAACATGCAAATATTCACGCAGTGTTAAGGTTTGTGTAGTCATTATGTCCGCGGGTTCCTGGTGATGACTGAGGACCAGAGGATACATATTTTGGTTTGAAAACAAATGAAAGTAGTTACGACTTCATCAAGAGTCATGTGGTCTGTAAATACTACAACACCAGGGTCAAGTACTGCACAATACTACACATATATACTTGTTACTACACTATCACAACACCAGAGTCAAGTACTGGACAATACTACACATATGTACTTGTTACTACACTATCACAACACCAGAGTCAAGTACTCCACAATACTACACATATATAATTGTTACTACACTATCACAACACCAGAGTCAAGTACTGGACAATACTACACATATGTACTTGTTACTACACTATCACAACACCAGAGTCAAGTACTGGACAATACTACACATATATACTTGTTACTACACTATCACAACACCAGAGTCAAGTACTGGACAATACTACACATCTTTTTTTTTTTTTTTTTTTTTTCACAACACAGTTCAGAGTCAAGTACTGGACAATACTACACATATATACTTGTTACTACACTATCACAACACCAGAGTCAAGTACTGGGACAATACTACATATGTATATATACTTGTTACACACTATCACAACACCAGAGTCAAGTACTGGACAATACTACACATATATACTTGTTACTACACTATCACAACACCAGAGTCAAGTACTGGACAATACTACACATATATACTTGTTACTACACTATCACAACACCAGAGTCAAGTACTGGACAATACTACACATATATACTTGTTACTACACTATCACAACACCAGAGTCAAGTACTGGACAATACTACACATATATACTTGTTACTACACTATCACAACACCAGAGTCAAGTACTGGACAATACTACACATATATACTTGTTACTACACTATCACAACACCAGAGTCAAGTACTGGAATAACACATGACTTGTTACTACACTATCACAACATCAGAGTCAAGTACTGGACAATACTACACATGTGTACTTGTTACTACACTATCACAACACCAGTGTCAAGTACTGGACAATACTACACATATATACTTGTTACTACACTATCACAACACCAGAGTCAAGTACTGGTCAATACTACACATATATACTTGTTACTACACTATCACAACAAAAGAGTCAAGTTCTGGACAATACTACACATATATACTTGTTACTACACTATCACAACACCAGTGTCAAGTACTGGACAATACTACACATATATACTTGTTACTACACTATCACAACACCAGTGTCAAGTACTGGACAATACTACACATATATACTTGTTACTACACTATCACAACACCAGAGTCAAGTACTGGACAATACTACACATATATACTTGTTACTACACTATCACAACACCAGAGTCAAGTACTAGACAATACTACACATATATACTTGTTATTACAGTATCACAACAAAAGAGTCAAGTTCTGGACAATACTACACATATATACTTGTTACTACAGTATCACAACACCAGAGTCAAGTATTGGTCAATACTACACATATATACTTGTTACTACACTATCACAACAAAAGAGTCAAGTTCTGGACAATACTACACATAAATACTTGTTACTACACTATCACAACAAAAGAGTCTAGTACTAGACAATACTACACATATATACTTGTTACTACAGTATCACAACAAAAGAGTCAAGTGCTGGACAATACTACACATATATACTTGTTACTACAGTATCACAACAAAAGAGTCTAGTACTAGACAATACTACACATATATACTTGTTACTACACTATCACAACAAAAGAGTCTAGTACTAGACAATACTACACATATATACTTGTTACTACAGTATCACAACAAAAGAGTCAAGTGCTGGACAATACTACACATATATACTTGTTACTACAGTATCACAACACCAGAGTCAAGTACTGGACAATACTACACATATATACTGCAGTATCACTATATATGATATTGTTGACCCTGTATCATGATACGTATCAACAGATTCAAATCTAAACCCAAAGCCTCTAAAAATGATTTTCATGCCCATATTTACCACAAAAGAAGAGAAACTGGTCTCAAAGTATTTGTGGCTCCAATGAAAGTTCCTCACTAACAGATAAACAGCGACAATTGTGCTTCCACTATAACCTTCTGTTGTAGAAGATAGAATTGGACCTCATGGGGTCCTTCAGTGGTCAGTGAAAGACATTTGTTGTGATATTAACAAGAAGCTCTCACTGTTTTCATGATTGTATACTTTGGAGAGAGAATCTCACTTATCTCGCTCGCCTCCATTCTTTAAGCTCCGAGTATTTTCCCAGCAGGCCATCTGTTGCGTTCTGTGGAGTCTGTGACTAAAGAGGACTTTCCTTCGAATGGTCACTTTCCAAAAGAGTCATCGTTAACGTGAGGCGACTGGAGCTCCAGCTGAGACCTTCATATCTCACTTTAACTCTCGTTCCAGCTGCTGGACAAACTTAACTGGACAAACTGTTCAGCAAAATCATATATTGGAGGAAAATGAATAGACACCTGGTTTCCATGGTTACAGATATTCTCACAATTACACTGTATTTAAACGGTTTCATGGCCACGTTTAAAGGTATCAAAGGTCGAAGGTCGTGGAGATGATCTAGGCTTCCTGTTGTTTTCTAACATGCAACATCTTATAGTTAACATTCATTCATTTATTTTTTGCCTGCTTAATCCCTTGTGGGGGTCGCGAGGAGACTGGAGTGTGTCCCAGGTAAATCTGGCGAAAGGCAGGGGACACCCTGGACAGGACACCAGTCTGTCGCAGGACACACTAGGACACCCCCCCCCCATTCACACACACATTCATACCTACGGACAAATTCTCAATCAACCTCTGTATCTTTTTCGACTGTGGGAGGAAACCGGAGTGCCCAGAGTAAACTCCACACAGAAAGGTCACAGGTCAACTCCCTCTCGACCTGGAAGTGAACCTGCAACCCTCGTGCTGTGAGGCGATCTAACCACCGCGCCACCGTGAACCCAGTTCAATAGCATTAGCTTCATCTCTTCTTTGGCCTTTTTGACAAAAGGTCGACTGCTGACTCAGCACCTGGATCGATACCTTCGCCCGAGGAGGACCAAGATCATTTAATCCTGCGGCGTCTAAATGTTTTTCACAGCCGATGTTCTTTAAGAAACAAAAGTACAGCAAGTTTCTTCAGAGTAATATCTTACTTTGTATTTATCCTACTTTTAGTGAAAAACACAGAATTGTCAAAGTGAAAGAGTTTTCCTTTCATTGATGACATCTTCAACTACAAGATTACATTCTTGAAATATAATTGCTGTTTTTGCACAAACTATTTTGACTTTGTGTCTTTCAGGAACACAAGTGTGTTGACAGACTAACAACACGTCATCTGTGTATGTCAGGGTTTTAAACAAGGAGCTGAACTACGTTTACGTTCTTGGCCAAACAATAATATTTACTTGTGAGGACGTGAGACTGTGATATTGCTTTCTCTGAGGTTCCTATCATTGTTCTTCTTATTGTTGACATCCATCATCTGTTTCTTATCTTATCTTAAACACTGACATCTTTATAGGTCAACGTGAACATCGACACTCACAGTACATTCTGTGGTGTTTATTTCTGAGTTTGTCATTTTAACTCGAAATAAAATGTTTTTTTTATTGTTGAAAAACATTTATATTTGCAACATATAATATAATAATTATATATTTTATAAAATACATATATTATTTACTCATAGACATTAGGATATGTGTCACGTGAAATGACATTTTGACATTTTATTTCATGTCCAAAATAGAAACTACAAAGTAGACATACATGGATATTTTATATGTAAGTAACTAAGTGAGTAATAGTTATTTCTAGAGCACCTTTCTAGACCAGGGTCACAAAGCACTTGAACAATCAAAATAAATACAAAGTTAAAAATATCAAAACATTTAAAAACTCTTAAAGGTCAACACAGAGACAAACACAAGCAACAAGAAAGTGAAGAAAAAGCACAAATAAAAGTGTCTTGAGATGTTTCTTGAAGGAGTCAGTAGATCATCAAACACAGATGTTTCTTGAAGCAGTCAGTAGATCATCAAACACAGATGTTTCTTGAAGGAGTCAGTAGATCATCAAACACTGATGTTTCTTGAAGGAGTCAGTAGATCATCAAACACAGATGTTTCTTGAAGGAGTCAGTAGATCATCAAACACAGATGTTTCTTGAAGGAGTCAGTAGATCATCAAACACAGATGTTTCTTGAAGGAGTCAGTAGATCATCAAACACAGATGTTTCTTGAAGGAGTCAGTAGATCATCAAACACAGATGTTTCTTGAAGGAGTCAGTAGATCATCAAACACAGATGTTTCTTGAAGGAGTCAGTAGATCATCAAACACAGAGATGTTTCTTGAAGGAGTCAGTAGATCATCAAACACAGATGTTTCTTGAAGGAGTCAGTAGATCATCAAACACAGATGTTTCTTGAAGGAGTCAGTAGATCATCAAACACAGATGTTTCTTGAAGGAGTCAGTAGATCATCAAACACAGATGTTTCTTGAAGGAGTCAGTAGATCATCAAACACAGATGTTACTTGAAGGAGTCAGTAGATCATCAAACACAGAGATGGTTCCAAAGCTTAGGAGCAACAGTCTGGAAGGATTTCTCTCCTCTGGTCCTGAAGTTCAGGAACCATCAGTAGATTCTGATCCACAGACCTCAGAGCCCGAGCTGGGGTGTAAGTCTGGATCAGATCACTGATGGAAGGTCTGACCATGAATAGATCTGAAAGTAAGAACCAGAATTTTAAAATGATCCTGAAAGAAACTGGCAGCCAGTGAAGAGTTTGAAGGACAAATGTGAGTTCTTCTACTAGAGCGGCTCAGAATTCTGGCTGCATAAATATTCATTTAATTTATCATTTGAAGAGAGAAAATGGAGGCAAATGCAGTTTAAAACTAACAAAAAAACCACTTAAATGAAATATCTGCACAAATATCAGCAAAAAGTTTAAAGATGCCTCAGAGACTCTCGATGGATTCAGAAGTGACTCGAGTAAACCAGTTTGAACCAAAGGTATTCCACGAGTCACTGGGAGTGAGTCGGCAACAAACTGCAGCCAGGATGACGTTTCATTTCCTGCTCTGCGTGGCTGTGACCCGGAGACGAGACTCTTCTCTTCCCTGAAGAAGCGTCAGCCCAGCAGGGAGGCAGTTGCAGGGGGTTCAGACTGACAAGAGAAAACAAGCCCCGGCGCTCGCATGATGAAAGCCAATGGGCGTTAATGAGCAAGGCAGCTGCCTCCCCTGCTGCGTCGCGCTCGCACAGGTTGTGTGTTTTCTTCGCGCCCTCTGAACCCGACCTGGAAGGAAACACACCGAAGACCGGAGAGGAATTTGTTAAGAAGGAATGTTTTTTTCTGCATTAATATGATTGTCTGTCAATCAAGCAGGATCATGACTCATAACAAACACAATCTTGCTGCTAAATATATTCCCAACTTTGACCTGGAACATGAGCGGCTTCTGTCAGTGTTCGCCGACAACCAGGCCAGGATACAGGTTTTCTTCCTAGAGTCGCGACAGCATGTGACATTATTTTTTTTTTAAACTACAACTAGTGAAGTTCCAGTTGATTCAGTGGATATCAAGATGTATTTTGATGAACTGAACATTCTTTTTTGATGGTTGTTCCATTTTTGTTGTTTTGACTACTAGGTAAGACCATGAAAATAATTAAAAATAATGTTTTAAATAATGTTTCAACATTAAAACAGTCTGTGGTAAAAACAGATTTTAGTCCACTGCGTTTTTATGAATTATTATTATTAATATTATTTATCAAAACAAAGATTTATATTGAAGACTGTTGGATTATTTTCAGAGTAATCTGTTCTTTTTATGGACAGAAATGTTTGTTCATCTTAATGTACCGACTGGAGCTCAGTCCAAATACCTCCATACTGGTCTGGAAAAGCGCTATATAAATACAAATGACTTACTTACTTACATACTGCTCGTCTGTAACGTCCATCTTGGATTGAAGCCTCGACAACAGGAGTTTAAAATGTCGCCCGAGCTCCGAAGGTGACCAGTAGACACTGGACGCTTGTGGAATTAAACCACATTTCTTACTTTTTTTAAATGATCCAGAAAGAAACTGGCAGCCAGTGAAGAGTTTGAAGGAGAAATGTGAGTTCTTCTACTAGAGCAGCCATGAAGAGTTTGAAGGAGAATGTGAGTTTCTACTAGAGGCTGAAGAGTTTGAAGGAGAAACTGTTGTTACTCTGATGATGGTGTTAAATAAACTGAAGTGTGATTAAGAACTTTAATAAAGTGAAGTCCTTTCCTCAGCGAGTACAGATATTAGGTTAATTATGTCTGCTTAGAACTTTTGAAGTCATTTCCGTCGAAAGCAGAGTGAGGACGAAAAATACACTAGTGTTTAAATTTCAGATTTTAAATGTTGAAACTTGTTACGTTTCAAGGAATTAAATAGTTCTCTGGATAATTTAATTCAGTAATTTGCAGAATTGACAGGTTCAATTGTTGTTTTTTTATTGTATTAAAATATTGGAATATTTACAAAATATATTATTTATTTATTTTACTCACAAATGTTGATATTCTGATTACAATAATTCAAAAACAATTGCTCTAAATTCAATATTTTTTATTCTGTAGCCTTTAAAATTCAACACAAAAATGTATAATAATGCAACAAGAAAATACAGTTGAATCCACCATATGATGAATTTACACGGTAGAGCTTCTACGAGGTCACATGATCGTCTCACTATTGCGTGATTGGCTGAAATTACCTTGGTACTCTTTTGGAATTGTCTTGATATTAATAAGTTCAATTATTTAAAAAAATCTTACTTTTAAAATAGAAATTGTTGAATTGAACTATTCAAACAAAATAATAATTAAAAAAAACGTTAATTTCAATACAAAATTCAAAGAATCATCATCTTAAACTTCAACCACCAAGAGCTTGAAGACACTGAAACACCATCGAACGAAAAGTCTCCTCAAAAGCATCGACGGGTTAAAAGCGTTTCCTGCCAAACCGTCCTCGAGTCGTACATGTGAGACGCTAACATCCCAGGCTGACGAATCAATCCTGGAGTCGCAGAAAGGCTGTTAAAGCTCGACACAGAGGTGCACGTGTGGGATCCTGGCAGGAGATTTGAAATAAAAAAGCTCTTTAGGTGCCTTCACGGTAATTAAAGTGACAACATCTCTACATCTGTGAGGCTGTTTCCAGCAGAGCTGCACACATTATTTACTGGAGTTTGAGACAAAGCTCTCGTGGCAATATTGCATTCTCCAGCAGGGCCCAGACAAGTAAATAATAAAGTGCCAATGTGCTTGTTTTTATTCAGATCACACATCATCTTGTTCTCGCAGCAGCAGCGCCCGCGGGAGGAGGAGGAGAAGAGGGGGATGAAGGAGGGAAGAAGACAAGAGCGCTGATGGAGGACTGCAGTGTGATTACACAGCCGGCCCAGGTGGTCAACAAACACAGGCCAGGCCTCGTGAGGAGAGGAAGAAGAGGAAGAAGAGGAAATAAAGGAAGAAGAAAGAGAAGAAGAAGAAGAAGAAGTAGAAGAATTGTTCAGACGCTGAATAAGGCTTGAATGTCTCCAGTAACAAAGATGCTATTTCTGTGATGAATGGCGAACAGTGGTTGATTGAACGACTCTCCTGTCGTTCTCTCGTCCACTTTTCTTCCACTTATCCGAGGGCAGGTTGCCGGGGCAACACTGACCTCCCCGTCACTAACAAGCTCTTCCAGGTGGAAGGATCGCTCCAGTTTTGACACTTTTATAATATACTCTTTTGAGAAACATTTATATTCATTTGATTAACAATAACTTTTTTTATTTATTTTTTTTTTTACTTGAATTTGGTGTTAAACAAAATCTCAAGGGCAAGAAATATTGTTAAAATATAAAAATACATATAAATACTGTTTATATACTGCACTTATATACTGTAAGAGTTCATAAATATTACAAAAGTTAAATTTAAGTTACCATGTTTGAGATTAGACACTTTTTTTTAACCCTTGTGTTATCTCAGGGTCAAGGTGACACGAAGGCCAGCAACCAAATGTGTTTGTGGTATCCCTTGTGTTTTCTAAGGGTCAAGATAACCCGAAGGCCAGCAACCAAATGTGTTTGTGGTATCCCTTGTGTTTTCTAAGGGTTGAGATAACCCAAAGGCCAGCGACCAAATGTGTTTGTGGTATCCCTTGTGTTGTCTGACGGTCAAGATAACCAAAAGGCCAGCAACCAAACGTGTTTGTGGTAATAGAGTTATAATACCTAGAGTAATAGATAGTAACAGAGTAATAATACCTAGAGTAATAGACAGTAACAGAGTAATAATACGTAGAGTAATTGATAGTAACAGAGTAATAATACCTACAGTGATAGGTAGTTACAGAGTAATAATACCTAGAGTAATAGATAGTAACAGAGTAATAATACCTAGAGTAATAGGTATTAAAGGAGTTATAATACCTAGAGTAATAGGTATTAACAGAGTAATAATACCTAGAGTAATAGGTAGTAACAGAGTAATAATACCTAGAGTAATAGGTATTAACAGAGTAATAATACCTAGAGTAATAGGTATTAAAGGAGTTATAATACCTAGAGTAATAGGTATTAACAGAGTAATAATACCTAGAGTAATAGGTAGTAACAGAGTAATAATACCTAGAGTAATAGGTAGTAACAGAGTAATAATACCTAGAGTAATAGGTAGTAACAGAGTAATAATACCTAGAGCATAGGTAGTAACAGAGCAATAGATAGTAACAGAGTAATAATATCTAGAGTAATAGATAGTAACAGAGTTATAATACCTAGAGTAATAGGTATTAACAGAGTTATAATACCTAGAGTAATAGATAGTAACAGAGTAATAATACTTAGAGTAATAGGTAGTAACAGAGTAATAATACCTAGAGTAATTGGTAGTAACAGAGTAATAATACCTAGAGTAATAGGTAGTAACAGAGTAATAATAGCGGGGGTAATAGATAGTAACAGAGTAATAATACTTAGAGTAATAGGTAGTAACAGAGTAATAATACCTAGAGTAATAGGTAGTAACAGAGTAATTATACCTAGAGTAATAGATAGTAACAGAGTAATAATACTTAGAGTAATAGGTAGTAACAGAGTAATAATACCTAGAGTAATAGGTAGTAACAGAGTAATAATACCTAGAGTAATAGGTAGTAACAGAGTAATAATACCTAGAGTAATAGGTAGTAACAGAGTAATAATACCTAGAGTAATAGGTAGTAACAGAGTAATAATACCGAGAGTAATAGATAGTAACAGAGTAATAATATCTAGAGTAATAGATAGTAGCAGAGTTATAATACCTAGAGTAATAGGTATTAACAGAGTTATAATACCTAGAGTAATAGATAGTAACAGAGTAATAATTCTTAGAGTAATAGGTAGTAACAGAGTAATAATACCTAGAGCAATAGATAGTAGATAGTTATAATACCTTCAGACGTCTACATGCAACATCACAAGCTCATCCTAACACAAGCTCTTCTGCATCTGCTTCATTAAAAATTCAGCCGCTAACCTTTTCAGATGTGGACGTGAAGATGTGGAGGAACTCGTCGCGGGGAGAAGCTGGGTCACGTCTGGAGGAATTAGACTTTACAAGCAACAGTCCTGGTCTGGGAACGCATGGGAGTCTTGTGGGAGGAGGTGGCGTCGCGGAGGGATGATGATGCTGCAGGAGGTCGACAGCAACACGCTCGCTCATTAGAGACGGTACTCTGAGGAGAAGCTTCTTTAGTAAGTGATGTTTCATCAAGTTATTGATGATTATAGTGGTTTTAGTTTCCATTGCTACTAGTCGACCTCGTACACTTTGACTTCTTTCCTCGTCACTCACCATCTTCTCAGTTATTCATCCTGGTCTCCTGGACTCCTGGTCCAACATGTCAGTCCATCTCCATTGAAACCGTCTTTCTCCCCAAACTTGTCTTCAGACCTTTCAACGTGACTTCTTCTTCTGACATTATGTTTTTTTAGGAAGAAACCTCCAGATAAGCAGACTCCACCTGGGGCTTTCATTCGTTTAGTACAAAGTTACCGGGGAAAAGAGTAAGAAAGAGAAATAAAGTATTTTAATTACATTATAAAAAACATGTTCCACCCTACCTGCACTCTTGTCGTCACCTCTACCTGTTCCTGTTCCTGTGTTTGTTTTATTTTACTTTGTCTTTCTTTCTATTGTATTTAACAATAATCTTTAAACATTTTTTAATTATTATTCATTTATTTATGTTTTTCTTCTACGATATAACAAGAAAATCTTGTCATAAACTGTTGCTTCTTCTACTAGCATTTACATTTTTTAATAAAACATAAATTACTTTTGACCTTTTTTTCTACGGATCAGGTTTTGCCTTTTAAGGAATTAAACCATGTTAAGAATGTGCACATTTAAAAGTACATTTTTTGTGTCTAAATCCGTAGCTGTGTCTCAAATCACATACTTGTGTACTTCAACTTAGTATTTTTAGTGCATAAGTGCGTCTCAATTCTTAGTATGTAAATGTAGTGCTCCATACACACTAGATTGATACTTAAACGCCCACAAAACTGAGTGTGAATCGTTTCTACACTAAACGACTCGAACTTAGTGACGTTGACGTTATAAATGGAAATTATATATATATATATTCCGGTTCCCAAGGCGGTACACGCGAAGGAGCCGAGCCACTTCAGACCAGTCGCCCTGACCTCCCATCTGATGAAGACCTTGGAGAGGCTGGTACTCCGCGAGCTACGCACGACGGTGAGCTCTGCGTTGGATCCGCTGCAGTTCGCCTACAGGCCAAAGATGGGGGTGGACGACGCCGTCATCTACCTGCAGCACCGGGCACTGTCTCATCTGGAAGCCGCCGGTAGCACTGTGAGAGTCATGTTTTTTGACTTCTCAAGTGCTTTCAACACCATCCAGCCGGCGCTGCTAAGGAAGAAGATGGAGGACGCAGGAGTTGGGACACAGCTGGCAGCATGGACGATGGACTACCTCACCAACAGGCCGCAGTATGTGAGGCTGCAGGACTGCAGGTCTGAGGTGACCATCTGCAGCACCGGGGTGCCTCAAGGGACAGTGCTGTCACCTTTCCTTTTTTCCCTCTACACGGCGGACTTTACCTATGACTCCAGCAGCTGTCACCTCCAGAAGTTTTCTGACGACTCGGCCATTGTGGGCTGCGTGTCTGGGGGGGCGAGCTGGAGTACAGGTCAGTCATCAAGGACTTTGTTGACTGGTGTGAGAGCAACTACCTTTGCTTAAACACCGGTATGACAAGGGAGATGGTGATTGACTTCAGGAAAAAGTCCACATCAACCGGTGAGCATCCAGGGCTCGGACATTGAGCTGGTGGACAGCTTCAAATACCTGGTGTTCACCTCAACAATAAACTGAACTGGTCCACACACATCAACGCCGTGTACAAGAAGGGCCGAAGTCGCCTCCACCTCCTGGGGAGACTGAGGTCCTTCGGAGTGTGCAGACCACTTTTAAGGACCTTCTATGACTCAGTGGTAGCCTCTGCTATCCACTACGCTGTGGTCTGCTGGGGAGCAGGCAGCACGGACCGGGACAGGAAGAGACTGAACAGGCTGGTCACGAGGGCCGGCTCTGTCCTGGGCCGCTCGCTGGACTCGGTGGAGGAGGTGGGAGAGAGGAGGACACTCTTCAGACTCTCCTCCATCAGGGACAACGCTCTCCACCCACTGCACCTGACCGTGGAGGAGCAGCTCCTTCAGTGGCTCAGGCCCCCCAGTGTAGGAGCGTTATAGAAGGTCCTTCATCCCAACTGGTGTCAGGATATTTAACTCTCTACTTTAAATATCCTGATGCTAATCCGTAGCGTGTTTTTTTCTTCTTGTGTGCTTTTTTATTTTATTTTTTTTCCGTTTTTTATTTCTATTTTATTTTGTTAATAGTGTCAATTTCTAATTTTGTAAATAATTTGTATATTTTTAAGATCGTTTTTATTTTATTTTGTATTATCTCTTGTACTATTTCTTTCTCCTTGCACTTTATTTTCTTCCAACTGCGCTGTTGTGAAAGTGTGTTTCCCCTCTGGGGATGAATAAAGCCTTTCTATTCTATTCTATATATATATATATATATATATATATATATATATATATATATATATATATATATATATATATATTCATATACTTACAGGTATATTTTCTTGATCCAAACCAAATGTGCTGCCAGCAGGTGGGGATAGTGTTCCTACAGCTGGTTGAAATCATCCTTAAATAGTAGTAGAAGAAGAAGCTGTCGCGTCATTTCCTGTTAGTGTGTAGCAGCAGAGTTTGATTTGAGACGTACTATCTGTGGAGAATTAGTTACTAGTTAGTACGTACACTATCCTGATGATACTAACTTCTAGTATACTAAGAGAAGTATGTTTGAGACATACTATCTGTGGAGGATTAGTTACTAGTTAGTACGTACACTATCCTGATGATACTAACTTCTAGTATACTAAAATAAGTATGTTTGAGACATACTATCTGTGGAGGATTAGTTACTAGTTAGTACATACACTATCCTGATGCATACTAACTTCTAGTATACTAAGAGAAGTATGTTTGAGACATACTATCTGTGGAGGATTAGTTACTAGTTAGTACGTACACTATCCTGATGATACTAACTTCTAGTATACTAAGAGAAGTATGTTTGAGACATACTATCTGTGGAGGATTAGTTACTAATTAGTACGTACACTATCCTGATGATACTAACTTCTAGTATACTAAGAGAAGTATGTTTGAGACATACTATCTGTGGAGGATAAGTTACTAGTTAGTACATACACTATCCTGATGCATACTAACTTCTAGTATACTAAGAGAAGTATGTTTGAGACATACTATCTGTGGAGGATTAGTTACTAGTTAGTACGTACACTATCCTGATGATACTAACTTCTAGTATACTAAGAGAAGTATGTTTGAGACATACTATCTGTGGAGGATTAGTTACTAGTTAGTACGTACACTATCCTGATGATACTAACTTCTAGTATACTAAGAGAAGTATGTTTGAGACATACTATCTGTGGAGGATTAGTTACTAGTTAGTACGTACACTATCCTGATGATTCTAACTTCTAGTATACTAAGAGAAGTATGTTTGAGACATACTATCTGTGGAGGATTAGTTACTAGTTAGTACGTACACTATCCTGATGATTCTAACTTCTAGTATACTAAGAGAAGTATGTTTGAGACATACTATCTGTGGAGGATTAGTTACTAGTTAGTACGTACACTATCCTGATGATACTAACTTCTAGTATACTAAGAGAAGTATGTTTGAGACATACTATCTGTGGAGGATTAGTTACTAGTTAGTACGTACACTATCCTGATGCATACTAACTTCTAGTATACTAAGAGAAGTATGTTTGAGACATACTATCTGTGGAGGATTAGTTACTAGTTAGTACGTACACTATCCTGATGATACTAACTTCTAGTATACTAAGAGAAGTATGTTTGAGACATACTATCTGTGGAGGATTAGTTACTAGTTAGTACATACACTATCCTGATGATACTAACTTCTAGTATACTAAGAGAAGTATGTTTGAGACATACTATCTGTGGAGGATTAGTTACTAGTTAGTACGTACACTATCCTGATGATACTAACTTCTAGTATACTAAGAGAAGTATGTTTGAGACATACTATCTGTGGAGGATTAGTTACTAGTTAGTACGTACACTATCCTGATGATACTAACTTCTAGTATACTAAGAGAAGTATGTTTGAGACATACTATCTGTGGAGGATTAGTTACTAGTTAGTACGTACACTATCCTGATGATACTAACTTCTAGTATACTAAGAGAAGTATGTTTGAGACATACTATCTGTGGAGGATTAGTTACTAGTTAGTACGTACACTATCCTGATGATACTAACTTCTAGTATACTAAGAGAAGTATGTTTGAGACATACTATCTGTGGAGGATTAGTTACTAGTTAGTACGTACACTATCCTGATGATACTAACTTCTAGTATACTAAGAGAAGTATGTTTGAGACATACTATCTGTGGAGAATTAGTTACTAGTTAGTACGTACACTATCCTGATGATACTAACTTCTAGTATACTAAGAGAAGTATGTTTGAGACATACTATCTGTGGAGGATTAGTTACTAGTTAGTACGTACACTATCCTGATGATACTAACTTCTAGTATACTAAGAGAAGTATGTTTGAGACATACTATCTGTGGAGGATTAGTTACTAGTTAGTACATACACTATCCTGATGATACTAACTTCTAGTATACTAAGAGAAGTATGTTTGAGACATACTATCTGTGGAGGATTAGTTACTAGTTAGTACGTACACTATCCTGATGATACTAACTTCTAGTATACTAAGAGAAGTATGTTTGAGACATACTATCTGTGGAGGATTAGTTACTAGTTAGTACGTACACTATCCTGATGATACTAACTTCTAGTATACTAAGAGAAGTATGTTTGAGACATACTATCTGTGGAGGATTAGTTACTAGTTAGTACGTACACTATCCTGATGATACTAACTTCTAGTATACTAAGAGAAGTATGTTTGAGACATACTATCTGTGGAGGATTAGTTACTAGTTAGTACGTACACTATCCTGATGATACTAACTTCTAGTATACTAAGAGAAGTATGTTTGAGACATACTATCTGTGGAGGATTAGTTACTAGTTAGTACATACACTATACTGATGCATACTAACTTCTAGTATACTAAGAGAAGTATGTTTGAGACATACTATCTGTGGAGGATTAGTTACTAGTTAGTACGTACACTATCCTGATGATACTAACTTCTAGTATACTAAGAGAAGTATGTTTGAGACATACTATCTGTGGAGCATTAGTTACTAGTTAGTACATACACTATCCTGATGATACTAGCTTCTAGTATACTAAGAGAAGTATGTTTGAGACATACTATCTGTGGAGAATTAGTTACTAGTTAGTACGTACACTATCCTGATGATTCGAACTTCTAGTATACTAAGAGAAGTATGTTTGAGACATACTATCTGTGGAGGATTAGTTACTAGTTAGTACGTACACTATCCTGATGATACTAACTTCTAGTATACTAAGAGAAGTATGTTTGAGACATACTATCTGTGGAGAATTAGTTACTAGTTAGTACGTACACTATCCTGATGATTCTAACTTCTAGTATACTAAGAGAAGTATGTTTGAGACATACTATCTGTGGAGAATTAGTTACTAGTTAGTACGTACACTATCCTGATGATACTAACTTCTAGTATACTAAGAGAAGTATGTTTGAGACATACTATCTGTGGAGGATTAGTTACTAGTTAGTACGTACACTATCCTGATGATACTAACTTCTAGTATACTAAGAGAAGTATGTTTGAGACATACTATCTGTGGAGAATTAGTTACTAGTTAGTACGTACACTATCCTGATGCATACTAACTTCTAGTATACTAAGAGAAGTATGTTTGAGACATACTATCTGTGGAGAATTAGTTACTAGTTAGTACGTACACTATCCTGATGATACTAACTTCTAGTATACTAAGAGAAGTATGTTTGAGACATACTATCTGTGGAGAATTAGTTACTAGTTAGTACGTACACTATCCTGATGATACTAACCCGTGCACTAAGGTGTGTCTAATGTGGGCGTCGTCCTCTAACGTGTCACCTGTGCACATGTGATCAAACAGATTCCAACACAAGTGCAGTTCAAGCGAAGCTGCCGACCTCAGCCGTCATAACCTTCCCCATTAGAAGAGGAATATCTATTAGCACACGGTGAGCAGAACCAGCCCCGGGGCGGCTGCATAAAATCAACCATGCTTAAGTCTAATTAAACGTACGTGCAGGAGATGTTCGCGGCACTTTCACTTGATTTCAAATCACAGAATCAGGTCACATGAAATGAGCGGTGAAAGAAAATGTACAATGAAGTATTTGTGCCTTTGGAAAACTGGATTTGAACGTGATTGTAATCACTTGTTTGTAGCACATACGTGAGCCGGAGCTGAAGAGAGCATTGATTAAACCTCGTGTTCAGTGGAGCTCACACCGAACACGCTCCCTGCGCCGCCGCCACGACAATAGTATACTCTCCAATTAAAAATACAATTTCTGCTTAATTGTCCTTATGATTAAAGTGAGGCTGGAGAGATGGGACGGGAAGCGCTAATGCTACCAAACAATATTGGCTTATCCATCATCATTCCGGCAACAAAGCGTTTCGTCTGTTGACTTTAGGAAAATAATATAAATAAAATCGCTGAAGCGTCTCCGACACTAATCAACGGCGTCACTTTCAAACACACTTTTGCTCATAAATCTGAAGTAAAAACTTTGTTGTTTTTTTTGTCGTTAGCGCTCAAGTTATAGCAGTTTTGATTTGGTTAATTTGATGTTTGTCTTGTTCCTTATTTACTGTCAACTCGGTCAAAACTGCATCTACTTGTTATTGAGATTGATTTACAACGATTCGGAAAAACTTTTTTTGGCCGACTATTAGTAAGTAAGTAAGTAATGGTTATTTCTAGAGTGTCTTTCTAGACCAAGGTCACAAAGAACTCTAACAATCAAATACACAGTTAAAATATAGGAGGAGTCGGTAGATCATCAAACACAGATGTTTCTTGAAGGAGTCAGTAGATCATCAAACACAGATGTTTCTTGAAGGAGTCAGTAGATCATCAAACACACATGTTTCTTGAAGGAGTCAGTAGATCATCAAACACAGATGTTTCTTGAAGGAGTCAGTAGATCCAAAACTGTTTCTTAAGGAGTCAGTAGATCATCAAACACAGATGTTTCTTGAAGGAGTCAGTAGATCATCAAACACAGATGTTTCTTGAAGGAGTCAGTAGATCATCAAACACAGATGTTTCTTGAAGGAGTCAGTAGATCATCAAACACAGATGTTTCTTGAAGGAGTCAGTAGATCATCAAACACAGATGTTTCTTGAAGGAGTCAGTAGATCATCAAACACAGATGTTTCTTGAAGGAGTCAGTAGATCATCAAACACAGATGTTTCTTGAAGGAGTCATAGTCTCAAACACAGATTTCTTGAAGGACTCAGTAGATCATCAAACACAGATGTTTCTTGAAGGAGTCAGTAGATCATCAAACACAGATGTTTCTTGAAGGAGTCAGTAGATCATCAAACACAGATGTTTCTTGAAGGAGTCAGTAGATCATTAAACACAGATGTTTCTTGAAGGAGTCAGTAGATCATCAAACACAGATGTTTCTTGAAGGAGTCAGTAGATCATCAAACACAGATGTTTCTTGAAAGAGTCAGTAGATCATCAAACACAGAGATGGTTCAAAAGCTTAGGAGCAACAGTCTGGAAGGATTTCTCTCCTCTGGTCCGGAAGTTCAGGAACCATCAGTAGATTCTGATCCACAGACCTCAGAGCCCGAGCTGGGGTGTAAGTCTGGATCAGAATCTACTGATGGAAGGTCTGACCATGAATAGATCTGAAAGTAAGAACCAGCATTTTAAAATGATCCTGAAAGAAACTGGCAGCCAGTGAAGAGTTTGAAGGAGAAATGTGAGTTCTTCTACTAGAGCGGCTCAGAATTCTGGCTGCAGAGTTTAGTATGAACTGCCGGTGAGACAGATCCGTCATTGAACAATTTTGTGTAGGGAAATGTTTCTCGCTTTTCTTATTGGATGATGGATCCATTGCTTATTTTGGCAAATGATCTACTTCATCTATTTTTGATTACTATCCTCCTACGCTCCCTCCAAAGTGGGGAACACTGACCACTTCTTGAACCTACGATGATTTCCTTTCAAAGACCGGACTCTAAATCAGACATTTTTAACTATCATCAACCGTCACGACACCAGTTCACCTGGTTGGAGTCAAACATTGACTAAGACCAGCGCTCCCTCAATGTGACCTTGTGCCGTCCATCTAGATCCCGCCTGCTCTGAATCCAGATTCCCACAATCCCATTTCAATCCCGGCAGCTCCGAGGAAAACAAGCGGCGTGGATGAGAATCTCACGACAGGAGGCAGCTGCCTGTGACGCTCGGGTACGAGAGCGTTTCTATTTACAAAATAAAACAACAATCAGCACGAGTTGTTTTGTCGAGTGAGGCTTGATCATGGTCTGCTTGAAGTCAACAAACAAGTGCAGGAAACCCTCCTGAAAGCGCAGGAAGCCTGATTAGCAACACAGAATGAATTATAAATGAACACAGGGATCTATAAAAAGGCCAGTGTTGTGCACGTGCTGCGATAAAAACATGAAAACAATGTTGAGCCGTTTAGATTTTCCCAAAGCATTTTTTAGAAATACGTTTAATTATTGTTTGTTTTCTAAGAAGAGTATTTAATGAACACCCACTATTTGGGGGGGGGGGGGGGGGGGGGTTTTTGTGGTTTTTTTTTTTTTTTTCCCCCCCCCCCCCCCCCCCCCCCCCTATGTTTTTCATCTTAATTCTTTTACTTATTCTCAGAAGCCAAACAGCGTTAGCAACAGTGGCTAGCTGAGGTGGACGAAGTACTTGATCACCGTTTGATCATTTGATGGATTATCTATCTAAAACATGTACGTTCAGTGATTTATGTTTGTCATAACAGTCATGGAAACAAGGCAGAAAACGTATATGATTGATGTGGTGTGTGTGTGTGTGTGTGTGTACACTTCTGAGAACAAAATTATGTTATACTCTTATTTTACAAAATCATCCGCAAGTTATAGCATTTTTAAAGTCTGGTTTAACGAAAAGGTCACACCTAAAATATTGACCCCCATTGCTGAGTATGGACCATAAATGAGTGCATTTTCAGGGGTTATTATAGTCCATAACTTTCTTAATATTTATCGTAGAAAAAAAATACTTGTATCACTGGAATCGCTATAACAAGGCATTTCATATAATACTGGTTTTATAGAAATCAATTAACGTTTAAAATTGTACACAACCTAATGGATTCCTCTGTGAGTACAAGCAAAGATACTTCTGAATTTACAATGAAACAAGAAAATAAAACCTTTAGCTGACCTTCTTGTTTGTTTAGTTGCTGATGCTAGCTAGCGCTGTGTCGCTTTAGCAGGGTGACCATTGGCCCTTTTCAGAATTTGATTGTCATGGAGTAAAAAGAACATAAAAAAACACTCAACCCGACCCGAAAAAAACAAAAGAAGTTTGATGAAAACTCAACCTCAACGTAGTTATTTCCTTTTTTACGGGATTCAAATTCTGTTTTTATTTTTAAAGTTGTAAATGTTTGCGTTAATTAGCTGATGCTAGCTAGCGTTGTTTAGCTTTAGCGTTTATTTTAGGGCAGGGATTAGAAAAACGACTCGAAGCTCTTCACTGCAACCAAATCTTAAACTAAAATGAACTAGTTTACTAGCGACAGTGCTAGCTATTAGCATCCGCTAACGGATGTCCATGTTGTCGATGTCGTCAACTTACTTCTTCCTTCATGACATCATCATCTTCAACTCGACCTCAATCCCCGCTCGTGTCCCCGAAGTGACCGTTGAAGAGAATCTTCCGCGACATAAAAGTAATAAAGCTGAGAAGAAGAGAAAGTTATTGGACGACAGTAAAGTGTGCGCAGCAGCAATATCATCTGCAGGAGATTGTGTGTTCTTGAGTCTCATCTTCCGTCTCCTCCCGTGTCACTTGTTCAGGCGAGGAAGGTCATCGTGAGTCTACACTTCATGGAGTCTCCAGGTGAGAGAAGCACGAAGGTGTTTATAGAAACGATCTCACTGGATTTTCACCGTCAAGACTAGTCGAACGGTTTGGACATGAAATGTTTCGTAATGTAAAATGAGAGTTATATAGTTATATGAGACTATAAGACAACAGTAACTTCTCATCATGACCATGTTTTACACTCATTACTTTATAAAGTTGCTCTGAAATCTGGACGAACGAGAGGTTACGAGAGTCCATTATGATGTAATAATGGCTTCACTCCTCCTCCAGCTGTAATCATGCTTTGTTTATACAACGAGTCCCTTGGAGGTGGAGACCATTGATGACGAGCGGACAAACCTCCATGCTCGACCAATCACAGCAGAGTGGGTGTTGTTATGGTCAACAAGATTTAATCTCCAGAAAAACAAAGTGTTTTCAGTGGGCGGAGCTTAGATCATTTTCTAATGTCAATATTTCAATGAAAAGAGATCTTTTTACAAATAGACACTGATGATACAATAGAGTCACACATCACAACAACACACACACACACTGATGATACAATAGAGTCACACATCACAACAACACACACACACTGATGATACAATAGAGTCACACATCACAACAACACACACACTGATGATACAATAGAGTCACACATCACAACAACACACACACACACTGATGATACAATAGAGTCACACATTACAACAACACACACACACTGATGATACAATAGAGTCACACATCACAACAACACACACACACTGATGATACAATAGAGTCACACATCACAACAAACACACACACTGATGATACAATAGAGTCACACATTACAACAACACACACACTGATGATACAATAGAGTCACACATCACAAGACACAAACACACACTGATGATACAATAGAGTCACACATCACAACAACACACACACACTGATGATACAATAGAGTCACACATCACAACAACACACACACACTGATGATACAATAGAGTCACACATCACAACAACAAACACACACTGATGATACAATAGAGTCACACATCACAACAACACACACACACACTGATGATACAATAGAGTCACACATTACAACAACACACACACACTGATGATACAATAGAGTCACACATCACAACAACACACACACACTGATGATTCAATAGAGTCACACATCACAACAAAACACACACACTGATGATACAATAGAGTCACACATTACAACAACACACACACTGATGATACAATAGAGTCACACATCACAAGACACAAACACACACTGATGATACAATAGAGTCACACATCACAATAACACACACACACTGATGATACAATAGAGTCACACAACACACACACTGATGATACAATAGAGTCACACATCACAACAACACACACACACTGATGATACAATAGAGTCACACATCACAACAACACACACACACTGATGATACAATAGAGTCACACATCACAACAACACACACACACACTGATGATACAATAGAGTCACACATTACAACACACACACACACACTGATGATACAATAGAGTCACACATCACAACAACACACACACACTGATGATTCAATAGAGTCACACATCACAACAAAACACACACACTGATGATACAATAGAGTCACACATTACAACAACACACACACTGATGATACAATAGAGTCACACATCACAAGACACAAACACACACTGATGATACAATAGAGTCACACATCACAATAACACACACACACTGATGATACAATAGAGTCACACAACACACACACTGATGATACAATAGAGTCACACATCACAACAACACACACACACTGATGATACAATAGAGTCACACATCACAACAACACACACACACTGATGATACAATAGAGTCACACATCACAACAACACACACACACACTGATGATACAATAGAGTCACACATTACAACAACACACACACACTGATGATACAATAGAGTCACACATCACAACAACACACACACTGATGATACAATAGAGTCACACATCACAACAACACACACACACTGATGATACAATAGAGTCACACAACACACACACACTGATGATTCAATAGAGTCACACAACACACACACACTGATGATTCAATAGAGTCACACATCACAACAACACACACACACTGATGATACAATAGAGTCACACATCACAACAACACACACACACTGATGATTCAATAGAGTCACACATCACAACAACACACACACACTGATGATACAATAGAGTCACACATCACAAGACACAAACACACACTGATGATACAATAGAGTCACACATCACAATAACACACTGATGATACAATAGAGTCACACAACACACACACTGATGATACAATAGAGTCACACATCACAACAACACACACACACTGATGATACAATAGAGTCACACATCACAACAACACACACACACTGATGATACAATAGAGTCACACATCACAACAACACACACACACTGATGATACAATAGAGTCACACATTACAACAACACACACACACTGATGATACAATAGAGTCACACATCACAACAAAACACACACTGATGATACAATAGAGTCACACATCACAACAACACACACACACTGATGATACAATAGAGTCAAACACACAACACACACACACTGATGATTCAATAGAGTCACACAACACACACACACTGATGATTCAATAGAGTCACACATCACAACAACACACACACACTGATGATACAATAGAGTCACACATCACAACAACACACACACACTGATGATTCAATAGAGTCACACATCACAACAACACACACACACTGATGATACAATAGAGTCACACATCACAACAACACACACACACTGATGATACAATAGAGTCACTCACAAGAACACACACACACTGATGATTCAATAGAGTCACACATCACAACAACACACACACACTGATGATACAATAGAGTCACACATCACAACAACACACACACACTGATGATTCAATAGAGTCACACATCACAACAACACACACACACTGATGATACAATAGAGTCACACATCACAACAACACACACACACTGATGATTCAATAGAGTCACACATCACAACAACACACACACACTGATGATACAATAGAGTCACACATCACAACAACACACACACACTGATGATTCAATAGAGTCACACATCACAACAACACACACACACTGATGATACAATAGAGTCACACATCACAACAACACACACACAATGATGATACAATAGAGTCACACATCACAACAAAACACAAACACACTGATGATACAATAGAGTCACACATCACAACAACACACACACTTTAAGATAAGATAAGATAAGTAACAGAGATCAGTATAGTAAATTATTTAACAAAGCTTCAATAAAATTAAAGCTAAAAGAGTAAATTGATGTTTTTGGACAAACACAGACATTGAGGATAAATTGAAGCTTCAAGAATGAAACGTTGATACGTTGAAACAATCAAAACAATACTTAATAAAAGATATACTTTAAAGATCAAGATAACACTGAGAACAACACAGGAGTTCCAGAAAATCGAGGAAAAGCCTTAAAAAATAAAAATGTCTTAAGATGTTTCTTAAAGTAGGTCAAAGAAAACAAATTAAAGAAGCTTCTCTCACATGAAGTATTTATCAACAGATAAGTTGTTGTTGAATCTTAATATCATTTCTTCTGGTCCATCTCACGTCCATCTCAGCTCCTCGTCCAAATGTCATCTGAGCCTCAGAAGCATCTCAGATGTCATCGCAACAATAAGAACATATGCCTTCAGATCCGGCGCCTGCAGAGGCAGGATTGACATTTTCTCCGCTAACATTTGGATGACATTAGTGCCGTCGTGGACGGTGTGATGATGAGCGACTGAAGCTCCACTCGCTGGATCTGAGTCACTGGAGATCCTCGGGTGGCAGGACTCGAGGGCTCACTGGAGGGATTCGGTTCCTGATCTCGCCTTCTCAGCACCTCGGGCTCCGGGAAGAGAGCGTTTGAACGATGTGTGTGAATCCAGTTGTTGCTGAGAGACGCCGTTAAGAACCCATGATGAAACTAGAACCATCAGGAGATTCTGATCCACAGACCTCAGAGCCCGAGCTGGGGTGTAAGTCTGGATCAGATCACTGATGGAAGGTCTGACCATGAATAGATCTGAAAGTAAGAACCAGAATTTAAAAATGATCCTGAAAGAAACTGGCAGCCAGTGAAGAGTTTGAAGGAGAAATGTGAGTTCTTCTACTAGAGCGGCTCAGAATTCTGGAGTTTTGTAAGTAAGTAAGTCATTTGTATTTATAGATCTTTTCCAGACCAGGGTCACAAAGCGCTTCAACAATCAAAAGAATACTCAATAAAATATATACTTAAAAGATCAAGATAATACTGAGAACAACACAGAAGTCTCAAAGAATCAAAGAAAAGCCTGAATAAATTTTTTAGTTTTTTTGAGGGAGTAAGTAAATGTTTAACACAGATGTTTCTTGAAGGAGTCAGTAGATCATCAAACACAGATGTTTCTTGAAGGAGTCAGTAGATCATCAAACACAGATGTTTCTTGAAGGAGTCAGTAGATCATCAAACACAGATGTTTCTTGAAGGAGTCAGTAGATCATCAAACACAGATGTTTCTTGAAGGAGTCAGTAGATCATCAAACACAGATGTTTCTTGAAGGAGTCAGTAGATCATCAAACACAGATGTTTCTTGAAGGAGTCAGTAGATCATCAAACACAGATGTTTCTTGAAGGAGTCAGTAGATCATCAAACACAGATGTTTCTTGAAGGAGTCAGTAGATCATCAAACACAGATGTTTCTTGAAGGAGTCAGTAGATCATCAAACACAAGATGTTTCTTGAAGGAGTCAGTAGATCATCAAACACAGATGTTTCTTGAAGGAGTCAGTAGATCATCAAACACAGATGTTTCTTGAAGGAGTCAGTAGATCATCAAACACAGATGTTTCTTGAAGGAGTCAGTAGATCATCAAACACAGATGTTTCTTGAAGGAGTCAGTAGATCATCAAACACAGATGTTTCTTGAAGGAGTCAGTAGATCATCAAACACAGATGTTTCTTGAAAGAGTCAGTAGATCATCAAACACAGATGTTTCTTGAAGGAGTCAGTAGATCATCAAACACTGATGTTTCTTGAAGGAGTCAGTAGATCATCAAACACAGATGTTTCTTGAAGGAGTCAGTAGATCATCAAACACAGATGTTTCTTGAAGGAGTCAGTAGATCATCAAACACAGATGTTTCTTGAAGGAGTCAGTAGATCATCAAACACAGATGGTTCCAAAGCTTAGGAGCAACAGTCTGAAGGATTTCTCTCTCTGTAATCAGGAACATCAGTAATTCTGACCACAACCCAAGCCAGACTGGGGTGTAAGTCTGGATCAGATCACTGATGGTCTGATGAGTCGAGAAGAACAGAATTAAAATTGTCCTGAAAGAAACTGGAGCAAGAGTTTGAAGGAGAAAGTGAGTTCTTCTACTGAGGCCATCTGGAGTTTTGTAAGTAAGAAGTAATTTGTATTTATAGTCTTTTCCAGACCAGGGTCACAACGCTTAAAAATCAAAAAATACTCAATAAAATATATATTAAAAGATCAAGATAATACTGAGAACAACACAGAAGTCTCAAAGAATCAAAGAAAAGCCTGAATAAATAAAAATGTTTTAAGATGTTTCTTGAAGGAGTCAGTAGATCATCAAACACAGATGTTTCTTGAAGGAGTCAGTAGATCATCAAACACAGATGTTTCTTGAAGGAGTCAGTAGATCATCAAACACAGATGTTTCTTGAAGGAGTCAGTAGATCATCAAACACAGATGTTTCTTGAAGGAGTCAGTAGATCATCAAACACAGATGTTTCTTGAAGGAGTCAGTAGATCATCAAACACAGATGTTTCTTGAAGGAGTCAGTGGATCATCAAACACAGATGTTTCTTGAAGGAGTCAGTAGATCATCAAACACAGATGTTTCTTGAAGGAGTCAGTAGATCATCAAACACAGATTTTCTTGAAGGAGTCAGTAGATCATCAAACACAGATGTTTCTTGAAGGAGTCAGTAGATCATCAAACACAGATGTTTCTTGAAGGAGTCAGTAGATCATCAAACACAGATGTTTCTTGAAGGAGTCAGTAGATCATCAAACACAGATGTTTCTTGAAGGAGTCAGTAGATCATCAAACACAGATGTTTCTTGAAGGAGTCAGTAGATCATCAAACACAGATGTTTCTTGAAGGAGTCAGTGGATCATCAAACACAGATGTTTCTTGAAGGAGTCAGTAGATCATCAAACACAGATGTTTCTTGAAGGAGTCAGTAGATCATCAAACACAGATGTTTCTTGAAGGAGTCAGTAGATCATCAAACACTGTTTCTTGAAGGAGTCAGTTGATCATCAAACACTGTTTCTTGAAGGAGTCAGTAGATCATCAAACACAGATGTTTCTTGAAGGAGTCAGTAGATCATCAAACACAGATGTTTCTTGAAGGAGTCAGTAGATCATCAAACACAGATGTTTCTTGAAGGAGTCAGTAGATCATCAAACACAGATGTTTCTTGAAGGAGTCAGTAGATCATCAAACACAGATGTTTCTTGAAGGAGTCAGTGGATCATCAAACACAGATGTTTCTTGAAGGAGTCAGTAGATCATCAAACACAGATGTTTCTTGAAGGAGTCAGTAGATCATCAAACACAGATGTTTCTTGAAGGAGTCAGTAGATCATCAAACACAGATGTTTCTTGAAGGAGTCAGTAGATCATCAAACACAGATGTTTCTTGAAGGAGTCAGTAGATCATCAAACACAGATGTTTCTTGAAGGAGTCAGTAGATCATCAAACACAGATGTTTCTTGAAGGAGTCAGTAGATCATCAAACACAGATGTTTCTTGAAGGAGTCAGTAGATCATCAAACACAGATGTTTCTTGAAGGAGTCAGTAGATCATCAAACACAGAGATGGTTCCAAAGCTTAGGAGCAACAGTCTGGAAGGATTTCTCTCCTCTGGTCCGGAAGTTCAGGAACCATCAGTAGATTCTGATCCACAGACCTCAGAGCCCGAGCTGGGGTGTAAGTCTGGATCAGATCACTGATGGAAGGTCTGACCATGAATAGATCTGAAAGTAAGAACCAGAATTTTAAAAATGATCCTGAAAGAAACTGGCAGCCAGTGAAGAGTTTGAAGGAGAAATGTGAGTTCTTCTACTAGAGCGGCTCAGAATTCTGGCTGCAGAGTTTAGTATGAACTGCAGGCGAGACACATCCTTCTTGTTTAGACATGAAATAAACTGTTACAATAGTTTAAACGAGAAGATACAAACGCATGGATCCAGATCATGCTGTGACAACATCTTCCTAATGTCATCTTCATCAGGATAAAAAGATGGGACGAGAGCGTGGAGGTGCGACTGGAGTCACATCCTCTCGTCTTCGTCTCTTCAGGGTCTCGAGTCTTTCGTATTCCGTCCGGCGACGCAGGTTCTGATCACGACAAACTCCTCTTTCATGTTCACGCTCGTCTCGGCGCGAATGACGAGAACAAACAGTGGGAACCGAAGGTCTCGGAGGAGACGCCGTCGAGGACGAGTGATCTTTGAAGCTCAGATCTTCTGATGAAGACTCGGTTGATGTGTCGAAACAGAAGTGTCGTCTTTCTTCTCCGAGCTAATTTGCTTCGTGAAGAGAGTGTCAAGGTTGTGCTGACTTCACGGATTCCTTTACTAGATTTTTATATCAGGGGAATTTAACCTTTTCAATGTTCAAACATTGATTTATTTTTTTGTTTCTAATTTAATTGTTTCTTATATTTCCATTAAAACATCAAATATAGTCAAATGTTGTCACTGTCTTTACTAAAGTTGACATTTTCAGATCAAAACAAGAATTTATTGGTCAAAAACTGTTACAATCAATATAATTGATCATGAACGACCAAGAAATGATGTAGTGAATCTTAACAACATTTATTTGTTTTCATGTATTTATGATGTTTGTTTGGATGGATGTGTTTATTTCTGATGGACAAAATCATCCATCCATCCATCCATCCATCATCCATCTATTCATCCATCCATCCATCCATATCCATTCTTCCATCCATCCATCCATCCATCCATCCATCCATCCATCCATCCATCCATCCATCCATCCATCCATCCATCCATCCATCCATCCATCCATCCATCCATCCATCCATCCATCCATTCTTCCATCCATCCATCCATCCATCCATCCATCCATCCATCCATCCATCCATCCATCCATATCCATTCTTCCATCCATCCATCCATCCATCCATCGATCCATTTATCCATTCATCCATCATCCTTCTTGCATCTATCCATCCATCCATATCCATTCTTCCATCCATCCATCCATCCATCCATCCATCCATCCATCCATCCATCCATCCATCCATCCATCCATATCCATTCTTCCATCCATCCATCCATCCATCCATCGATCCATCTATCCATTCATCCATTCATCCATCCATCCATCCATCCATCCATCCATCCATCCATCATCCTTCCATGCATCCATCCATCCATTTATTAAGCCATCCATCCATCCATCCATTTATTAATCCATCCATCCTTCCATCCATATCCTTCCATCCATATCCATATTCATATCCATATCCATATCCATATCCATATCCATATCCATATCCATATCCATCCATCCATCCATCCATCCATCCATCCATCCATCCATCCATCCATCCATCCATCCATCCATCCATCCATCCATCCATCCGTCCATCCATCCATCCATCCATCCATCCATCCATCCATCCATCCATCCATCCATCCATCTATGCCAAAGATTTGATCAAATGTGGGATAAAAACGGTTTCTTGCAACTATAGATTGTTTATTTTGTCACATATCGTAAGACTCGAGTACAACCTGGTGTTTGTTTAATAATCAGAGCTGCATGTGTTTGTTTCTTGAGCAGTAGAGCCTCATTCACATTCATACGTCTACACACGGACTCACACAGACACACACACACATTGTCAACACTCGTGGAAGAGATTGCATGCACTGGAAAACAATCAGGTCAGAAAATGATGTGACAGACGCGCAGATTAATCTTGAGAACGACATCGGTACAAGTCGGGGGCGTCGGTCCGTGGCAGCGACACTCTAAGTGGGTCGGTCGACTCCGTGAGCGTAATGTGGATGTTTCCTTCTCAGAGTTTGACAACACATTTTTAACAACGCCGCTCGCCACAGCGTCTAACAACCTTCAGCGTCGACCAAGTCTAGGATCACGACGTTGACTTTTCAAGACGAGGATCGATTCGTCGGGTTCGTGCGACGCCGGGAATAGATTCAGCCTTTGTGTTGTCAGATGTGTTTGAAGTGTCGGCCATTGTTCGAGAACAACTATTAAAAAAGTATCGATCACACTCCTGTTGTTTCCACCGTCTGCCTCGGCAGCAAAAATCGCTAAAGATCGTCTGGGATTCGACAAGAATGAATTCAAAAAATAGGAACTTAATTATTTTTACTATATCATTAGTTGTTGACCTGATGAAAAGTGGATCTGTGGCTCTTATATTAGTCATAAAACTGCTTCTAAACCATAATACAAAGAAAAAAACAGTGAATTCCCTGCTGTCTCTGAAACACTATGAATCCTGGCACGTCGGTCTGAGGCTCGATAATGGACTCCCAGACTTCATCCACGATTCCCCGGCTCTTGAGCAGATCCTCTTCCATCCTTTCGCTGAAACCTAATGCGTGAGCAGCAAATGAAAGTGAGAACACAAATAAAAAACTGCAGGAATCCAATCCCGGCAGAACTTCCAACGACCTTTCCACACAACCCAGGGTCCATTTATCTCAACACAACAGGACACAACACAACACAACACAACACAACACCACCTGGAACTGAAGTTGCATCGCAGGAGAACGATGTGAGGAAGAAAGAAAAGATTCCATCGTTTTGCTTTATCTTGAGTTCCAGGGCCTTGAGTTAGACACGCGTGTCATAGGAGAGTCCAATAGTTAGAGTCCAATATCTCCAATAATAGGAGTCCAACATCTTCAATAGTAAGAGTCCAATATCTCCAATAGTAAGAGTCCAATATCTCCAATAGTAAAAGTCCAATATATCCAATAGTAAGAGTCCAATATCTCCAATAGTAAAAGTCCAATGTCTCCAATAGTAAAAGTCCAATACCTTCAAAAGTAAGAGTCCAATATCTCGCATAGTAAGAGTCCAATATCTCCAATGGTAAGAGTCCAATATCTCCAATAATAGGAGTCCAACATCTTCAATAGTAAAAGTCCAATATCTCCAGTAGTAAGAGTCCAATATAATAAAGAGTCCAATATCTCCAATAGTAAAAGTCCAATATAAAAGTCCAATATATAAGAGTCCAATATCTCCAATAGTAAAAGTCCAATGTCTCCAATAGTAAAAGTCCAATACCTTCAAAAGTAAGAGTCCAATATCTCGCATAGTAAGAGTCCAATATCTCCAATAGTAAGAGTTCAATATCTCCAATAGTAAGAGTCCAATATATCCAATAGTAAAAGTCCAATGTCTCCAATAGTAAAAGTCCAATACCTTCAAAAGTAAGAGTCCAATATCTCGCATAGTAAGAGTTCAATATCTCCAATAGTAAGAGTCCAATGCATCCAATAGTAAGAGTCCAATATCTCCAATATCCCTTTGGCCAATCCCACCGACAACCACAGACATGAAGACAGGAAGTCCACTATGCAAGGCATTAATGTTAACTTGCTATATTTTCAGTGACTATTCAAAATCAGTCACGTGGCTCGAGGTCTTTTCAAGGCCACTTCCCATTCTCCTTTTGACGCCTGTGCATTTGGGATCTGAGTCTAGAGATGGTTAGTCTTATTAATGTGTTCGATGGATGCTGACGTTGACTTTGATGGTTGTTAACTTCATTTTCAAATCAGCTTCTGAACAGAAACATGCAGAAATATTCAGACTTAAACCTAAAGTAGATTTTAAATCAATAAAACCTTCACATGCACAATGTTCCAGATTCAAAAACCCTCAAAACATGTTTCCTCGTGTCTCCCGTAGATCGTCTGTTCATCTCATAACGAGCGAGTTTTTCAAGTCCGACAGTCAAAAGTGGGTCTTGACGCAGCCTCACACATCCAGGGTGGACGGACTCATCATCCGTCTGGCAAACAGCAGTCAGACGGCGTCCAAACGAAGGGGAATACTAATTCCACGGCCAGTCCACTGCCAAGTTGTCATTAATCTCCGTGTAGCTGTAACGCTCAGTAAAACACATTCATCCCATTTGCATACAAATCAAAATCCCGAGGCAGAGGCGCGCACGGAAAACGTTTTCTTTAAATATATCAAAGGTGAAAGATTTATGGTTCGCTGAGCTCGGCTAATGGCGGGAAATGAGGTCAGCAACTTTTCTCTTACCTGGGAGTCGGTCCACGGACGATACTTAAGCTCCATAATTGACAACGTTTCAAAGGTACTTTTTCAATAAGTCTGGAGATGAAACTCATTTAGCATTTATTGTTCTGTCGATCAACTCCTTACTCCATTAAAACTTCACCTTACTGCGTTAAAAGACCTTCATCCACACCTTCAGCAGAGAGACTCGCCACGTCCTAAACTACTCTTATATACCCAAAGCAAACTAAAAGACATGTGCTCGAATCACATACTTCTCTTAGTGCACTGGTTAGTATCATCAGGATAGTGTACGTACTAACTAGTTACTCATTCTCCACAGATAGTATGTCTCAAACATACTTCTCTTAGTATACTAGAAGTAAGTATCATCAGGATAGTGTACGTACTAACTAGTAACTAATCCTCCACAGATAGTATGTCTCAAACATACTTCTCTTAGTATACTAGAAGTTAGTATCATCAGGATAGTGTACGTACTAACTAGTAACTAATCCTCCACAGATAGTATGTCTCAAACATACTTCTCTTAGTATACTAGAAGTTAGTATCATCAGGATAGTGTACGTACTAACTAGTAACTAATCCTCCACAGATAGTATGTCTCAAACATACTTCTCTTAGTATACTAGAAGTTAGTATCATCAGGATAGTGTACGTACTAACTAGTAACTAATCCTCCACAGATAGTATGTCTCAAACATACTTCTCTTAGTATACTAGAAGTTAGTATCATCAGGATAGTGTACGTACTAACTAGTAACTAATCCTCCACAGATAGTATGTCTCAAACATACTTCTCTTAGTATACTAGAAGTTAGTATCATCAGGATAGTGTACGTACTAACTAGTAACTAATCCTCCACAGATAGTATGTCTCAAACATACTTCTCTTAGTATACTAGAAGTTAGTATCATCAGGATAGTGTACGTACTAACTAGTAACTAATCCTCCACAGATAGTATGTCTCAAACATACTTCTCTTAGTATACTAGAAGTAAGTATCATCAGGATAGTGTACGTACTAACTAGTAACTAATCCTCCACAGATAGTATGTCTCAAACATACTTCTCTTAGTATACTAGAAGTTAGTATCATCAGGATAGTGTACGTACTAACTAGTAAATAATTCTCCACAGATAGTATGTCTCAAACATACTTCTCTTAGTATACTAGAAGTTAGTATCATCAGGATAGTGTACGTACTAACTAGTAACTAATCCTCCACAGATAGTATGTCTCAAACATACTTCTCTTAGTATACTAGAAGTTAGTATCATCAGGATAGTGTACGTACTAACTAGTAACTAATCCTCCACAGATAGTATGTCTCAAATCAAACTCTGCTGCTACACACTAACAGGAAATGATGCAACAGCTTCTTCTTCTACTACTATTTAAGGATGATTTCAACCAGCTGTAGGAACACTATCGCCACCTGCTGGCAGCACGTTTGGTTTCAAGAAATATGAGAATTATTGACGAGATATTTACGCCGGTATCAGCATCGAAGACGTGTCGTCCTCATACTGCTGCTGAAAATACACCTGGAAGTATATGAATATATATATACAGTATATAAATATATATATGAAGTAACTTCCGTTTTCAACTTCAACGTCACTAAGATGGAGTCGTTTAGTGTAGAAAGTGTCCATCGATACTCAGTTTTGTGTGTGTTTTAGTGACAATTTAGTGTGTATGGAGCACTAAATTTACATACTAAGAACTGAGACGCACTTATGCACTAAAAAAATACTAAGTTTAAGTACACAAGTATGTGATTTGAGACACAGCTATAGTCCCTAAACCATAGCAATGTAAATAGTAAATCATGAATCCTCTGATTAAATCTTTTAAAATGCAAAAATGTGTCGCTCAAAGTGATGGTTCAACCAAAATTCTTCACTCGCTCTTATGTCGACAAAGTGGAATTGATCAGAAAAAACTTCTGTATTTTAAGCTTGTTTTTAGCAGAAGATTTATAATTAACAACGTTTATCCATCTATCCATCTAAGATGCAAGGACAGCTGCCTATAATATTTACAGAAATACTTATTATATTGTATACTAAAAGTCTTCTCAAGTCTAGCTTCAATCCAAGAGGATGTTACAGAAGAGCAGTCTGGAGGTATTTGTATGTTTTTAAGTGTCTTTTTGGACGAAGACAACTGAGCTCCAGTCACTACATTAAAATGAACAAACTTTATTGTCTATAACCCTTAAAAGAACAGATTACTGGTCAATGGACAATGTCTACCTCACACAAGGACGGACCCAATACAGTTTTACTCTGCAGAAGGTACGTAAATAAAATGAGAATTAAAAGAAGAAGAATTTAAAAAATAAATAAAACGCACAATTGGTCAGATAATAATCATAATCTCTCCTTACCATGTGTACCATGTGTTCTACACTCAATTTAGGATTATTGCTCAAAGTTACCAATGCTGGTCAGAGTAGAAGCGTAGAAATCTCAGAATTAAAAGACCATATATTTTTTCATATGGTAAGATTTTACACTCAAGCACTCCATAAGATTGAACTTTTTTTTTCTTGCCCCCCCTAGTGTTCGAACAGTTGTTTAAAGAGTCGTCATGTCCTTGTTTTCCTTTTTAAATGAGAAAATGATGTATTGTTAACTTACTTTACATACAATCGTAGACGTCTACACACACACACACACATCTGAGACTCTTGTGTTTGTCTCTGTGTTATCATGACCTTTTAAGTTTTCATTTTATTTGGTATTTTTTGATTGTTTAAGCGCTTTGTGACCCTGGTCTAGAAAAGTGCTCTATAAATATTACTTACTAACTTACTTACATCAGTTGTACACAATTTCTGTGTACAATAAATCAGACTGGAGCTGCTTAACAAGATGAAAAGTTTCAATTTGTTGTAGACGTTTATTCAAATATTGTTGTTTTTTTCAGATTTTTACTTCTGGAAACCAGTATTTTAGCCAGTATGGAAATGAGTGCAACCGTCTCTGAAAGCAGATCATCGTTTTAAAACAAAGCTACGACTGCGCGAGTCATGAGGGTAAAAAAAAACATCTTCCAAGAAAATATTTAATAATAAAACTTTTGAATTTGTTCTTCCACGTCCTGCGTCTCTGGAGGTTCAGCTTCATCGTGGCTTCAAAAGTACGTCAAGGGAACTTTAAGTTAAGGTAATCTAAAGCGAGGAGATAAGGAATGTTTAGCTGCGTGAGTCTGCGCCGGTAGATAAGTGTGACCGAGTTCACCGGAGAAGCAGAATTTGCAGAACCGCAGGGCGAACAGAGGGCGAAGGCGCTCTTGCATCCCGTTATTCTCCCAGAATGCCGAGCCGGTCGACCCTGTGAGGCGGTGACTTTCTTCTCAAAGCTGCTGGATGAGTGAACCGAGGCCAGATGAGCAGAAATATAGTCGCTCTGTACCAGCTCGGATGAAGATGTATCTTCTCAGTGTTGCTGTGTGAATGTCACGCTGCTGGAGGCTTCACCTCGTGATACTCAGAGTTTAGTTTGACTTCTTCATTTAAAAATGTGTCCAAAACAACTGTTTCCTGCTGTTGAGAAGAACAACTTTGTGTTGCTGTTCTTTCGAGGAGTCGTACGAACTGACCTGTCACTCGACCATCAATTTTTATTATTGATACAACCTTTCTGTGTGGAGTGTGTATGTTCTCCCCGTGTTGCGTGGGTTTACTCCGGACACTCCGGTTTCCTCCCACAGTCCAAAAACATACAGAGGTTGATTAAGAACTTGAGGGAAATTGTCCGAAGATATAAGTGTGTGTGTGAATGGTTGTCTGTCTATGTGTGTCCTGTGATAAACGTCCTGTCCAGGGTGTCCCCTGCCTCTAACCCTATGATACTGGGATAGACTCCAGTCTCCCCGCGACCCCTGACCCCGCCCCGATAGAAAATGAATGAATGAATGAATGAATGAATATATAAATATTTTTATATCTATAAAGAGATCATCTATTAATGATTTTTTGTGTTGTTGCTCTCAGGGGCAGATGTTGTGTTGTTGCTCTCGGGGGCAGATGTTGTGTTGTTGCTCTCGGGGGCAGATGTTGTGTTGTTGTTCTCCATGAGTCATGTGTATTTGAAAATAAATTTGTATTAAATAAATAAGAAATAAGTAAGAAATCTGCAGCAAATAATGACTCAGTTATTACCACATTAATTCAGCGAATTTACATCTAATTTATATCATATATATATATATACAGTATATATTAATAATAATACATAATATATCTTAAATTTCTTTTTTTTTTTAAACTCGTCTGAGAAGCTTCGGGTTTGTTTCCCGACATGGTTTATCGATCCAGACAGAGGAGGAGAAGCTATGAATAAATCTGTAATAAATCATCACTTTCTTTGGTTCAAGATATTGTTGCAGTTTTTTTGCTGACTGGAGGGAAAATTGTTTGAAACTAAAGCTTCTTTCCATTGATCGTTGACCTTCTCGCTCACCTGTGTGCCTTCAAACAGCAGGTGTGTGAACATCATTAATGATTTACATCATAAATAATGGATACAAAAATATCAATATGGTTTGTTTGGATTCTGTTGTTTGGAAACCGTCTCCAGCTCAAGTCGGTGGTCATGTGACCTACGGTCAGGTCTGGACAAACGTTGAGATTCATGAATGTTCCTGAAACCAATTATCAAGGAAAATGTGTTTTTTTGAAGCTCAACTGATGAATGTCTCTGGTGTCATGTAGTGAATGTTCTTCAAGACGCAGTAACTTCTCATCATGACCATGTTTTACACTTTATTACTTTATAAAGTTGCTCTGAAATCTGGACGAACGAGAGGTTACGAGAGTCCATTATGACGTAATGGTGGCTTCACTCACTCCTCCAGCTGTAATCACGCTTTTTTTATACAAAGAGTCCCTTGGAGGTGGAGACCATTGATGGCGCGCGGTGACAAACCTCCATGCTTGACCAATCACAGCAGTTTTGTACAAACACACACACACACTGATGATACATTAGAGTCACACACCACAACAACACACACACACTGATGATACAATAGAGTCAAACACCACAACAACAACACACACACACACACTGATGATACAATAGAGTCACACACCACAACAACACACACACACTGATGATACAATAGAGTCAAACACCACAACAACACACACACACTGATGATACAATAGAGTCACACACCACAACAACACACACACACTGATGATACAATAGAGTCAAACACCACAACACACACACACACACACACTGATGATACAATAGAGTCACACACCACAACACACACACACACACTGATGATACAATAGAGTCACACACCACAACAACAACACACACACACACTGATGATACAATAGAGTCACACACCACAACAACACACACACACTGATGATACAATAGAGTCAAACACCACAACAACACACAGACACGCACACTGATGATACAATAGAGTCACACACCACAACAACACACACACACTGATGATACAATAGAGTCACACACCACAACAACACACACACACACACACACACACTGATGATACAATAGAGTCACACCACAACAACACACACACACACACACTGATGATACGATAGAGTCACACACCACAACAACACACACACACACACACTGATGATACAATAGAGTCACACACCACAACACACACACACTGATGATACAATAGAGTCACACATCACAACAACAGACACACACTGATGATACAATAGAGTCACACATCACAACAACAACACACACACACACTGATGATACAATAGAGTCACACATCACAACAACACACACACACTGATGATACAATAGAGTCACACACCACAACAACACACACACACACTGATGATACAATAGAGTCACACATCACAACAACACACACAAACTGATGATACAATAGAGTCACACATCACAACAAACACACAAACTGATGATACGATAGAGTCACACACCACAACAACACACACACACACACACTGATGATACAATAGAGTCACACACCACAACACACACACACTGATGATACAATAGAGTCACACATCACAACAACAGACACACACTGATGATACAATAGAGTCACACATCACAACAACAACACACACACACACTGATGATACAATAGAGTCACACACGACAAAAACACACACACACTGATGATACAATAGAGTCACACACCACAACAAAACACACACACACTGATGATACAATAGAGTCACACATCACAACAACACACACAAACTGATGATACAATAGAGTCACACATCACAACAAACACACAAACTGATGATACAATAGAGTCACACATCACAACAACACACACACACTGATGATACAATAGAGTCACACATCACAACAAACACACACACTCACTTTAGTTCCACTTTAAATGACATGAAAATGACAATACTTTTCTTTCTAGTTTGTAACTAATTGTCTCTTTGGTGTTTCTTGTCGCACACAACAACAGAATCTTGTGTGTCGTCTCAGGACACAATGTGGTCACTTTGGAGATGTGTTTTCCCGCCGCTCAGTGTAGTTTTCATCTTCCAGAAGCTTCTCATCGGAGAAGTCTCTCTGAACGTTCAATGTTTTGTCGAACAGACGCACACTTGTCGCTCATGACGGCGACACACAACACATACTCGGGACCTGTTGAAAAACATTCACTTTCCATTGTATTCTGATTTACACGTATTTCCAGCCTTCATCAATCAGAGCTGAATCATCTTCTGGCTCGGGTTATTTTTTAGATACAGCAGCATTTTAATAGCCTTGGGCTGAGTAATTTATTCATTTAAATATGTATGAATGCGGTCGCTGGAGTTCTGGCGTGAGCGAACCTGTCACGACGTGAATACCAACGATGAAACATCACGAGGATCTGCTGCTTCACGCAGGAGTCAACACTGACCACAGATGCACAGATAGCTCTGGACAGAAGGTAAACACGGTGATTCACAAGCAACTGTTTGTTTATAAACATGAGGCTAATATCCAGACGACTGGAAGGATGTGAGTCGAGTCGAATAGACTTCAGTGACCTTTGGATCTCACTGGTTTTTATCTGATGAAGTTAAACATGTTTTAAGCAGGAATAATTACAAGTTTAAATGGATGGATGGATGGATGGATGGATGGATGGATGGATGGATGGATAGTTGGATGGATGGATGGATGGATAGTTTTATAGTTGGATGGATGGATGGATGGATGGATGGATGGATGGATGGATGGATGGATGGATGGATGGATGGATGGATGGATGGATGGATGGATGGATGGATGGATGGATGGATGGATGGATGGATGGATGGATGGATGGATGGATGGATGGATGGATGGATGGATGGATGGATGGATGGATGGATGGATGGATGGATGGATGGATGGATGGATGGATGGATGGATGGATAGTTGGATGGATGGATGGATGGATGGATGGATGGATGGATGGATGGATGGATGGATGGATGGATGGATGGATGGATGGATGGATGGATGGATGGATGGATGGATGGATGGATGGATGGATGGATGGATGGATGGATGGATGGATGGATGGATGGATGGATGGATGGATGGATGGATGGATGGATGGATGGATTGATTATTTGTCATAAACTGACAATGCAGCATCAATCTATCTCAGCTACCCAGGGTGAGAGGCACAGATGAACCAGAAATAAACAACAGTTCACAGAAACTCAAACCAATTGACTTTAATCTTTTAATCAAGCTCAGTGTGGGAGGAAACCAGAGTTAACAAGCACAGGAAGAACAACAACATGTTTGTAATCAAGGTATAAATATAATTTATTTAGTAAATCATCTGCTTTTCAAAAGTTCTTTTTTAACTTGTTTTTATTTGAAAAACACATGAAATAAAGATTAAAGTAAAGAAACACTTGAGGTTCAAATGAATGATGAAGAAGTGATTCTGTCACGACTGTGTGAAGCTCTGGACGAAGTTGACATAAAGTTTGAATTTCAGGACATTTTCTCAAAACAATCTCATTTGTTTTCAACCGTTTCTTTCTTTCTCCGATGGTTTCAGAACGAACCTGATGGACGTGAGACGAGAGAATAAACACGTCCGTGACTGAAAATGGATCCGAAATTAACTTCAACAACAAAGTCGATGTTTAAACTTGAGGCCGAAGCTCTTGTTGCTTCGACTTCAGTGGAGACAGAAGACAGAAGCAATCGAGCGAAGAGACGACATCGAGCGACAAACGATGAACACATGAAACCAATGACACTTGTGATTAGAAAATATTGATCCAGTTATTTCAGCAGATCTTTCACGTCGGGTTCATGGTTCTGTAATAACGTGCGATAACAAGAAGGTCCGATATGGACAGAACTGCTTCGTGGTTCAGTGAACTGGAATAGATGATGTCGTCTGAGAGGCTCCACTGACCTACGACCTCTGATGAGCTCGCCAGTGGAAAGTGTCGCGGGTATGAAGGCCATCGTCTCCTCCTCCAACTGTAATCATGCTTTGTTTATACAACGAGTCCCTTGGAGGTGGAGACCTCCGGGATTGACCAATCACAGCAGAGTTTTGTACAAACACACACACACTGATGATACAATAGAGTCACACATCACAACAACACACACACACACACTGATGATACAATAGAGTCACACACCACAAACGCACACACACACTGATGATACAATAGAGTCACACATCACAACAACACGCACACTGATGATACAATAGAGTCACACAGCACAAAGCAAACACACAAACTGATGATACAATAGAGTCACACATCACAACAACACACACACACCGATGATACAATAGAGTCACACATCACAACAACACACACACACTGATGATACAATAGAGTCACACATCATCTCGTCTTCTGCTGTCAGATTTTTTTAAGACTTTGTCAGAGATAAAAGAGCTGAGCTAAGACACAAAGTTCTTACGTTCTTATCCGAGGTCATTTCAAGGTTAGTTCTGATTCAAATTTAGCAACAAAGTCAACTTGGATTTAAATATTGCTCCTGAAACTAGTGATGTGTCGATGAAGCTTCAAGAAGCAGCTGAGGATGTATCATGATACACTGTCTTCATTCATAATGACCACTAGATGTCGCTCTGTACTTAATAATCTCTGATCTGCTGATTCAATGTAGAGCGACATCTAGTGGTCATTCTAAATGTAAGTATCATGAGACACCATCAGGTGTTTCACGAGGCTTCATCGACACATCACTTACTCGAACTACAATGTTGCGAAGGTACAGGTGTGTCCCAGAAGTCTCCAGAGCCATGTTGATAGTGGCTTCATGACCTTGGTAGGGTCACCAAATAAGGTTCCAAGACTGTTCAGATTAATCCGTGTCTCAAGTTTGTACCTGTTTCTCAGATTATAAACAACTAATGATGGAGTAGAAAGCGTTGGAATTGGGACATTTGATGTGAAGGTTCTGTATTATTCTCTCCTTGCAAGCAAAATGGTCTTGAATCCAATTCTGACGTCTCTGCTTTGCTTTACATCAGATTAATAATCTGACATCTTTTATAGATTATATATTGTTATCACAACATTCAAAACATTATGACCACCAGCGTGTGTTTTTTCACCTTCTCGTATCAAAGCTTTATTTGTTTCTAGAGTCGACAGGAAGTAACAAACCGCCGGAGAAAACATCTCACGTTATCTTCTGGACAATAGAACCGGACCCGGGACCGACCCGGCACGTAGTCGTCGGGAAGAATCGGTCTCTTGTGTACTGTTGTTATCACCGGGCTGGTGCATGAGTCGCACAATGACATTAATCATCGCATCCGTTGCTTCCTCTTCGCTGTTTTTCTTTCTCATGCAAAGTCTTTCATTTCCTGTTCAGTCCCGTGACAGAAATTCAATCAGCATCGCATCATAATTTATTCACACTGAGGATCAACTTGAGCTCCATGAAGACGTCTCATTATCTACACACACACAGGTACACACACGTATATACACACACACGTATACACACACACGTATATACACACATACGTATATACACGCACATGTATATATACACACACGTATATAAATATACACACACACAGGTACACACAGTATATACACACACACGTACACACACGTATATACACACACACGTATATACACACATACGTATATACACGCACATGTATATATACACACGTATATACACACACACGTGTACACACACACGTATATACACACACACGTGTACACACACACGTATATACACACATACGTATATACACGCACATGTATATATACACACACGTATATAAATATACACACACACAGGTACACACACGTATATACACACACGTACACACACGTATATACACACATACGTATATACACGCACATGTATATATACACACACGTATATACACACACACACGTATATACACACACACAGGTACACACACGTATATACACACACACGTGTACACACACACACGTATATATACACATACGTATATACACGCACATGTATATATACACACACGTATATACACACACACACGTATATACACACATACGTATATACAAGCACATGTATATATACACACACGTATATAAATATACACACACACGTATATACACACACACGTGTACACACACACACGTATATATACACATACGTATATACACGCACACAGGTACACACACGTATATACACACACACGTATATATACACACACACACAGTACATCACACACACGATATATACACACACATATACACACGACACACACGTATATACACACACACGTACACACACACGTATATACACACATACGTATATACACGCATACGTATATACATGCACATGTATATATACACACACGTATATACACACACACGTACACACACACGTATATACACACATACGTATATACACGCACATGTATATATACACACACGTATATACACATACACATACACACATGTATATACACATATGTATATACACACACACGTACACACACGTATATACACACACACGTACACACACGTATATGCACACATACGTATATACACGCACATGTATATATACACACACGTATATAAATATACACACACACACAGGTACAAACACGTATATACACACACACACGTAACACACACACGTATATACACACATACGTATATACACGCATACGTATATACATGCACATGTATATATACACACACGTATATACACACACAGGTACAAACACACCCCTATACACAAATACGTATATATACACACACGTATATACACATACACATACACAGAGGTATATACACATACACGTATATACACACACACACGTACACACACGTATATACACATACGTATATACACACACATGTACACACACGTATATACACACACACGTACACACACACGTATATACACACATACGTATATACACGCACATGTATATATACACACACATATATACACACACACACGTATATACACATACGTATATACACACACATGTACACACATGTATATATACACACACGTACACACACACGTATATACACGAATATGTATATATACACACATGTATATACACATACACATACACACAGGTATATACACATACACGTATATATATACACACACGTACACACACGTATATACACACACGTATATACACACACGTATATATACACACACGTATATACCCACCCAAGTATATATACACACACGTATACACGCGTATATACACATACACGTATATACACACACACGTACACACACGCATATACACACACACACCAACTCACACACTTACACACCTACACATGTACACCTACACATGTACACACACAGACACACAAACACGTATATACCACACACACACAGACACGCAGCATGCAAACACACAAACACCTACATACATGTACACACAAACACTCACACACAAGTACATATACACACGCATTCGCATACACACACACGTATATACACACATACGTATATACACGCACATGTAAATATACACACATGTTTATACACATACACGTATATACACACACAACACACACACGTTTACACACGTATATAGACACACGTATTTACACATACACGTATATATACACACATGTATATACACATACACACACACACGTAAATACACACATGTATATACACACACACACAACAACTCACACACTTACACACCTACATATGTACACCTACACATGTACACACACACACACAAACACGTATATACTCACACACACACAGACACGCAGCATGCAAACACACAAACACCTACATACATGTACACACAAACACTCACACACAAGTACATATACACACGCATTCGCATACACACACACGTATATACACACATACGTATATACACGCACATGTATATATACACACACGTTTATACACATACACGTATATACACACACACACGTTCACACACGTATATAGACACACGTATTTACACATACACGTATATATACACACATGTATATACACATACACACACACACGTAAATACACACATGTATATACACACACACACAACAACTCACACACTTACACACCTACACATGTACACCTACACATGTACACACACACACACAAACACGTATATACTCACACACACACAGACACGCAGCATGCAAACACACAAACACCTACATACATGTACACACAAACACTCACACAGAAGTAAATATACACACACATCCGCATACACACACACATATATACACACATACGTATATACACGCACATGTATATATACACACACGTTTATACACATACACGTATATACACACACACACGTTCACACACGTATATATACACACGTATATAGACACACGTATTTACACATACACGTATATATACACACATGTATATACACATACACACACACACGTATATACACACATGTATATACACACACACACAACAACTCACACACAAGTAAATATACACACACATTCGCACACACACACACGTATATACACAAATAGATACATAAGTAAATACACACACACACGTACATACACACGCACACACACATACACAAACACACACAAACACACATACACACATGTACACAAACAAAATGAAAACAGAGTTTCAAGATCTAAACTTCTAAAGGAATAAATATTCTAGAAGGAAAAGGGAATAAAAAGTATTTTCTCTTCAAAACTGATGATTTTCTTCCTGGTTTTCTAGATTTTAAGATCAGATTCAAGTCAATGTTCCATTAAAGCTGTGAAATACAAAGATACTCATTGATGTTGAAACTTCTGGTGGATCACGAGCGAGAACTGACACCTGAGCTGCTCCCTGAGGACCAGAAGATCCCTGGAGGAAAACTGTTCGGATCAGAACTCGTATCAAACCAGAGAAGAAGATCTTCCTGTCCTACAACCACCACCAGGTCCAGAACCAGATCCATCCATATGGTCTTTATGGTCCTCAGGCCTGAGAACTGTTTGAACAGTGAACAAGGACATGCTGGTGTCGACGTCACTGCAGAGAGAAGGTGTTTCTTTAAGAGAGAAGAAGTTATTGAGAGCAGCACTGAGACAGAGCATACCTCTGCCAAGGAGCTTATTTCACAATACCTCATACAAACAGACAAAAACAACTTTGTTAGTTTGTTGGTTCATATTAATGATGAAGAATGATGTGAACTTTTGAACTTTTTGCTACTTCTGAAGCCAAGAAAGTCGGCACTGATCCTTCAAAATCTTCCTGGATCCAGATGGACCTCCACCAAAAATAAAAATGTACTACATCACCAACATCTCCTTAAATGTTTTAAAATTGTTCCAAACGTTTTTTTTACTTACAGAGAGATACACACAATAACACACCTACATACATGTATAAGAACACACAAGTATATGCACACACACGTATAAACACACAAGCACACACACACCCCTACACACGTACACGCACACACCTACTCACACACTTACACACCTACCCACACGTACACCTACACACGAACACACACACACACTTATATACACACATACACACACACAAACACCTAAACACACACACACACCTACATATATGTAAACACATGTACACACAGACGTAAATAGACACCTACACGCACACACAGGTACACAAACACACATTCACATACACACGCATACACACTACACAAACACACATACACACACGTAAACACACACATACACACGCACACGAAATAACAACAACGTTTGAAGATCTAAAGGAATAAATATATAATTTTGTGAATATAATTCTAAGGTTGTAGATTTAATTCTCCTGGGGCCACATTAAACACTACAGTATATATATATACTGCACACACACACAGGTACACACACATATATACACACACACGTGTACACACACACGTATATACACACATACGTATATACACGCACATGTATATATACACAAACGTATATACAATACAATACACATACACACAGGTATATACACATACACACAGGTATATACACACACACACGTACACACACGTATATACACACACATATATACCCACACACGTATATATACACACAGGTATATAGACACACGTACACACGTATACACACACACACGTATACACGCGTATATACACATACACACCAACTCACACACTTACACACCTACACATGTACACACACACACACACAAACACGTATATACTCACACACACACGTACACACACGTATATATACACACACGTATATATACACACACGTATATACACACACACGTATATAGACACACGTACACACGTATATACAAACACACGTACACGCGTATATACACATACACATATATACACACACACGTACACACACGCATATACACACACACACCAACTCACACACTTACACACCTACACATGTACACACACACACACACACAAACTCGTATATACTCACACACACACAGACACGCAGCATGCAAACACACATATATATATATATATATATATATATATATAAATATATATATATATATATATTTATATATATATTTTGTTATTATTTCTCAGATAATATCGACATGTTTAAAAACTTTTACCAAATGATGTTAAAAAAATGTTTCATATAAACATTTGTTATTAAATATGTAATAAATTATACATATGGGAGATGAAATAATAATGTTTACATGAATAAAGTTAAATAAATATAATTAAATAAACAATAGTTAATTCAATTAAACAATTTCCCTAAAATAATTATCATTTATTTACTCGTAGAAAATCTAAAACAAGGCAGATTCAAGTGTTTAATGAGCATCAATTACTGTGAGTTTGAATAAACATCAAGAGTTTCGGCTCCTGAGGTTCGATGAACTCGGAGCCACATGTGAAAATAAATGAAATGATGTGAAGGAAACCTTCACTAGTGAACTAGTCATGTAAAACTACATGACTAGTTCACTAGTGGACTTAATTAAGGCTTAACTAGTTAAACATCTCAGAGTTTTTGGGACTAACTAGTGAACTAGTATGTCTTTTTAAACTTCACTGGTGAACTAGTCATGTAAAACTACATGACCAGTTCACTAGTGGACTTAATTAAGGCTTAACTAGTTAAAAATGTCACAGTTTTTGGGACTAACTAGTGAACTAGTATGTCTTTTTAAACTTCACTAGTGAACTAGTCATGTAAAACTACATGACTAGTTCACTAGTGGACTTAATTAAGGCTTAACTAGTTAAACATCTCAGAGTTTTTGGGACTAACTAGTGAACTAGTATGTCTTTTTAAACTTCACTGGTGAACTAGTCATGTAAAACTACATGACCAGTTCACTAGTGGACTTAATTAAGGCTTAACTAGTTAAAAATGTCACAGTTTTTGGGACTAACTAGTGAACTAGTATGTCTTTTTAAACTTCACTAGTGAACTAGTCATGTAAAACTACATGACTAGTTCACTAGTGGACTTAATTAAGGCTTAACTAGTTAAACATCTCAGAGTTTTTGGGACTAACTAGTGAACTAGTATGTCTTTTTAAACTTCACTGGTGAACTAGTCATGTAAAACTACATGACCAGTTCACTAGTGGACTTAATTAAGGCTTAACTAGTTAAAAATGTCACAGTTTTTGGGACTAACTAGTGAACTAGTATGTCTTTTTAAACTTCACTAGTGAACTAGTCATGTAAAACTACATGACTAGTTCACTAGTGGACTTAATTAAGGCTTAACTAGTTAAACATCTCAGAGTTTTTGGGACTAACTAGTGAACTAGTATGTCTTTTTAAACTTCACTGGTGAACTAGTCATGTAAAACTACATGACCAGTTCACTAGTGGACTTAATTAAGGCTTAACTAGTTAAAAATGTCACAGTTTTTGGGACTAACTAGTGAACTAGTATGTCTTTTTAAACTTCACTAGTGAACTAGTCATGTAAAACTACATGACTAGTTCACTAGTGGACTTAATTAAGGCTTAACTAGTTAAACATCTCAGAGTTTTTGGGACTAACTAGTGAACTAGTATGTCTTTTTAAACTTCACTAGTGAACTAGTCATGTAAAACTACATGACCAGTTCACTAGTGGACTTAATTAAGGCTTAACTAGTTAAACATCTCAGAGTTTTTGGGACTAACTAGTGAACTAGTATGTCTTTTTAAACTTCACTGGTGAACTAGTCATGTAAAACTACATGACTAGTTCACTAGTGGACTTAATTAAGGCTTAACTAGTTAAAAATGTCGGAGTTTTTGGGACTAAGTAAAGAACTAGTATGTCTTAAACCTTCACTAGTGAACTAGTCATGTAAAACTGAAATGATGTGAAGGAGAAGAAACGAGACTCGCTTTTGTCTTTACTTCTTGAGGAATGATGCGAAAATAAAACCAGATCAATGACAAATCAAGATCAGAGTCAGAAACACTTTCTTTTCCATCTTAGACGAACAAAAATGTACTAAACGTTAAATATAAATTAAATTAATTTGAATTAAACAGTGACACACACTGTTGGACATGATGGTAAAACTATTCCTGGCAATAAAATAAATAAACAAATAAAAGCATCAAGTCTTTGTAAACAAAGACGTCATTAATCAGAAGTTAAGTTTTCGTCTCTGGTCCAGATGTGTTTGTGTGTTTGATTAATTTGTTGACAAATGAAAACATGAACTGAGGCATGAAATAGAAAAAAAAAAAGACGGAGCAAGATGTCGCTTCTGTCTTTCGCCGATTAACGAGATGAAACGTTTTTGATGAAGGTTTTTCGACGACCAGAGTGAGCGAGAGGTGAGTCTGTGGCTACCTTGACATGACCTTGACCTTCTCGTCGTCTCCCGTCCAATGATAACATCGGGCGTGAACACAAACTGAATTTAAATGTAGAGTATTTGGACGAAAATTGACAGAAAACAACAGAAGGGATACCACAAACACATTTGTTTTTTGGCCTTCGGGTCACCTTGACCCAGAGACAACACGAGGGATAGCACAAACACATTTGTTGTCCGGCCTTCGGGTCACCTTGACCCAGAGACAACACAAGGGATAGCACAACCACATTTGTTTTCTGGCCTTCGGGTCACCTTGACCCAGAGACAACACAAGGGATAGCACAAACACATTTGTTTTTTGGCCTTCGGGTCACCTTGACCCAGAGACATCACAATGGAATGGCACAAATACATTCGTTTTCTGACCTTCGGGTCACCTATACCCAGAGACAACACAAGGGATAGCACAAATACATTCGTTTTCTGGCCTTTGGGTCACCTTGACCCAGACACAACACAAGGGATAGCACAAATGCATTTGTTTTCTGGCCTTTGGGTCACCTTGACCCAGAGACAACACAAGAGATAGCACAACCACATTTGTTTTCTGGCCTTCGGGTCACCTTCACCCAGAGACAACACAAGGGATAGCACAAACACATTTGTCTTCTGGCCTTCGGGTCACCTATACACAGAGACAACACAAGGGATAGCACAAATACATTCGTTTTCTGGCCTTTGGGTCACCTTGACCCAGAGACAACACAAGGGATAGCACAAACACATTTGTTTTCTGGCTTTCGGGTCACCTTGACCCAGAGACAACACAAGGGATAACACAAACACATTTGTGTTCTGGCCTTGGGGACCCCTCCCCGAGACAACACAAGGGGGTGGCCCCACCCCCTCTTTTTTGTCCCCCCTTCGCTTCTCTTTCCCCCGCGACAACACAAGGGGAGTAAGCAACCACATTTGTTTTCTGGCCTTCGGGTCACCTTGACCCAGAGACAACACAAGGGATAGCACAAACACATTTGTTTTCTGGCCTTCGGGTCACCTTGACCCAGAGACAACACAAGGGATAGCACAAACACATTTGTTTTCTGGCCTTCGGGTCACCTTGACCCAGAGACAACACAAGGGATAGCACAAACACATTTGTTTTCTGGCCTTCGGGTCATGCCGGTTTTGGGTCACCTTGACCCAGAGACAACACAAGGGATAGCACAAACACATTTGTTCTTTCTGGTCATCGGGGCCTTGACCCAGAGACAACACAAGGGATAGCACAAACACATTTGTTTTCTGGCCTTCGGGTCACCTTGACCCAGAGACAACACAAGGGGATAGCACAACACATTTGTTTTCTGGCCTTCGGTTCACCTTGACCCAGAGACAACACAAGGGATAGCACAAACACATTTGTTTTCTGGCCTTCGGGTCACCTTGACCCAGAGACAACACAAGGGATAGCACAAACACATTTGTTGTCTGGCCTTCGGGTCACCTTGACCCAGAGACAACACAAGGGATAGCACAAACACATTTGTTTTCTGGCCTTCGGGTCACCTTGACCCAGAGACAACAGGGAATTATCAGGAAAAAGTCAAACGGAGACAACATTAGGAATAAACTGGTGATGAATAATAACATGAAGTCGTTCCTGAGGGTCTTTAGTTCGAGTCTCGACTCATGAGCTTCACAAACCCTCATCGAATCACGTTCAACGAGTCATAATGTTCTTGTTGATGTAGTGACGTATAAATATATCACATCATTGATGATAACAATCGCATGATGGAAGGTTGAAGGAGTGAAACAAAAATAAAGTTAAGTTAAGTTAAGTTTAGGTGGATCAACGACTCCTTCATAATTAAACTTCCTGTTTCTGCTCACGACATGAATTGATAAAAGATAACAAGTTCAAAGTCAAGATGAAAAGTTAAGGGGGGAACTGAGGTTGTCAACGTCAGAGCTAATGGCTACAGCGTCAAATAAAAATGGTTAAAAAGGTTTCGTCAAATATGGATTTAAGATTGAAAAGGACTTTTAACCAGTCAAGGTCGTCGGCTCCAGACGTGTCTTGGACGCCTTTTGTCGACCGACATGATGTCTGCGAGTGGGCGGACGTCCAGTCCAAACCGCGTCCTTGATGTCGACCACAAGGTCGAGACGATCGAGACGATCCTGAAGAATTGAAGTGATGGACGAGCGAGAAGACGGAGCCGCTGAGGACGATGACGGCAGGACTCCAGACACAAATCTTCATCTTCTTGTCACTGATAAGAGAGAAACACATGTTTGGGCAGCGAACACAACCACCTGCTGACGATGAAGTTCACTTCTAGTTTGGTTGTTGGTTTGGATTCTTCAACAGGGAACAGACGTGATGAGTTTGATTGAGATCGTCCTCCTGACGCCTCCGTCCTTCACTCACTCACAGATGTATTTTAAACCAGCCGTCGATGTGAAGCAGATGAAGAAGGTCTTCATGTGCTGCGTTCAAATGATGTTCTCCGTCTCAGATTCATCTCTTGTGTCATTTTGTGTGTCTTCACTAGTTTACTAGTATGTCTGAAACCTTCACTAGTGAACTAGTCATGTAAAACTACATGACTAGTTCACTAGTGGACTTAAAACTAGTTCAAATTCGATTGGACTGTCAACTAGTTGACTAGTGAACTAGTCATGTAAGGCTTAACTAGTTAAAAATGTCGGAGTTTTTGGGACTAACTAGTGAACTAGTATGTCTTAAACCTTCACTAGTGAACTAGTCATGTAAAACTACATGACTAGTTCACTAGTGGACTTAATTAATGCTTAACTAGTTAAACATCTCAGAGTTTTTGGGACTAACTAGTGAACTAGTATGTCTTTTTAAACTTCACTGGTGAACTAGTCATGTAAAACTACATGACTAGTTCACTAGTGGACTTAATTAAGGCTTAACTAGTTAAAAATGTCACAGTTTTTGGGACTAACTAGTGAAATAGTATGTCTTTTTAAACTTCACTAGTGAACTAGTCATGTAAAACTACATGACTAGTTCACTAGTGGACTTAATTAAGGCTTAACTAGTTAAAAATGTCGGAGTTTTTGGGACTAAGTAAAGAACTAGTATGTCTTAAACCTTCACTAGTGAACTAGTCATGTAAAACTACATGACTAGTTCACTAGTGGACTTAATTAATGCTTAACTAGTTAAACATCTCAGAGTTTTTGGGACTAACTAGTGAACTAGTATGTCTTTTTAAACTTCACTAGTGAACTAGTCATGTAAAACTACATGACTAGTTCACTAGTGGACTTAATTAAGGTTTAACTAGTTAAAAATGTCAGTTTTTGGGACTAACTAGTGAACTAGTATGTCTTTTTAAACTTCACTAGTGAACTAGTCATGTAAAACTACATGACTAGTTCACTAGTGGACTTAATTAAGGCTTAACTAGTTAAAAATGTCAGAGTTTTTGGGACTAACTAGTGAACTAGTATGTCTTTTTAAACTTCACTAGTGAACTAGTCATGTAAAACTACATGACTAGTTCACTAGTGGACTTAATTAAGGCTTAACTAGTTAAACATCTCAGAGTTTTTAGGACTAACTAGTGAACTAGTATGTCTTTTTTAAACTTCACTAGTGAACTAGTCATGTAAAACTACATGACTAGTTCACTAGTGGACTTAATTAAGGCTTAACTAGTAAACTAGTTAAAAAATGTCAGAGTTTTTGGGACTAACTAGTGAACTAGTATGTCTTTTTAAACCTTCACCGTGAACTAGTCATGTAAAACTACATGACTAGTTCACTAGTGGACTTAAAGCTTTAACTAGTTAAACATCTCAGGAGGTTTTGGGACTAACTAGTGAACTAGTATGTCTTTTTAATCAAGGCTAACTAGTCATGTAAAACTACATGACTAGTTCACTAGTGGACTTAATTAAGGCTTAACTAGTTAAACATGTCAGAGTTTTTGGGACTAACTAGTGAACTAGTATGTCTTTTTAAACTTCACTAGTGAACTAGTCATGTAAAACTACATGACTAGTTCACTAGTGGACTTAATTAATGCTTAACTAGTTAAAAATGTCGGAGTTTTTGGGACTAAGTAAAGAACTAGTATGTCTTAAACCTTCACTAGTGAACTAGTCATGTAAAACTACATGACTAGTTCACTAGTGGACTTAATTAAGGCTTAACTAGTTAAACATCTCAGAGTTTTTGGGACTAACTAGTGAACTAGTGTGTGTTTTTGTCATGTGATATCAAGGATATGGAATAAATCCTCACTTGGTTTTCCATATGAACCAGTTCATGGAGATCTTTGGACCGACGCACTGGACAGAAGGAGAGAACAGGAATTAAACCAAATTAAAAGTTTCACATAAATAACAAATATTAAAGTGAGTTAAAAAGTACAAGTGAACAGTGAACTTGTCAAAGCAACAATATAAACTTAAACTTAACACTTAAATAACATCTTTAACAGCATGTTCATCAGATTGATATGGACCAGAACATCCTGGTTTAAGACACTTTGTATCTGTTCACATCATGAAAAGTATTTCATTAAATGTTTATTCCCCTAATTTAATTTTATTAAATTTATATTTTTATTTATTTATCAGGTTTTGTTATTCTATTATTAGTAAGTAAGTAAGTAAGTAATATTTATTTATATAGCACTTTTCTAGACCAGGGTCACAAAGCGCTTAAACAATCAAAACAATACTCAAAAAAGTACATACTTTAAAGATCAAGATAATACTGAGAACAACACAGTAGTTCCAGAAATTCAAGGAAAAGCCTGAACAAATAGAAACGTCTTAAGATGTTTCTTAAAGGAGTCAGTAGATCATCAAGAGCAAAGAGAGAGAAGATCGTTCCAAAGCTTAGGAGCAACAGCCTGAAAAGATTTCTCTCCTCTGGTCCTGAGTCGTGTGCGTGGAACCATAAGTAGATTCTGATCCACAGACCTCAGAGCCCGAGCTGGGGTGTAAGTCTGGATCAGATCACTGATGGAAGGTCTGACCATGAATAGATCTGAAAGTAAGAACCAGAATTTTAAAGTTGATCCTGAAAGAAACTGGAAGCCAGTAGAGTTTAAGGAGAAGCGTGAGTTCTTCTACTAGAGCAGCCAGTGAAGAGTTTGAAGGAGAAATGTGAGTTCTTCTACTAGAGCGGCTCAGAATTCTCGCTGCAGAGTTTAGTATGAACTGCAGGCGAGACGATCCTTCTTGTTAAGACATGAAAACAAGTAGTAGTAGTAGTAGTAGTAGTAGTATTGTTAATATTAATAATAATAATAATAATAATATGGCATTTTATGGTAGTGTCAAATATCGATTTATATTTTTAATTGTTGTATTTTATTTTACCAATGTCTTTTCATTTATGTCTTCATTCTACATTAATATGTACAGTAATATGCTTGGAACTAAAAGTTTTCTGATTCTGATGTTTTAATACACAACATTTTCAACAATTATTAGAAAAGTAGAAAAATGTGTTTTCTGCTTTATATAAACTGATTACAGTACATATATGAATTTAAATAATTATTAAAAATATATTGAATTTGTCGTTTGATTGGCCAATTAACGGCATTAATAAATAATTATACTAGTTATACTAGTTATACTATCATACTAACAGTTCCTGTTGTTGAACGTAATCCGAGGCATCGTCGGCCATGTTGGATCCACCGAAGCCACCATTAAAGATCCTAATGTCGCAGCTTCAGACGCATCATTTCCTGGAGCTCGTCGGCCTCACGAAGACAAACGTTCGCATCAATTCCCCGGAAGGTCTTGTGTGTGGATCCCTAATCACTTCCCCGTCCAATATTTCCCCCGGTGTCAGCGGATCCGTCGGGGGGGCCGCGGGAACTAAATGCTAATGGTACCGAAGCGGTGGCCGCGATCCCATCCCGGCAGTCGTTGGTGCTTTGCCTTAAATGCTTTTCAATCTGCTGAAGATCACATTAGGCTGCTCTTTGCTATCGACTCATCCGGAGAGTCTTCGTCTTCATCTAATTACGGACGGCGCCGGCGTAATAGCCTCGTGCTCGGACCACTTATTTCCTCAATGTGTGGTTTGGCTTCACTCAACAAGGCTCCCATCAACGTCAACTAATAGACCGTGTTTTATATTTATTCGCGGCGGATTCCGCCCGCCGTGAGAGGCGGACCAGATGAAGGTTCTGGCAGATGACCCGGCGCTTTAAGGTGGTGCTCCTCCCCGGCCCACTGTTGTCAGCTCCACGTGTCACGAGCCTCCCATTTAGACCGGGATGTTTTATGCATGTAAAAAGTAAAAAGTAATATATATTTATATATTTCTTGAGACCAGGGTCACAAAGCGCTTTAACAATCAAAACAATACTCAAAAAAGTACATACTTCAAAGATCAAGATAATACTGAGAACAATACAGGAGTTCGAGAAATTCAAGGAAAAGCCTGAACAAATAGAAACGTCTTAAGATGTTTCTTAAAGGAGTCAGTAGATCATCAAGAGCAAAGAGAGAGAAGATCGTTCCAAAGCTTAGGAGCAACAGCCTGAAAAGATTTCTCTCCTCTGGTCCTGAACCGTGTGCGTGGAACCATAAGTAGATTCTGATCCACAGACCTCAGAGCCCGAGCTGGGGTGTAAGGCTGGATCAGATCAGTGATGTAAGGAGGAGCCTGACCATGAATAGATCTGAAAGTAAGAACCAGAATTTTAAAGTTGATCCTGAAAGAAACTGGAAGCCAGTGAAGAGTTTTAAGGATCGGAGAAATGTGAGTTCTTCTACTAGAGCGGGTTAGAATTCTTGCTGCAGAGTTTTGTATGAACTGCAGGCGAGACGATCCTTCTTGTTAAGACATGAAAACAAACTGTTACAATAGTCCAGACGAGAAGAAACAAACGCATGGATTACAATGTGTGAACGCCGCACTAACAAGTTCAACTCTCCGCCCGAGACACCGACACGCCGGAGCAGTTCTGGGTCAAAATCAACAGCCAAGTAAACAAAAAGTGTGGCTTTTATCTGGCGGTGACGAGTGGGCGTCCGGCCACGGGTGACTGACGGCGGCGCAGACGGAACCAGCAGAAGCTGCAAACACATAATAAACGTATCTCAACAGGGACGACGAGCGAAAGGGAGCTCCGTCTGTTCGGCGGAGAAATTAACGGCATGAAAATGGAATATTGATTTGATTCCCACTTACAGGAGCAGGCGTGAGCTTTTTTTTAAACCTGTTCTTTCGCACTTAGAAAAGCTTTCTTCTCGAACAGAGTCGATCAAAACAGTCGAGTCGCTGTGTTTGGTTCACAGAAAGGATTTGAGGAATTTTTTTAAATATCTTCCGAGCTCGGACACGAACTCCCATCGATTCGATCATTGTTTCTGTCCCAGAAGATTCAGTTTCTCATTGAACGACAAGAAGTTTGACGACAGAATGACTGAAGGTAGCCCCGTTATTGACTAGCTTAACTAACTAATAATCCATTGGGTTTAAGTGTCACTATAAAGTTAATAGTGGCCACACTGTTGTGCAGTGGTTAGATCGCCTCACAGCAAGAAGGTTGCTGGTTCGCTTCCTGGTCAACGTGTGACCTTTCTGTGTGAGTTTGTTTGTTCGCCCGTGTTGTGTGGGTTTACTCCGGGTACTCCGGTTTCCTCCCACAGTGCGGAAACATAAAGAGGTTGATTGAGAACTTTGGGAAATTGTCTGTAGGTATGAGTGTGTGTTTGAATGGTTGTGTGTCTTTGTGTGTCCGGCGTCAGACTGGCATCCTGTCCAGGGTGTCCCCTGCCTCTCGCCCTATGAAACTGGGATAGACTCCAGTCTCCCCGTGACTTCTGTAAGGAATTGAGCTGCAAAAAAATGAATGAATTACAGTTAAAAGTTATGCATAATAAGGTTAACTGCCCCAAATTATTTTTTTTAAACATATCAAATTGTGTTGGGAACTGTCTTGCCCGAGACCTTGGCTCCTGCAAGACTTGATTGAACATAAACTGTTGCCTTGGCACACAGTGGTTGGTTTGTGTTTGCATGGGTTTACTCCAGTTTTACAAAAAACATAAAGGGTTATTGGGAACTTGTGAGTAGGTTTGAGTGTCTGGTTGTATGTCTTTGTGAGTCCTGTCACAGAATGTCGTCCTGTTCAGAGTGAAGCTGGGAAAGGCTTCATCTTTTAGCATGTTTAGTAAACTCTTGTCAATGATTTCTCACCAAGTTATCATGAAATTGAACAACAACACAAAAGCAGTTTTTTGGCCAAAGGCGAAAAGATAATGAATTCACTTGCCCACTGACATACACTTGGTGCATCACCCACTCAGGAGTGGGTTGTTTTCTACAGGTTCTTTTTCATTGCGTCACCATTAAATGTTGATCATTTTTTAAGTTTGTGCTCAAAATTCTCGCCTTCATTGAACCTACATCATAGGTTTGGAACGACTTAATAAAGTGAGTTCCTTGTGCTCTTGAGCTCTGCTTTACTCCCAGAAATCAACCTCACAACGTTCCATAAAGTGTTTGAAATATATAGGAACAAGAAAATAAAGAAGTTTTCATTTTATGTATTTGTTTTTATCCAAATATCACGGTATATGTTATGTAATATGACGATTACAAACACTTTAACGTGACATCACGGGAAGCAGATAACATCATTCAAAACCCTTGCAGGAGCCAAGGTTTCAAGCAGGTAAGTTCCTTTTTCTTGGTAAGATTGGGTCCTTTAATCCTAATAGCAAGTAACATGAGGGACTTCTTTATCTAATTCCCGTTGCTTAAGATGAATTTATCCGCTCAAAGAAAAATCACACCTGAAACAGCCCAGTTTGACTTTGACAACCAGCCCTTGAGCAAGAGCCAAAAACACTTAGTGTCTCTTACTTTTTGAATTAGACTTTAAAAAGTTTGTCTCCACACAACTGACAGTGAGAGATAGTTCCCCCTGTCAGGGCCTCCCTGATGGAGTCGCATGATGGATCCGTATCTGCCGGTATTTCTCGGAGTGGAGGATGCTATTAATCCTGCCCAAATCCCCATTTGCAGAAACGCAGCCGCGGAATAGCAACGACTCTCCGGCGTGTAAGTCATCGTCGGAGTCGACATCGGGTTCACTTCCTATGACAGGATTTTTTAAAAAAGACAACGGATGACCAGGATGTCGGATCGCTCTAGAACAATCTTCAGATTAGTAACACTGAGCCAGAGAGATCAATAACACCAGGACCCGCCCGTGGTTCTCATCTCTTCCTCCTGACGATGATGAAAACAAAGATTCTCTCAGCGACTCGTTCATCTGTTGATCTTCATGCAGTTTTATAGTCGGACCAGATGAAAAGATCAGCCTCAGGTCTGCTTGAGATCAGAAGAGGAAAAAAAAAAAGGAATTCTAATTAGCGTCGAACAGGATTAACTTTTTGTGAATATCTTGTTCAGGTTGATGAAGAATATTTGAAGTATCTCGAGGTCCTGTTCACGAGTGAGGGGAGTATGGAGTGAATTAGGCAGTTGGTGGTGATGGAAGTTAGTCATCCTTGAGAGACTCAGAGTAGACCTGTTGACGGAGACCATGCAGAGAAACTTTCTCATGTCGGGTGAACGTTGAAAAATAAATGAATGACTTCTCTGTAACTGACTGATCTTAAATGGTTGCAGTGCGTTATGAGTCTTTTTAACCAGGGAACCATGAATAACAGAGACTGAGAAATTCCATCATTTTAGAAATAAAAGTGTTTATTACAGAATTTAATAAAATGTTATAGCAAATAATGTTAATTAAAGTATGTGTTTATGCTAAAATATATTTGTATATACTTCATATACTGAATTGACTTGCAGAAAAAACTCTTTCCCTCTCTTATTTAGTCTTTACATCTTTATTTCTTTGGTTCAAATTGTCCTCCTGACTTTTCCTGATTAACAACATGTCTTTTGAGTTTATTTCCCTTCAAAAGTTGTTTTTTCCCGGGTGGTTCCTGAAGTGCTTCTGCGCTGCATCGACGGGCAATAAATCACTGACATCTTTACCAAACGGAGCTCTTAAATTTGTCATTTCTGGCTGCGTGTTTTCTCCTCTTCCTCCCGACGACGCAGCCACTGAAGCCACCGTGCAATCAATCAATCAATCGCCACCAGAGAGACGCCCATTCATCAAAGTGAAACCAAATCTTGAAGCTCCAGTTGATCTTTTTAAAATCAATTTATCTCAATGAGAAGCTGTCGTTCACCGAGGAAATGAAGTGAGGAGCGGCTAGTTTGTTTTTGCCAAGTTACTGTGAACTTGATTTCTCAGTTTAGTCAGCGGAAATCTGGTGTTTGTGTATTTAGGTCCATGGAGTCGAAGAAAGAAAGTTGCAGCAGAAATTATCGGACGAGTCACAGGAAGGATTTTAGACGCTGAAGACGAGGCTGGACACGAGCAGGTGATTGTTTACAGGTGAGAGGAAGTTTTTTTTTAAATAACCTTCTTTAAATGTTGAGAAAACTTTAAAGAACATGGGGATTTTATTTGAATCATGAATCCCTTCTAGTTTGAATATATTTATAGAAATGTAATTAAAACATGAACTCTCTGCAGTATTTAAACTTCCATTCAACTGAAGATATGACTATATCAGACCGAAGTTGAATAATAGACTCTATTATGTAAGATTTCTCTATTTAACAAGTTCATTTTTAGGACGACACAGAATTAAAGTCGAGTTTATCGCCTCCTCCGGTCTGGTTGATGAATTTGATTTCTCCTGAGTCCAGACATCGACACAGCCTCAAAACTCGCTGTCGTCGTAAAGTTATTTCAGGACCAGGAAAAAAGTGAGTAAGTAAGTAATATTTGTAGATCTTTTCCAGACCAGGGTCACAAAGCGCTTAAACAGTCAAAACAATACTCAATAAAATATATAATTTAAAGGTCAAGATAACACCAAGACAAACACAAGAGTCTCAGAGAATCAAGGAAAAGATCAATAGATCATAAAAGTGTCTTGAGATGTTTCTTGAAGGAGTCAGTAGATCATCAAACACAGATGTTTCTTGAAGGAGTCAGTAGATCATCAAACACAGATGTTTCTTGAAGGAGTCAGTAGATCATCAAACACAGATGTTTCTTGAAGGAGTCAGTAGATCATCAAACACAGAGATGGTTCCAAAGCTTAGGAGCAACAGTCTGGAAGGATTTCTCTCCTCTGGTCCGGAAGTTCAGGAACCATCAGTAGATTCTGATCCACAGACCTCAGAGCCCGAGTTGGGGTGTAAGTCTGGATCAGATCACTGATGGAAGGTCTGACCATGAATAGATCTGAAAGTAAGAACCAGAATTTTAAAATGATCCTGAAAGAAACTGGCAGCCAGTTGAAGAGTTTGAAGGAGAAATGTGAGTTCTTCTACTAGAGCGGCTCAGAATTCTGGCTGCAGAGTTTAGTATGAACTGCAGGCGAGACGATCCTTCTGGTTTAGACATGAAAATAAGATGTTACAATAGTCTTAATGACACAAACACATGGATTATAAGATCCAGATCGTGTTGTGACAACATTTTCTTAAGTTAAGTCATGATCTCAAACCCAGGAATCCTATGGGTGAAGATCGACAAGAGTTCTCTTGTCAAACCAATGAAAGGATTACAATAATTTGAAACTCGAAAATATATATTTTTATTTATTTAAATTTAAAAAACACTGCAGACATAATCATTACAAAAATATTCATTTTATGAATTAAATTATGTAGATGTGATGCAATTAAACCCAGCTAGTGGAACCCAGAACAAGGTAGCCATCGAAACAATGGTACCTTCTTTTAAGTAAGTAATATTTATTTTATTTATTTATATAGCGCTTTTCGAGACCAGGGTCACAAAGCGCTTAGACAATCAAAACAATACTCAAAAAAGTACATACTTTAAAGATCAAGATAATACTGAGAACAACACAGGAGTTCGAGAAATTCAAGGAAAAGCCTGAACAAATAGAAACGTCTTAAGATGTTTCTTAAAGGAGTCAGTAGATCATCAAGAGCAAAGAGAGAGAAGATCGTTCCAAAGCTTAGGAGCAACAGCCTGAAAAGATTTCTCTCCTCTGGTCCTGAGCCGTGTGCGTGGAACCATAAGTAGATTCTGATCCACAGACCTCAGAGCCCGAGCTGGGGTGTAAGGCTGGATCAGATCAGTGATGTAAGGAGGAGCCTGACCATGAATAGATCTGAAAGTAAGAACCAGAATTTTAAAGTTGATCCTGAAAGAAACTGGAAGCCAGTGAAGAGTTTTTAAGTTTTAACAGCCACATCAGGACCCCGATGGGTTTCCAGGTCATCCCTGGTCTCCTCCAGGTGGGACATGAATACCTCACATTAGAGTCAACCAGGAGACAAACTGGTAACTGGTACCATTTTGAAGAGTAACTAATAATAATGGCTAATCATACCATCCCATAACAAGTCTCTCCATCATTTGTGTTCAAGAGTGAATCGAGAGAAACGTCTTGTTCTTGTTGAACAAAAGTTCTTCCACCTCCGTTTGTTTCCTGAAGATTCACTCGTTTCCTTCTCGTTCTCAGGTTCAACACTGAGCCCGGGATCCTCGGGTCTCTGATGGCAGATGGAGCCACAAATCCTCTGCATCCAGATTCAATAGGCGACATTTTAATTCTCCGGTCACGGCGCTTCGCCTCTTCCTCTCCGTGTGGAGCAGGTTCACAGTTCTCCGTCCGTGAGCTCCATGATTGAAGAGGCGTCTGGAGGGAGGAGCACCAGATGGACACGGACTCGGTCGATGTTACTCGGTCCACGGCTCATGTTGCAGCTGAACTAGGTCTGGGCCGTGTGACGACATTTTTACATTTAACTTAGGTTTCACGGTATTTGACGGTATTTTATTTATTCATACAAGAGTATTGTTGTAGACATTTCCTTCTGATAAGAAAAAAAAATACTGCAGTTGATTGACTTTAAAAAGCCCATTATACCGTCATAAGGACTGTATCATATTTTTTTCATAACGGCTGCAGTTAAAATAGAACATTTTATTGAACATAGTTTGAATAATCAGTAAACCATGATTATCATCTACAGCTCGGTGCAGGTTTATGTTCCAACCAGTCAAGCAGACGTGAGTTAACGAATCATGTGTGGGCTTTAACAAGCAACACCTGACTGACCATTCATTGATTACTGTCATCAGATCCCGAGTTCTCTCCAGCACCCCCATGGACTCTCCTACACTCTCCTCTTTTTTTCACTCTCCACTATATCCTCCCTCACTCCTCTCCTTATCCATCTGTCTACCCCCCCATCCTTCCTCCCAGCCGGTCAAAGCGGGAGGCCGTCAACAATGAGTCGGGTTCCGCTCGAGGTTTCTGCCTTCTAAAAGGAAGTTTTTCCTCGCCATTGCTCACTGTACAGTGTTTTGTTTCTTGCTCTTTGTTGAATTGCTGGATCTATTTTTCCTTAATCAACTGTAGTCTTATTTCAACTGTATAGTGTCTTGAGATAACTTTGTTATGATAAGACACTTTAAATAAAATTGAATTGAATTGAATTGAAAACCTGCACAGTTCCTTTAGAAAACGCGTCTTCGATGGACGTCTCCTACCCGTGGATGTGGAGGGTTCTTTAAAACTCCTGGTACACTAAAACTCCTGGTACACTAAAACTCCTGGTACACTAAAACTCCTGGTACACTAAAACTCCTGGTACACTAAAACTCGTGGTTCTCTTAAACTTCCGGTATTGTAAAACTCCCGGTACTCTAAAACTCATTGTACTCTAAAACCCCTGGTACTCTAAAACTCCTGGTACTCTAAAACCCCTGGTACACTAAAACCCCTGGTACTCTAAAACCCCTGGTACTCCTAAACTCATAGTACTCTAAAACTCCTGGTACTCTAAAACCTCTGGTTCTCTAAAACTCCTGGTACACTTAAACCCCTGGTTCTTTAAAACTCCTGGTACACTAAAACTCCTGGTACTCTAAAACCCCTGGTACTCCTAAACTCATAGTACTCTAAAACTCCTGGTACTCTAAAACTCCTGGTACTCTAAAACCCCTGGTACTCTAAAACTCCTGGTACTCTAAAACTCCTGGTACTGTGAAACCCCTGGTACTCTAAAACCCCTGGTACCCCTGGTTCTAAAACTCCTGGTACACTAAAACTCCTGGTACTCTAAAACCCTAAACTCCTGGTACTCTAACCTCTGGTTCTCTAAAACTCCTGGTACACTAAAACCCCTGGTTCTTTAAAACTCCTGGTACTTTAATATTCCTGGTTCTCTAAAACCCCTGGTTCTCTAAAACTCCCGGTACTCTAAAACCCCTGGTTCTCTAAAACTCCTGGTACTCTAAAACCCCTGGTTCTCTAAAACCCCTCGTACTCTAAAACGTGTTTTCGGCTAAGGTGGTGAAGCTAATGGCTAGCTTAGTCACCGCCGGCTACTTTAGCGCGACAGCATTTGCATAGGATACTTGTTTGGTCTGTGTCCGACCTTTTGAAACCAAATAAATTCCAAACCACGGATGTTGCACCCCTTTTTGGTATTAGTTCCTCTGAGGCAACAACGGGTGCTTCGCTGTAAGAGCTCTCGCCGGCAGCCGCTCAAACCTTTCCTGTGCAGACTCTGCTGTTGGTGTGTTGCAGTGAAATGTGTCCCCAGCTCATTACATATTACAGGACGGTGGTCTCTGCTGGCCCTGAAGCCTGTGGCACCACCAACGGTGCCTGTGGTGGACTGTGCATTGCAAGGGCGTCCTTTTCCCTGAGGCCGAAGCCTGAACGCATAACTCAAGGTTTTTGCCGCAGGCTCTTCAGCTGGGGGGGGACCACCGGTCATTGACATTTCGCCCCCTTCTTCCAGAACATCTCTTTGTTCCGGGGCAGAGCACAGGGACGTCTCCCTGACACCACCCTGTGGAAAAAAAACAAAAAACTTTGTCACACCTTTTCAGCCAGAGTCAGTGGCTTTGGTGGGTCTGCCCAGTTTGGTTCCTCAAATACCGAGGTCTTGGAGCAGCCGTGACGTTGATCTGCCCACGAAGCCTCACCTCGACCGGGTACAGCCTCGTACTTCCAACCATTCCAAACGCTGCGCACGTTCCGGACGTTGTCTGAGCTTTTCACCGGTATGTTTATATATGAAAAACTCCTATCATAGCGAAAATAAAGAGCGGTATTCGACCCGAACTGGTACATACCGCCCAGCCCTGAGCTGAACCTCCTGTAAGCCGAGCTGAACGATGGCTGGAGTCCAAATCTTTGTGTCTGCATCTTCGTGGCCAAAGAACCAAACTTGGCTTCAGGTCCACGAGCAACGCTGGCATCTCTAGGTTCACAATCAAAAAGATGGATTTCATTCAGTGCAGAATGGATGCAGTTAGAAAAGGGCAGAAGTATTACAGACCATAACCCACTCAATGGTCTGGACTTGATGCTACTTGACGGCCTCTTCTTCCTGATCCTGATGTGCCGTCGTGTTCCTGCCATTGCCAGACCTCGCACACTTTCCAGATGTTTCTTATCACATTTTTGCTGATGACATCCAGCTCTACTGCTCTTTTGACCCAACTGAGCCCCAAAGGCTGAACAGCTTAGTCAATTGTTTGCTAGAAATCAAACAATGAGTGATAACACTTTACAGCTAAATGTGGACAAAACTGAAACACTGGTGATTGCTCCTGATGATAAGATTCCAGGGTTGAGTCAGTACTTGGGTGACTTAGGTCAGTCTGTCAAACTGAGCCTGAGAAACCTGGGTGTTGTATTTGATAAAGACATGTCTCTTGTTCAACACTGAAGAAAACTGACCAGAAACTGTTTCCTTCAACTGAGAAAAATCTCTAAACTTAGGAAAATGTTGTCGGAACATGATCTGGATCTTATAATCCATGCGTTTGTTTCTTCTTGTCTGGACTATTGTAACGGTTTGTTTTCATGTCTTAACAAGAAGGATCGTCTCGTCTGCAGTTGATTCAGAACTCTGCAGCCAGAATTCTGAGCCGCTCAAGTAGAAGAACTCACATTTCTCCGATCCTTCAAACTCTTCACTGGCTTCCAGTTTCTTTCAGGATCAACTTTAAAATTCTGGTTCTTACTTTCAGATCTATTCATGGTCAGGCTCCTCCTTACATCACTGATCTGATCCAGCCTTACACCCCAGCTCGGGCTCTGAGGTCTGTGGATCAGAATCTACTTATGGTTCCACGCACACGGCTCAGGACCAGAGGAGAGAAATCTTTTCAGGCTGTTGCTCCTAAGCTTTGGAACGATCTTCTCTCTCTTTGCTCTTGATGATCTACTGACTCCTTTAAGAAACATCTTAAGACGTTTATATTTGTTCAGGCTTTTCCTTGAATTTCTCGAACTCCTGTGTTGTTGTCAGTATTATCTTGATCTTTAAAGTATGTACTTTTTTGAGTATTGTTTTGATTGTCTAAGCGCTTTGTGACCCTGGTCTCAAAAAGCGCTATATAAATAAATATTACTTACTTACTTACTTACTTACTTACTTACATGAAATGATTGTAAAATATCTTCGAGGTCTTGTTGTCGTGAAATCATCTCATTATCACGACAATAAAGAAACTGGAAATCTGACAACACACTTTAAACCACAAGCAGACGCACAGAAATCTGTTTTCCTGGGCGTTAATCTTCTGCGAGTAAACACACTTCCCGCTGCCAGGATGGGAATTATGAATTAAATGGTGGATAATTATCGTGGAAATTTTTGAGCAGATGTCTCTGTGAAATGGAAAATCAACATTTGCTATTGGGTCCTCTGGATATTACAGCTAATAAGGAAGAAAACATTCCCTGAAACGGCAGCAGGAAAATGGCGAGAGAAGCATAATTGATCACCTCATTACCTCGGAAACTTTGAGCTCCTCGTGTTATTATTACAGCGTGAAAAATGTAATGCAGTTAATTTTTCAAATGATTGGAATCCCAGCAACAGTGTGAGCTGCAGCAGAAACACAGCTGCATATTTTATATTTATATAAATAGTAGCGAGTAAAGTGCGTCAAATGCACTGCTTTGGTTTTGTGTTCACCTTAAATATTTAATTATTATGATTCCGCGGGAACGCCATGATATGTGGAGGCGAAGCTGGAAAAGTTTTTTATTTATTCATTAATATTGAGGTCCATAGTTTGGATTTCAGCTTGAATATTCATAGTTACTTTCAACATGTTTTCATCCTAACATTTCTCACTCATACAATAAGAAAATAACATTTCAATGAGTTTTTAATAGCAAATACAACCAGAAGAAATACTGCTAATGCTACACGTTTGTTAGGTGGATGAGGTTTCATGAAACACCTGATGAGGCTTCATGAAACACCTGATGAGGCTTCATGAAACACCTGATGAGGTTTCGTGAAATACCTGATGAGGCTTCATGAAACACCTGATGAGGCTTCATGAAACACCTGATGAGGTTTCATGAAACACCTGATGAGGCTTCATGAAACACCTGATGAGGCTTCATGAAACACCTGATGAGGCTTCATGAAACACCTGATGAGGTTTCATGAAATACCTGATGAGGCTTCATGAAACACCTGATGAGGCTTCATGAAACACCTGATGAGGCTTCATTAAACACGGGATGAGGTTTCATGAAACACCTGATGAGGCTACATGAAACACCTGATGAGGCTTCATGAATCACCTGATGAGGCTACATGAAACACCTGATCAGGCTTCATGAAACAACTGATGAGGCTTCATGAAACACCTGATGAGGCTACATGAAACACCTGATGAGGCTACATGAAACACCTGATCAGGCTTCATGAAACAACTGATGAGGCTTCATGAAACACCTGATGAGGCTTCATGAAACACCTGATGAGGCTACATGAAACACCTGATGAGGCTTCATGAAACACCTGATGAGGCTTCATGAAACACCTGATGAGGCTTCATGAAACACCTGATGAGGCTTCATGAAACACCTGATGAGGCTTCATGAAACACCTGATGAGGCTTCATTAAACACTTGATGAGGTTTCATGAAACACTTGATGAGACTTCATGAAACACCTGAAGAAAATTCATGAAAAACCTGATGAGGTTCATGAAACACTTGATGAGGTTTCATGAAACACCTGATGAGGCTTCATTAAACACATGATGAGGTTTCATGAAACACTTGATGAGGACTTCATGAAAAACCTGATGAGGTTCATGAAACACTTGATGAGGCTTCATGAAACACAAACACAAAAGCCTTTGGCACAAAGTGATGTTCAGGAACATACACTGAAGCAAAAAATAAAAACACTTATGCAGTTAAAACTAATGTAATACAATAAAAAATGAATAAAAACAGTTATTCAGTTAAGGTAGAAATAATACAATAAAATAAATATAACAATTATTCAGTTTAAACTAAAATAATGCAATAAAAAATAAATAAAAACAATTATTCAGTTAAGAATACAATAAAAACTAATGAAAAAAAAGTAAAAGAGCTGAGTTAAAAGCCAGGGAATTAAAAAAAATGGTTTTAAAACGATATTTGAAAATGAAGAGTGAAGAAAATACACTGAAGCAACTGATTGCTCCCGAAATTGACTTAATGTTGGTTTGTTCTTAAAATCACAATGTTTTATGTGAACCTTACACTGAGTTCTTTGGTAGTAAGTAAGTACTGGATCGGTCCATCACAGCACAACTGAAAGAAAACTAGAGGATATAATTGTTGGCTCTTTTCTCGATCATTTCATTTAAAGTGACTCTTGGTTCTGAGAGTGAAATAAATAAACTGCCGACACGAGAAGTTAGTTAGTCAGTAGTTAGAGTAGCAGGAGTTTCAGTTTATGGCATCAGCTTCAGAAAAGAGGGAAAATATCTTTACATGTTTATTTTAATAGCAGAGGTTTGTGAGCCTGTCCAGGGTGTCCCACTGCCTCTCGCCCAAAGTAGCTGGGACAGTATTCAAACCCATACAACATGATCACAGTTAAGCCCTGGAAGCGTTTCCTTTAAATAAAAACACATTATTTGTTGAACAAACACATTGGCAGTAAATTAGGTTCACTTGACAGTAACATAAGTCGACTGGTCTCGAGGAGAATTTTTTAGTTCACGAATCGAAAGAAGAAATACCAGGAAACAGCTTTTCAATTTCCACATTCAAACCCTCTCGTTGGTGAAACACCTGCTCATAATTGTGTTGGGATTATAGTCACAGGATGATGTTTATGGTTTATATAGAATAAAGCTGAAAAAGAAAGATATAATGAAGAATATGGATGGAGGTTTAGATTTCTGTAAATCATCTGTTTTATCCACTGAGGGGGGAGAAGGAGACGGAACCATGTGCAGGAACTTTGCAGCGACCGGATAATTATCAGTCCAACATGGAACGAGCAGCTGTTCACATTCAGATCACGCCATTAGACGCAAATATATAATCATGAGAGATGTTGGTGTGTGGAGGGAGAGAGCGTCGGATGAAAATGATGAGAGAGGATGCATCAATATTCAGATGATATCAAGGTGCCATTGTTCTGCTCACCTCTGGTCCAAATGATCAGGAATAGAGCTGCACGATTTTGGAAATATGTGCAATATTCGATATCGGTGTCTTGTAGTGTGATTTTTTTCTTTCACCTAAAAATGTAGCCATGAGTACTGTAGTGGAGGTCCGGAGGGTTAAATAAGGAAAACGATGCGATATTTCCCTTTATTTATTTCGCTATAGGTGTCGACATGATCGTAGGAAAACATCACTTATAACACTCAGTCTCACGGGACAATGAATCGGTTGTAAACGGAGCGACATCAGAGAGGAGCCGCCGGCGCGTCGTGATATCACCAAATCAATATTAAATCCACCTCCTTGTACACGCACACATAACACTTTATAAATGATGCTAACAACTTAGCTCGTTAGCATACGGTGAAGACGCACACATAACACTTTATAAATGACGCTAACAACTTAGCTCGTTAGCATACGGTGAAGACGCACACATAACACTTTATAAATGACGCTAACAACTTAGCTCGTTAGCATACGGTGAAGACGCACACATAACACTTTATAAATGATGCTAACAACTTAGCTCGTTAGCATACGGTGAAGACGCACACATAACACTTTATAAATGATGCTAACAACTTAGCTCGTTAGCATATGGTGAAGACGGACAGGTTTGTTTGGAAGTTCACAATCTTCTAAGAAAACAACTGAGACGAGATGAAAAGTTCTTACAATATGTTGCTTTAACAAAGGAGGTTGAAAGAGACGAGTGACTGGATCACTAGTGTTTGACTAGATCATAAGTTAGTATTACTTCACTGGATCACTAGTGTTTGACTAGATCATAAGTTAGTATTACTTCACTGGATCACTAGTGTTTGACTAGATCATAAGTTAGTATTACTTCACTGGATCACTAGTGTTTGACTAGATCATAAGTTAGTATTACTTCACTGGATCACTAGTGTTTGACTAGATCATAAGTTAGTATTACTTCACTGGATCACTAGTGTTTGACTAGATCATAAGTTAGTATTACTTCACTGGATCACTAGTGTTTGACTAGATCATAAATTAGTATTACTTCACTGGATCACTAGTGTTTGACTAGATCATAAGTTAGTATTACTTCACTGGATCACTAGTGTTTATTTTTTTTTTTTTTTTTTTTTTTTTTTTTTTTTTTTTTTTTTTTTTTTTTGTTTGACTAGATCATAAGTTAGTATTACTTCACTGGATCACTAGTGTTTGACTAGATCATAAGTTAGTATTACTTCACTGGATCACTAGTGTTTGACTAGATCATAAGTTAGTATTACTTCACTGGATCACTAGTGTTTGACTAGATCATAAGTTAGTATTACTTCACTGGATCACTAGTGTTTGACTAGATCATAAGTTAGTATTACTTCACTGGATCACTAGTGTTTGACTAGATCATAAGTTAGTATTACTTCACTGGATCACTAGTGTTTGACTACATCATAAGTTAGTATTACTTCACTGGATCACTAGTGTTTGACTAGATCATAAGTTAGTATTACTTCACTGGATCACTAGTGTTTGACTAGATTATAAGTTAGTATTACTTCTGTGGATATACTGAGCCTAGCAAGACGTATCGCCATAGCAACCGAGCCTAACAAGCTGTGCCGCACAGTTCACAGACGGACGGAGACGTAAACAACAACGAGACATAGAAGTACAAATTGAAAACTTTACAGAACGTGACACTGATTGTTCAAAGTGTGCATTTAAGAAATGCTTGATTTATACAATAAAAAATGATAAATTATCGAACAAGTTTTCGATATGAATATCTCACTTGCCAATATCGCGATACCGATATTTTTCCGATATATCGCGCAGCCTTAATCGTTAAGATTATCTATTGTTTTAACTTAACTATTATGAACCAGCAACGATAACGTGCCACACGTCGATGTGTGTTGTATGTTCTTCACAAAAGATCTTGTCAATCAATGAAGGTGAAATAGTAAATGTAGCTACCGCCTCCCGATACTGACAGGAAGTTCATCCGAATCATTATATTGAACGATGACATGAAAGTGAATACCTGGGAAAAGGGGTTCCATCCTAAAACTGTTTCTGATCTTCTTTTTGTGCTTCAGTTGTTTCAAGAAAGTAATTCGCTTCATCATCAGCGCTGGTGAGGGTTAATCTGACGGAGAAATAAAATCACCATTTAATCTGAATTACTTCCCGTCTAGCAGGTCCAGCCACAGGCGTGTTCGGCAGGTCGAGTCACGGTCGAGTCACATCTTGATTAATGAATCATCACCTTCACATCTTTAAATACTCTTCCTTGCACAGGAACTAGCTACACTAGAAAACGTCAAGTTAACCCAGATAACTGGGGACCCTCTGTGTCCCCCCGAGATGATTGAAATTGATTCTAACTAATACAAACATAGCAGGATGATAATTGGCCGGACCCTCGTCCTGTGCTGACTCAGCGCTGTGAAGGAAGCTCGTGGAGCACAAGTCGCTCTCTAATGTTATCGATTTAAATCAGCTTCAGTTTTCTAAATCAATGCCGATGGATTTCCTACCTGGAGCTCGGCCTCGTAATTCACTTAGTCGGAATCGAGCAAATAATGGCAGAGATAATCCGAGCGCCGTCCACAGCAGAGCAGTTATTATACGTCAGTAATACCAGCATATTTCATCTCAAACACTCCCCGTTGTTTTCTCATTACTGCCGTTGTCACAACAAGACGGAGAATACTGTCAAGTCAGGAAGCAAAGACTGTAATTTAGGAGCCCACATCCCTCGGGGTGAGTGAGACCCGGGATTATTACCGTTGCATAAATTAGTCGTGACGGACGGCCTGTGACGGGCTGACATCCCATTTAATTGGCTGCCAAAACGTAAACCCAATAACGCCCGGCTCCGGCTTAAATCAGGAATCCAACGTGTCGGATTCTGTCGGAAGATATTCCTCCCTTTGTTTGTTCAAAAACGATTTAAATCTTACAAAAACTGACTGATACAACATTTGATACGAGATGACGCATGAAGACCGTCGCTCTTTTAATCAAGTCATTGTTCCTCTGAGCCAGGAAGAGGAGCTCGGTGTAGGACCACTGCTCGAGGTATGTTGAGGTGGGCTTTGGCCTCCAGACAGAGGGTCCCGGACATTAACCATGTGAGGTCAAGTACACTTGTGTTGTTAGGAAGACGTTCAGAATATCTCAGTTGTCCTTGGAACGTCTCAGTATTTCCCTGGAGGACTTTCCGAAAAAGAGACTTTTCTGGACCTTTTTGCTGCGACTGCTTCATCGTCCGGGGACCCTCTGTCTGGACGCCCAAGCCCACCTCAAAGTACCTCAACCTGGAGGAGCAGTGGTCCGAGTCAGAGCTCCTCCTCCTGGCTCGGAGGAACGATGACATTGTGATCAGGAAGATAGTTGTATTTGTGTTATTCTGCTGCCAAAGGTCCTGATCACAGTAACGCAGGAAGATTTGCCCTTTGGCTCAGCTCTAATTAAAGGAAAGGACGACATGATACAGATGTGTTGTTTTGTGGCTTCAATCCAACAGTAAGCAAACCAGGAATCAATCCGGAAAATCATTTAAAAAGGTCTAAATTCACTTGAGATCAGATTCTCTAATCACCTCTGCCAAGGAGATCGTGTCATGAGTGCCATGCTTCCCCTTTTATAGTGGTTTTATTTTGTATAGTCACTTCCTGTTTCCTCCAACAGGAAGTGATGGCTCACACCTGCAGCATGTGAACCCTGGCGTCCAGACCAGTGTTCAGATCAAAGAATCTGATGTGTTCGGTGAATGGTTGCGTTTCTTCCTGGTTGTTTTTCTGTTTTGCTTAAGAGTAGTATTTCGCCTCCCTTGTGTTTTTTTTACCAATTGTTTGTTCCAAGCGAGTGTTTTGACTGATGTGTTTTTTTTCTTCTGTTGTTTCCAGGTTTCCTCTTCTTTCTTTCCTGTTTAATTTCCCGGTTCAGTGTTTTGGCTTTTTGGACATTTTGAGAGATATTGGACTCGTCTTTCATTATTTGTGTGTTGTGGACTTTGATTGTGTTGTGTGAGACTGGTTTATATTAAATGGTATATTTATGTTTATATATACTGTAGATCTATATATTCTTCTGGTCCTTCTGTTCCGTACAATCCGTGACAATGAGTGGCATTCATTCGTTTTTAAACAAATACTACAAAAACTTGAATCAACAGATTCAAATGTGAATTTTTGAAAATTAGATTAGATTAGATTAGATAAGATTAGATGGACTTTATCATTCCTTGGAAATTAGATTTTCAGTTCTCAGCAGGCGATAGAAGGTACATAAGTTTCATAAAGGCAAGTGAAGAACAAAGAGCAAATAAAAAGAACAAAGTGCAAAGAGATAACAAAGTGCAAGTATAAAGAGCATATATTAAAGGAAAAAAACACAAAGACCTAAAAGGATACAAATATAGAATAACATCATCTTTTCACTTCACTCATGCCCGAAAACTCAGAGTTATAACGTCTCATAGCACAAGGAAAGAATGTGTCCCTGAGTCCATTAGTGTTGCATCATGGGAGGAGAAAACACTGACTATAAGACCAAAAAAGAAATGACAAGATTGTTGCTGGTGTTTCAATAACCATCTGGATCCTCAAATGATTTGAAGATTCACTCACTTTGGAGTGTGAGGAGATAATAATGCTTTGCTTTCGTTTCATAAAAATGTTTGAAGTGTCAATTCTAAATGTCCGTATTTGTGTATTTAATTTACACTACATACCTGTTTGTTTTTTTAAGTCGTGAAGTCTCATAGCACGAGGAATGAATGTGTCCCTGAGTCCATTAGTGTTGCATCATGGGAGGAGAAAACACTGACTATAAGACACATTAAGAAATGACAAGATTGTTGCTGGTGTTTCAATAACCATCTGGATCCTCAAATGATTTGAAGAATCACTCACGTTGGAGCGTGAGGAGATAATAATGCTTTTCTTTTGTTTCGTAAAAACAAACAAATAAGTAAATGTTACAACAAATCACTGGAAACTGGAATCAAGTCCTGATCATGTGATTCATCTCCGAGTACAACAACTTGGGAATGAAGACGAAGAATGTTTAGATAAAACACTTTAGTAATCAGCTTTACTTGATCATTGTTATTAAGATACGCTTTGTTACTGTGATCCAAACAGTCTTGTTCCTCGTTACTAGTATAAATACACTATTTGTTAGACAATTTGACTTTCATTCGTGTTAGTATTTCAAACCCCTTTTAAAAAAATGATATTTTCTATGTAATATTTTCTATATTGTTAAACACAATCTGTGTTTAATAACTCTTTTTGTATTTGTGTATTTAATTTATACTACATACCTGTTTTTTTTAAGTCGTGAAGTCTCATAGCACGAGGAACGAATGTGTCCCTGAGTCCATTAGTGTTGCATCATGGGAGGAGAAAACACTGACTATAAGACAAAAAAAAGAAATGACAAAATTGTTGCTGGTGTTTCAATAACCATCTGGATCCTCAAATGATTTGTAGATTCACTCACTTTGGAGCGTGAGGAGATAATAATGCTTTTCTTTTGTTTCTTAAAAATGGTTGTAATGTCAATTTTAAATGTCCGTCTTCATTATTGAGCTGCTCTTGTATAGAGTTGATCAATTGAGATGTTATTCATAGTCGTGTCACTTCAAGGCCACTAATCTATGTATAGATTCGGATTATCATTCAAGTCGTTTCTATTTCTCCTGCTTTGGTCGAGTAAATGTTACAACAAATCACTGGAAACTGGAATCAAGTCCTGATCATGTGATTCATCTCCGAGTACAACAACCTGGGAATGAAAGACGAAGAATGTTTCGATAAAACACTTTAGTAATCAGCTTTACTTGATCATTGTTATTAAGATACGCTTTGTTACTGTGATCCAAACAGTCTTGTTCCTCGTTACTAGTATAAATACACTATTTGTTAGACAATTTGACTTTCATTCGTGTTATTATTTCAAACCCCTTTTAAAAAATGATATTTTCTATGTAATAGTTTTCTTTGTTAAACACAATCTGTGTTTAATAACTCTTTTTGTATTTGTGTATTTAATTTATACTACATAATTTCCGTATTTGTGTTTTTTTAAGTACCCTGTTTGTTTTTCTAGTGAAGTCTCATAGCACGAGGAATGAATGTGTCCCTGAGTCCATTAGTGTTGCATCATGGGAGGAGAAAACACTGACTATAAGACACATTAAGAAATGACAAGATTGTTGCTGGTGTTTCAATAACCATCTGGATCCTCAAATGATTTGAAGATTCACTCACGTTGGAGCGTGAGGAGATAATAATGCTTTTCTTTTGTTTCGTAAAAACAAACAAATAAGTAAATGTTACAACAAATCACTGGAAACTGGAATCAAGTCCTGATCATGTGATTCATCTCCGAGTACAACAACTTGGGAATGAAAGACGAAGAATGTTTCGATAAAACACTTTAGTAATCAGCTTTACTTGATCATTGTTATTAAGATACGCTTTGTTACTGTGATCCAAACAGTCTTGTTCCTCGTTACTAGTATAAATACACTATTTGTTAGACAATTTGACTTTCATTCGTGTTATTATTTCAAACCCCTTTTAAAAAAATGATATTTTCTATGTAATATTTTCTTTGTTAAACACAATCTGTGTTTAATAACTCTTTTTGTATTTGTGTATTTAATTTACACTACATACATAGCACGAGGAATGAATGTGTCCCTGAGTCCATTAGTGTTGCATCATGGGAGGAGAAAACACTGACTATAAGACCAAAAAAGAAATGACAAGATTGTTGCTGGTGTTTCAATAACCATCTGGATCCTCAAATGATTTGAAGATTCACTCACTTTGGAGTGTGAGGAGATAATAATGCTTTGCTTTCGTTTCATAAAAATGTTTGAAGTGTCAATTCTAAATGTCCGTATTTGTGTATTTAATTTACACTACATACCTGTTTGTTTTTTAAGTCGTGAAGTCTCATAGCACGAGGAATGAATGTGTCCCTGAGTCCATTAGTGTTGCATCATGGGAGGAGAAAACACTGACTATAAGACCAAAAAAGACAAGATTGTTGCTGTTGTTTCAATAACCATCTGGATCCTCAAATGATTTGTAGATTCACTCACTTTGGAGCGTGAGGAGATAATAATGCTTTTCTTTTGTTTCGTAAAAATGGTTCTAATGTCAATGTCCGTCTTCATTATTGAGCTGCTCTTGAATAGAGTTGATCAATTGAGATGTTATTCATAGTCGTGTCACTTCAAGCCACTAATCTCTGCATCGGATCGGATTCATATGTCAAATCCTCCCTCCTGGCCGCGGATCCACTTCAGCAGCATTTGCATGTGCGAGTCATTACGAGTCAACCAACCGCGGAGACACGGCGTCGGCGCTCCGAGGGCCCCCCGGGGACCCCCGGCAGTCTTGTCAGCGCTCGCAAAAAAAAATAAAAAAAAAGGATTCGGAGAAAACCTCTCCAGGTCTCACACGAAGGACAAAACATTTTCCGCCGCTCCGGCGGTAAATGCCAGCACCCACGGGAGACGATGTGACACCAGCCGGGATGATAGGCTGAAGATGCTCCAGTAAACTTAGACCAAAGTGAGGCTGTCGTCCTCGCTCGCCGCTGCCAGCGCTGACTCATCCTCGCAGGCTAATGAATCCCTTCCTGCCTTTTGAAGCCGCCGTGTGAACGTCTGAATCAGTGTGTCATGTGGAGGTGGTTTACGGGGACGGGGGGGAGCGAGGTGAAGTGGTGTGTGAGGTTCGGAGTGAATCCCTACGAACACACACTCCGACAAACCGCTGCACCGGGGATTTATTACGGCGACTTTTGCAAAAACCTACAACAAAGTGTGTTTAATTTAAAGTTGCTGGTGTGATCACATTCCTGCGCGTCGTTGCCGGGTCCCTCGGGGGCCCCGGGCCAACGCAAACAACAGGGAATTGCTACTTTCATTATCAAGGACCAAAACGTTTCTCTGATCATTTTCCTACTCGTGTCGACAGAAATGTTTTGTCGCAAACGGTTCAGTTTTCTTCGTCCGGAGACAGAGATGCGTGATTATGTTTCCTCAGGGGCCACGTTTGTATACAGTGAGGGTTGTGAGGGCCATCAACTGAAGACATGAGCGAAAAATATGAATTCAAATTAATAATAATCATTATATAATAAATATTTTATTGTATTTTATACAACTGTTGTATATAAATATATAGATACAGTATATACTGTATATAAATAGATATATATATATTTATATATTTATATACAACATTTGTATAAAATACAATAAAATAATTATAATCATTATATAATAAATATTTTATTAGATTTTTACAACTGTTGTATATAAATATATATATATATATATATATATATATATATATATATATATAAATAGATATATAGATATACATATATATATATATATTTATGTATATACAACAGTTGTATAAAATACAATAAAATAATTGTAATCATTATATAATAATTATTGTATTTTATTTTATACAACTGTTGTATATACATAAATATATATATATATTATATATATATATACAGTATATATTTTATTTATTTTATTTTATTGTATTTTATACAACTGTTTATATACATAAATATATATATATATATATATATTATATATGTATTTTATACAACTGTTGTATATACATAAATATTTTTATATATATATATATATATATTTATGTATATACAACAGTTGTATAAAATACAATAAATATAATATAATATATATATATATATATAAAAAATTAGAGGAAACAAGTTAAACAAAAACCCAATAACTAATACTAAATTGAGAGATTAGTAGTAAAATATGTAGTAATCATTGTATTGTAACACGTGAAGGGATTTGCAAATATATTCATGTATCCGTACCATGATCTGCAATCCGTGAAACCTGATTCCTAAATGTGTAATTTATAATAAATATGCTGAAATCTCAAAACATTCACAAAATCCAGTTTCGTGTCAACGATACACAAACATGTTTGCAAATAATTTCACACGATATATTTTCCAATTTGTAAGTAAGTAAGTAATATTTATTTATATAGCGCTTTTCCAGACCAGGGTCACAAAGCGCGTACGATTATGCTGCTTTGTTTCTGTTTTTCTATTTCTTATTTCGTATTATTTTATTCTTGTGTTGTGTTCTTACGCCACAAAACGTCCTACGTTGTGTTAAAAAGACTTGAAATAAAAGTTTCTGATTCTGAAAAAAATTCGACAAAATGGCAAATTAGGTTAAATTTGGTAATGAAGTTAGTTTTTTAATTAAATGTTTTATTAACTACCAAAACATACTAAGTGCAGTTTATATATATATATATTCCAGTCTTATTTTAAGTTGTTTTTTTTTGAATATCAATCATTTTAATTGAAATGTTTTCTCTCCAGTTATGATCATGAACTCAATGACTCGGGAAAATAAAGACTAGAGCAACTGTTTCACTACAATAAGATGTTTTCTCTCATCGTTCAAGACGTTTTTATTTCTCCTGCTTTCGTCAAGTTACAGCAAATCGCTGGAACATTATCTGGGATCTGTTTTTCCTTAATCAACTAGTCTTACTTGAACTGTAAAGTGTCTTGAGATAACTTTGTTATGATAAGACACTTTAAATAAAATAAAATTGAATTGAATTATCAAGTCTTGATCAAGTGATTCATCTAGAAAACTGGTGAAAAAAACTGGACTGAAAGACGAAGAATGTTTCGATAAAACCCTTTAGTAATCAGCCTTGTGATCATTGTTTTTAAGTTAAAGGCTGATGACATCCAGCTCTACTGCTCTGTTGATCCAACTGAGCTCCAGAGGCTGAACTTAGTCAATTGTTTGCTAGAAATCAAACAATGAGTGAAAACACTCTACAGCTAAATGTGGACAAAACTGAAACTCTGGTGATTGTTGATGATAAGGTTCCAGGGTTGAGTCAGTACTTGGGTGACTTAGGTCAGTCTGTCAAACTGAGCCTGAGAAACCTGGGTGTTGTATTTGATAAAGACATGTCTCTTGTTCAACACTGAAGAAAACTGACCAGAAACTGTTTCCTTCAACTGAGAAAAATCTCTAAACTTAGGAAAATGTTGTCGGAACATGATCTGGATCTTATAATCCATGCGTTTGTTTCTTCTCGTCTGGACTATTGTAACAGTTTGTTTTCATGTCTTAACAAGAAGGATCGTCTCGTCTGCAGTTGATTCAAAACTCTGCAGCGAGAATTCTGACCCGCTCTAGTAGAAGAACTCACATTTCTCCTTCAAACTCTTCACTGGCTGCCAGTTTCTTTCAGGATCATTTTAAAATTCTGGTTCTTACTTTCAGATCTATTCATGGTCAGACCTTCCATCAGTGATCTGATCCAGACTTACACCCCAGCTCGGGCTCTGAGGTCTGTGGATCAGAATCTACTGATGGTTCCACGCACACGGCTCAGGACCAGAGGAGAGAAATCTTTTCAGGCTGTTGCTCCTAAGCTTTGGAACGATCTTCTCTCTCTTTGCTCTTGATGATCTACTGACTCCTTTAAGAAACATCTTAAGACGTTTCTATTTGTTCAGGCTTTTCCTTGAATTTCTGGAACTCCTGTGTTGTTCTCAGTATTATCTTGATCTTTAAAGTATGTACTTTTTTGAGTATTGTTTTGATTGTTTAAGCGCTTTGTGACCCTGGTCTGGAAAAGCGCTATATAAATAAATATTACTTACTTACTTACTTACTTACTTTATTACGTTTTTTTTTAGGCAAACGATTGTTACTTTGATCTACACAGTCTTGTTCCTCATTATTAGTATACAGAGGTCCACCCTCCACCCGGTATCCGTTCGGGGGCACTTGGTGCTACCTGGTTGATCCTGCCAGTAGCATATGCTTGTCTCAAAGATTAAGCCATGCAAGTTTAAGTACACACAGCATGTACAGTGAAACTGCGAACGGCTCATTAAATCAGTTATAGTTCCTTTGATCGCTCCAACCCTACTGTATATGTCAAAGTACATATTGGAATCCAGTAGGACCTGGAATCCTGCTAGTAGAGTTCAGAATTTATACTAATAAGATTCCAGATCCTACTAGTAGAAATTGGAACTAGTACAAACTACTGCATTGGGATCTGAACAATACCTATAGTAAGCACACCAAGTTTTAAAGACCGCAACTTTTCATTATCCAAGAACGTCAAAAGCGTCATGCATGGCGTCACTTCTAGTCAAACCTGATCTGCTCCTGGTTAGCTCTTTTATAACGGGTGTTAAACTTGTGTTTTTTCTCTGATTTACATATCAGTATTAAGATCCCAGTTCAGTAGCAGGAACTCCAATCTGTACTAGTAGGATTCCAGATCCTACTGGATTCCAATATGTACTGTGACAGATACACTATTTGATAGACGATTTGACTTTCATTTATTCATTTTCTTACTGGCCCCTGTTATTATTTCAAATCCCTTAAAAAAAAAAAAAATTCTATGTAATATTCTATATTCAAAACACCATCTGTTTTTTATGAGTATTTTTGTATTTGTGTATAAAATGTATTGTACATACCTGTTTTTTTTAACCGTATGCTGGTTCATGCACTTTGAAAATAAGACTTTCTCCCTCGAAAAGAAAAATTTTTTTCCTTTTACTTTTTTCTCCAATTTTCTTAAGGTTGTTGTTTTTTTTTTGGGGGGCCTTGGCCCAAACAAATATTTTTTTTCTGAACCCCCCCCCCGGGGGGGGGGGGGGGTTTTTTTTTTTTAAAACTTTTTGGGGGGGGAACACACTTCCCCCCCCCCTTTTTTTTTTTTTTGTTTTTTTGTGTTTTTTTCCCCCCCCCTTTTCCTCCCCCCCTTTTTGGTGGGTTTTTTTTTCCCACCCCCCCCTCTCATATGGGGGGGGGGGGCCCCACCCCACCCCCCCCCCACGGAGGGGGGAGGGGACACTAGTTATTCCACAAGTTAACACACACACTTAAAACTGATGTACATTAGAGTACAGGTAAACATCACCATCAACTAAACACACTGATATAAATAAGAAGTCACACATCACCAACAGGCACACACATCTGATGTATACAATAGAGTCACACATGCAGCAACACACACACACACTGATGATACAATAGAGTCACACTCACAAGACACACACACTGATGATACAATAGGGTCACACATCACAACAACACACACACTGATGATACAATAGAGTCACACACCACAACAACACACACACTGATGATACAATAGAGTCACACATCACAACAACACACACACACTGATGATACAATAGAGTCACACATCACAACAAACACACACACTGATGATACAATAGAGTCACACACAATCACACACAACACACACACACATACAGTCACACATCACAACACACACTTATGATACAATAGAGTCACACATCACAACAACACACACACACTGATGATACAATAGAGTCACACATCACAACAACACACACACACTGATGATACAATAGAGTCACACATCACAACAACACACACACTGATGATACAATAGAGTCACACATCACAACACACACACACTGATGATACAATAGAGTCACACATCACAACAACACACACACACTGATGATACAAAAGAGTCACACATCACAACACACACACACACTGATGATACAATAGAGTCACACATCACAACAACACACACACTGATGATACAATAGAGTCACACATCACAACAACACACACACACTGATGATACAAAAGAGTCACACATCACAACAACAACACACACTGATGATACAATAGAGTCACACATCACAACAACACACACACACTGATGATACAATAGAGTCACACATCACAACAACACACACACTGATGATACAATAGAGTCACACATCACAACAACACACACACACTGATGATACAATAGAGTCACACATCACAACAACACACACACTGATGATACAATAGAGTCACACATCACAACAACACACACACACTGATGATACAATAGAGTCACACATCACAACAACACACACACACTGATGATACAATAGAGTCACACATCACAACAACACACACACTGATGATACAATAGAGTCACACATCACAACACACACACACTGATGATACAATAGAGTCACACATCACAACAACACACACGCACTGATGATACAAAAGAGTCACACATCACAACACACACACACACTGATGATACAATAGAGTCACACATCACAACACACACACACACTGATGATACAATAGAGTCACACATCACAACAACACACACACACTGATGATACAATAGAGTCACACATCACAACAACACACACACTTATGATACAATAGAGTCACACATCACAACAACACACACACACTGATGATACAATAGAGTCACACATCACAACACACACACACACTGATGATACAATAGAGTCACACATCACAACAACACACACTGATGATACAATAGAGTCACACATCACAACAACACACACACACTGATGATACAATAGAGTCACACATCACAACAACACACACACTGATGATACAATAGAGTCACACATCACAACAACACACACACACTGATGATACAATAGAGTCACACATCACAACACACACACACACTGATGATACAATAGAGTCACACATCACAACAACACACACACACTGATGATACAATAGAGTCACACATCACAACAACACACACACTGATGATACAATAGAGTCACACATCACAACAACACACACTTATGATACAATAGAGTCACACATCACAACAACACACACACACTGATGATACAATAGAGTCACACATCACAACAACACACACACACTGATGATACAATGAGTCACACATCACAACAACACACACACACTGATGATACAATAGAGTCACACATCACAACAACACACACGCACTGATGATACAATAGAGTCACACATCACAACACACACACACACTGATGATACAATAGAGTCACACATCACAACACACACACTGATGATACAATAGAGTCACACATCACAACAACACACACACCGATGATACAAAATAGTCACACATCACAAAAACACACACACTGATGATACAATAGAGTCACACATCACAACAACACACACACACTGATGATACAATAGAGTCACACATCACAACAACACACACTTATGATACAATAGAGTCACACATCACAACAACACACACGCACTGATGATACAATAGAGTCACACATCACAACAACACACACACACTGATGATACAATAGAGTCACACATCACAACAACACACACACACTGATGATACAATAGAGTCACACATCACAACACACACACTGATGATACAATAGAGTCACACATCACAACAACACACACATTGATGATACAATAGAGTCACACATCACAACACACACACACACTGATGATGCAAAAGAGTCACACATCACAACAACACACACACTGATGATACAATAGAGTCACACATCACAACACACACACACACTGATGATACAATAGAGTCACACATCACAACAACACACACACTGATGATACAATAGAGTCACACATCACAACAACACACACACTGATGATACAATAGAGTCACACATCACAACAACACACACGCACTGATGATACAAAAGAGTCACACATCACAACACACACACACACTGATGATACAATAGAGTCACACATCACAACAACACACACTGATGATACAATAGAGTCACACATCACAACAACACACACACTGATGATACAAAAGAGTCACACATCACAACAACACACACACACTGATGATACAATAGAGTCACACATCACAACAACACACACACACTGATGATACAATAGAGTCACACATCACAACAACACACACACTGATGATACAATAGAGTCACACATCACAACAACACACACACATTGATGATACAATAGAGTCACACATCACAACAACACACACATTGATGATACAATAGAGTCACACATCACAACAACACACACACACTGATGATACAATAGAGTCACACATCACAACACAACACACACACTGATGATACAATAGAGTCACACATCACAACAACACACACACTGATGATACAATAGAGTCACACATCACAACAACACACACACACTGATGATACAATAGAGTCACACATCACAACAACACACACACACTGATGATACAATAGAGTCACACATCACAACAACACACACACTGATGATACAATAGAGTCACACATCACAACAACACACACTGATGATACAATATAGTCACACATCACAACACACACACTGATGATACAATAGAGTCACACATCACAACAACACACACATTGATGATACAATAGAGTCACACATCACAACAACACACACATTGATGATACAATAGAGTCACACATCACAACAACACACACACTGATGATACAATAGAGTCACACATCACAACAACACACACACACTGATACAATAAAAGTCCAAGCTCTATTTAAGACTCACTTAAATCCACACATTAGTTTCCCTCTAAACGTTCACATGGTTGTTCTCTGCGACTACATTATGTTTTGTATTCCGGAGGCGAAAACGCTCCATCTTGAAATATCACGCTGGCTCGGGTCCGTGTGTTCAACGACGCGCCACAAACCCTCTTACGCCCCCCAGACCCTCCACACCCTCCCTCGCCTCATCTTCAGGAACATCTGACCCGGTTACAGAGAGAGTGATAACGGCTGCATCTTCCTGCTCACGTCATCCAGAGAACACGTCTTTCATCGGCGGGTCTGACTCCCGACATGTTGTCGGAGACAGACGGACGTCTTCACGCCTCCTCGTCACCAACGTCTCGTCCAGGAACAAACCTTGTGTTTCTCGCAGCAGACCATGTTGTCGTCGCCGAAACACAGGTGTTTATGTTTCGCTCCGGCTTTCAAGTCCACATTCATCTAATGGACGAGAAGCTCTTTATGCTCGGCTTCCTCGCAGCCACACTTCACTTAAGCAAATGTTGCGGCGGCCATTAGTGCTTCACTTACAGCCGCCAGCAGCCCGGACATTATCTCCGGTCACTGCTGTTCGCGCTAACGTATCGCAGCGAGGACGGGGGGGGGGAACGTGTCGCTGAAAAGAAGGTGCCCCGGGTCCTTGGCGGGGTTTTCGTCCGAGGCGAACTGAGAGAATCACACATCTAACCCTAACCCTAACCCTAAGCCTAACCCTAACCCTAACTCCCCCGAGATCATGTGATGATTAGATTACAAGAAAACAAATTAGGATGTCCCTCTATGGGGGATCGGGACACAGGAAACTTGAAAGGACCATTTGGCCAGAAAGGGACGACCTCCCGGACCGGAAATTTGCCTTAAATATAGCGATGTTTCTACAGATCGGACATTATCTCCGGTCACTGCTGTTCGCGCTAACGTATCGCGCCGGAGCTCAGCGAGGACGGGGGGGGGAACGTGTCGCTGAAAAGAAGGTGCCCCGGGTCCTTGGCGGGGTTTTATCGGGCGAGACTTCCTCGGAGGTTTTTCGTGAATCGACTCGACAGGAAAAAAGGTTCACGTGATGTTCCTGGTTTTGCGTTTGAACGCTAGAGCCGGGTCACGGAACATTTTTCATCGATTTAGATTAAACTTCAATAGCGAGTATTAGAGCGTGAGATCGATTATTGTACGCAATCGTACAGTCGGAATTAACTGGACAAGCTATCGCTAACGTTAGCTTTAGAAAACAACGAGGCGTCCGGGGCGAACTGAGAGAATCACTGACTTTACCAACTGGTTCTTCACCGTCAAGATAACAGTTAAAATAACGACCTTCCCTTAGAAACGAAGGCTTCAAAACTCCTGGTTCAGGTTGTTGGATTCAAATTATTATACACTATACGCCATACTTATACTTAAATTAATGCTAAAAGATAATCAAAATATAAAGTATAAATCACTGGCTTGATCTAAGAGCGCGAACGTTTGACTAACCCCCCCTCCCCCCTAACCCTAACCCTAACCCTAACCCTAACCCTAACCCTAACCCTAACCCTAACCCTAACCCTAAGCCTAACCCTAAGCCTAACCCTAACCCTTCCCCCGAGATCATTTGATGATTAGATTACAAGAAAACAAATTAGGATGTCCCTCTATGGGGGATCGGGGCACAGGAAACTTGAAAGGACCATTTGGCCAGAAAGGGACGACCTCCCGGACCGGAAATTTGCCTTAAATATAGCGATGTTTCTACAGATCGGGACTATTGACCTGTACAGTTGCCGGGACAAAGTGTGTCCGATCGCGATCGTAAAGCTTGTATTTTGTTTGACTTGAAGCAGCGAATAAACTCTTGATTGTTCATCTCTCTCCACGAAGTGAAGTAAAAGGGGCGGACGTTAAAAAGAAAATGAAATCGAGTCAGTAGAGAGAGTCGGCTATAGTTACAGTTGTAACCAGATGTAACGCCTTAAGTTGAAAATAATGGCTTCAAACTGTGTATTGACAAGAATCTGGCGATAATATCACGATACACGCATGAATATACGATATATTGCGATGTATTACGATACTCTAGGAACAAATACGAATATGTTGTTTCTTTTAAATAATTTAACTGTACAAAACACATCATAGAATAGTAAACATTCAACGCTATTACATCGTAACATCAGCCATATTAACTCAAAGACCATGAACTCAGGACTGTTGGACGAGCTGGTCCAGACTTCATACTTCAGGTCACGTGACTCTTATCGACCTCAACACTGTCTTGGCGTGTTTTAAATTAGTTTTAAGTCATCACTGCCATTTCACCGGTTTGTTATTACTTCGGCTCGGAGGAAATGAAAGACGTTGCCAACTTTGATAAAAAAATGAATAAGTATAGAGAGAATCGGCTATAGTTACAGTTGTAACCTGGGTTCTGTGAATGTGATATCTTGTAGAGGGCAGAGCATGCATGAAGTAGAACTCTTGTTTTTTAATGTTGAGATAATAATAATAAAGTGAATTGTAACACAGTTAAGACATTTTTATGATTCAAGAGCAGATTCTGAATGGAAATCGAATTGATTGAGAAAACTGGCCTCCTGTCCAGGGTGTCCCCCGTCTCTCGCCCAAAGGAACTGGGATAGTCTCCTCCAGCGTTACTCTTGTTTCTCTTCTCATATTTTTTTTTGAAAAATGTATTTTTAAATAAACATGAGCCGTTTTAACGGGACAATAAAGACTTTAATGAATAAATATTTGTCCTTCTTTCTTGAACCTGAAGGTCAAAGGTCAGTTAATCTACATCAGAGGTTTCAAACTTTACCACAAAGTATTTGTAAAAACATAAGTCTCGGTTTGACACACGTGACCTACAGTAACGTGATCGACAACTCATCACATGCTCTGACAGTTCGTCCTAAATGAATCCCGATGGAAGCGCAGGGAGAATAAACAACAGGTCGAAGCCAACGTTGCCTCAAATTGGTTTCGCACCAACAACCTTTAAGTTGTGGCTTCATTGTCATTTCGCGCACGGCGTGAAAAAAACACGTATCGAAGCCTCGCGCCGCGAACACTCCGTGAAAGATCGACCCGTGTTTCTCTGAGCTTCGGTAAAACAACATGTTTGTTTTGTTTGTGAACTTCACTTGAACTTGATCTTTAAAAATGTAAGCGTGCGCCGCGTCTACATGAGCGGCTGCGGCACGCAGGGCTGAGGTTGTCGACTCGACCCGATCCTCACACGGTGATAAATGTTGACATCGATCGTGGACCGACCACGAAAAAATGATGTAACTGTTGTATTAATGCGGTTTGTTGTGTAACGTACGCTAATATGTGAAAATGTAAACATTCCCATGATGCACTGCTTCAAGCTCCTGCAGTTTAAGGTGCCGATAATAGTATAATTAATATTATTTGATCTATTATTCTGTGAAGCACATTTCAGAGAATTGGTGTCACAATAAACACCAACTGACATGAAAACAAACAAAAACATTTATTAAAAAATGGCATAGTTTGTTAAAAACAACACAATATTAAAACAAAATACACTGTAAATAATAGAATAACATGTAAAAATGTTAAGGAAAAAAACCCGGTGATGAATCCAGTGAAGACGAACGTTGCCAACTTTTCGTGTCAGATCGAGTCAGTAGAGAGAGTCGGCTATGGTTACAGTTGTAACCTTGGTTCTATGACTGTGATATCTTGTAGAGGGCAGAGCATGCATGAAGTAGAACTCTTGTTTTAAATGAGAAAAAAACAAAGCGATTTGTAACACAGTTAAGACATTTATTATTTTATTATGATTCAAGAGCAGATGAATGGAAATCGAATCGATTTAGAAACGGGCCACCTGTCCAGGGTGTCCCCCGTCTCTCGCCCAAAGAAACTGGGATAGGCTCCTCCAGTGTTTCTCTTGTTTCTCTTCTCATATTTATTTTGAAAAAATGATTTAAGACATTACGTAAAAGTCAGAAAATCAAAAAGTATTATTAAAAGTTGATTCATAAAATACTATTCAATGTTTTACGCTTTTTTTCTTTTAGACATGTTTATGATTTAATGGTTTTTAATGTAAATCAAGTAAATTATCTAATGTTTAAGGACAAGTTAACGTCGTTCAAACGCGTCCAAGACTAAAAACAAGAGTTATTAGTTAAAAAGTATTAGTTTGAAAAGTTAAAACTTACTTGTAAGAAATGCAGACGGAGCGAAACATATTCAATTATCCGGAGAAAAGTGTTGATCGGAAACACGAGAACGAAGAGACGCTTGTGTTTCTTCACGCGAGTCAAACTCAACCAATTAACGAGGCAACGTTTCAACTGCCTCATCAAAATTGAATTCATTTAACCGTCAACAAACTCTCTGACAAGAAATTAAATCAGCGGCAGCTTCAACTTCTGCAGAGGTTTGAGGATTAATTGTTGATATTTCAAATCTCCACTCAAGAAAACACAAGAAAATCTTGGACCATCAACAAGAAAACTAAGAACAACAACAATAATGCATTAAAATATAAAATCATTATGGTCTGAAGTGTAACAAAGACCACAACACAACGCAGCAGCGCAAATAAAAAGAGATGGAACATAAACACAATATAAAAACAGAGCCGGACGATAAAACGACTATAAACACCCCATAAAAAACTAACGTTGGATAAAAACAATCTTAGATAAATGTGTTTATTTTTTATTTCAAGAACACAACGTATCTTTATGACATCATCTGGTGTTTCGTTGCCTTTTGTCGCAATTTTATTTGATGAAAAACACATTTTTGACTTGAACACTGAAAAAAATATGTGTTTGTTCAAAATGCTTTCAACAGGAAGTTGAAATACTTTATAATAAGGTTTTCTTGTTTCACACATTAAACACAACGTTCTGTCGTCTTGAAAATAATCACGAAGAATCTGCGTCTGTTTCTCAACGTCGTCTTGAATAAAATGTTCCATCAACTGTTCCGTCAATTTTCCGACGTCCATCTGTCGTCCGAGGAGCGACGACGACGACAACAACGCGTCAAGTTTTTTGACAGAATCCACTTAAGTTTTTGCACATGTGTCGCCGTCACTCTCCGGAGGAACAAACCCAACAACAATCACCACAAGGTCTCACCGGCCACTGCGACACCTCCAGATATAAACATTCATCAGACGACGAAAAGTGTTAAATAACGTCACTTTTTAAAGGTCGATGTTTACGAAGCTGGTTATTGCTGCCACGAGGTGTCGACAATATGGCAGTTAGACAGAGAGAGAGTTGTGTGTGCAAATAAAACACACACACACGCACTTTTTCCTTCAATTGAGAAAAATCTCAAAATGTACGAAAATGTTGTCACAACATGATCTGGATCTTATAATCCGTGTGTTTGTGTCATTCAGACTATTGTAACAGTTTATTTCATGTCTAAACCAGAAGGATGTGTCTCGCCTGCAGTTCATACTAAACTCTGCAGCCAGAATTCTGAGCCGCTCTAGTAGAAGAACTCACATTTCTCCTTCAAACTCTTCACTGGCTGCCAGTTTCTTTCAGGATCATTTTAAAATTCTGGTTCTTACTTTCAGATCTATTCATGGTCAGACCTTCCATCAGGGATCTGATCCAGACTTACACCCCAGCTCGGGCTCTGAGGTCTGTGGATCAGAATCTACTGATGGTTCCTGAACTTCCGGACCAGAGGAGAGAAATCCTTCCAGACTGTTGCTCCTAAGCTTTGGAACCATCTCTGTGTTTGATGATCTACTGACTCCTTCAAGAAACATCTGTGTTTGATGATCTACTGACTCCTTCAAGAAACATCTGTGTTTGATGATCTACTGACTCCTTCAAGAAACATCTATGTTTGATGATCTACTGTCTCCTTCAAGAAACATCTCTGTGTTTGATGATCTACTGACTCCTTCAAGAAACATGTGTGTTTGATGATCTACTGACTCCTTCAAGAAACATCTGTGTTTGATGATCTACTGACTCCTTCAAGAAACATCTGTGTTTGATGATCTACTGACTCCTTCAAGAAACATCTGTGTTTGATGATCTACTGACTCCTTCAAGAAACATCTGTGTTTGATGATCTACTGACTCCTTCAAGAAACATCTGTGTTTGATGATCTACTGACTCCTTCAAGAAACATCTGTGTTTGATGATCTACTGACTCCTTCAAGAAACATGTGTGTTTGATGATCTACTGACTCCTTCAAGAAACATCTGTGTTTGATGATCTACTGACTCCTTCAAGAAACATGTGTGTTTGATGATCTACTGACTCCTTCAAGAAACATCTGTGTTTGATGATCTACTGACTCCTTCAAGAAACATCTGTGTTTGATGATCTACTGACTCCTTCAAGAAACATCTGTGTTTGATGATCTACTGACTCCTTCAAGAAACATCTTTGTTTGATGATCTACTGACTCCTTCAAGAAACATCTGTGTTTGATGATCTACTGACTCCTTCAAGAAACATCTGTGTTTGATGATCTACTGACTCCTTCAAGAAACATCTGTGTTTGATGATCTACTGACTCCTTCAAGAAACATCTGTGTTTGATGATCTACTGACTCATTCAAGAAACATCTGTGTTTGATGATCTACTGACTCCTTCTAGAAACATCTCAAGACACTTTTATTCGAACATCCCTGCAAGAAAAACCAAGATTTTAACTACAATTGTTTGTAAAAATGTTGAATAAATACATGTTTAAAAATCAAAGTGTTGATGCTACATCTTAGTTTTACTCTTCAATCTTGTCTTTGACCAACTGAAGATCTGGAGATGATTCTGGACGTGATGTCGACATGTGAACGATACTCAAGTATGTTTTTTATGTCAGAGAAATTGAACCATTTGAAGCTTGTGAGTCTTTGATATGCGTAAAAGTGATGGAGGACGTGATGGAGGACATGATGGAGGACATGATGGAGGACATGATGGAGGACCTGATGGAGGACATGATGGAGGACATGATGGAGGACATGATGGAGGACCTGATGGAGGACATGATGGAGGATGTGATGGAGGACGTGATGGAGGACATGATGGAGGACCTGATGGAGGACCTGATGGAGGACGTGCTGGAGGAGGACGTGATGATTCACTGATTTAAATCCTATTTTCAATCTTTCGTTTCAGTCGTTCATCTCGTGCGTTTGTTCGTTCATTTCCAGATCAAACTCGACACAAACACAAACACTCGCTGAGACTCATCCGTCCACGACCGTCGTGTCCGTTCATCACATTCATCTTCTGCTCGACACAACATGTGAATACGTCTTCGCTAATTGGACTTTTCTCCGGCGACCTTTGCAGGCGTCGAGGGGGAGGCAGGTTTGATTCAGAGGCGCGTAATAAATGACTTCCTGCTTTCTTTCGTCATTGATCAGACATGAGTAATCGATCCAGGTTTGTACATGTCTTTGTAATAATTATTCTCAGGGAAAACTATCCACTATCCCAATTTTGGGGAGTTTTTGGAGCACCTCAAGGCTCTATGTCGGGTCATGTTATTATTATTATTATATATTATATTATGTCATATTATTTAAGAACGATGACAAGGAGACAAGCTTTAAGATATACAGTTGAAAATTGTTTGAATAAACTTGAACATTTTTGGTTATAGTTGAAAATTGTTTGGTTTTAGTTGAAAATTGTTTGATTATAGTTGAAAATTGTTTGATTATAGTTGAAAATTATTTGATTACAGTTGAAAATTGTTTGATTATAGTTGAAAATGATTTGATTACAGTTGAAAATTGTTTGATTATAGTTGAAAATTGTTTGATTATAGTTGAAAATTGTTTGATTTCAGTTGAAAATTGTTTGATTATAGTTAAAAATTGTTGATTTCCGTTGAAAATTGTTTGATTATAGTTGAAAATTGTTTGGTTTTAGTTGAAAATTGTTTGATTAAAGTTGAAAATTGTTTGATTATAGTTGAAAATTGTTTGATTATAGTTGAAAATTGTTTGATTATAGTTGAAAATTGTTTGATTATAGTTGAAAATTGTTTGATTATAGTTGAAAATTATTTGATTACAGTTGAAAATTGTTTGATTATAGTTGAAAATTATTTGATTACAGTTGAAAATTGTTTGATTATAGTTTAACATTTTTGGTTATAGTTGAAAATTGTTTGATTATAGTTGAAAATTGTTTGATTATAGTTGAAAATTGTTTGATTACAGTTGAAAATTGTTTGATTATAGTTGAAAATTGTTTGATTACAGTTGAAAATTGTTTGATTATAGTTGAAAATTGTTTGATTATAGTTGAAAATTGTTTGATTATAGTTGAAAATTGTTGATTTCAGTTGAAAATTGTTTGATTATAGTTGAAAATTGTTTGATTATAGTTGAAAATTGTTTGATTACAGTTGAAAATTGTTTGATTATAGTTAAAAATTGTTTGATTATAGTTGAAAATTGTTTGGTTGTAGTTGAAAATTGTTTGATTATAGTTAGAAATTATTTCTTTATGATTTGAAGTTTACCTGACACACTGAAATATAAGGACAAAATTAGATTAAAACACATAAATAAAAACAACGTCAGTCGTATAAAAAATGTGTAATGTTTTGTTTTTTTATTCAGGTTTCTGTGTTTTTCTTTCATTATTTATTGTTTATTATTACCTGACACTCAACTGGTTCATAGTTTATAAGGACGACAATAAAAAACAATATTCAACGCGATCAATGTTTAATAAACAACTCTATATATCATGAGAAGTACCATCAATCAAAGTACTCCAGTAATGTTTCGAGTACATGTCGAATCCTCCAGTGAAGCAGGGTTTGAAAAAAGACAGTGACCTCTACTGGCCTCCATCAGTAAAACAAAGCTGCTGCTGTGGGGGCTGACAAGTCTGACTCTGTTCCACCGCAGAATACAAATGAGTCTGAATCCACGAGTGGGTCTCCAGGCTGCAGGTCACGAGCTGGAGACGGAACCACCAGCACTCGGACGACGAACGCGTCGATGGACGGACGAGAACCTGCGGGTTCTGCGGCGGCGACACGGACTCCCTGACCACTGACCACTGCTTCAACTCTGGTGCAGGGATGTGACGGACACGCAGTCGCTGTCCGAGGTGCTGGAAGTAGGAGCTGTTCGACGAACCTTCTGCTCTCGGTTCCACCTCCTGGATCTTCTCGCTGGATCTAAACGCTGATGCGCATCAACGCTCGCCCGGATTTCCCTTCGTTTGTCTTTGGTTTAAACTCTGGACGAGGTGAGTTCTCCTGGATCACCATGAACCTGGATCTCTTCTTCTTCTTCACCGCATGAAGGAGTGAAAAAGTGTCGCTTGATTTTCGCACCTTCACGACCCGCAGCGAGGATTAAAGTGAAGTTTGCGTGGAATGTTCGACCTGCTTCAGGATTAACTGCTTCAGCGGCGGTGAGTTTGTCTTTTTTTAAAATGTGTCACATTTCTTGGTTTTTTGTTGAAGATGATGTAGATGATGATGATGATGATAAGATAATCTGTTGCATGATGATGTGTTTCTCTCTAGAAGTGATGATGATGATGAAGATAATCTGTGGTGTTTCTCTCTAGAAGTGACGATGATGATGATGAAGATAATCTGTGGTGTTTCTCTCTAGAAGATGATGATGATGATGAAGATAATCTGTGGTGGGTGTCTCTCTGAAGAAGATGATGATGATGATGATGATGAAGATAATCTGTGGTGTTTCTCTCAAGAAGATGATGATGATGATGATGATGAAGATAATCTGTGGTGTTTCTCTCTAGAAGTGATGATGATGATGATGATCGAAGATGATGGTGTTTTGAAGTGATGATGATGATGATGAAGATAATCTGTGGTGTTTC
>JACEEU010000710.1:2726684-2896684 GCA_016630915.1 Callionymus lyra
AATCTGTGGTGTTTCTCTCTAGAAGTGATGATGATGATGATGATGATGATGATGATGATGATGAAGATAATCTGTGGTGTTTCTCTCTAGAAGTGATGATGATGATGATGATGATGATGATGATGATGATGATGATAATCTGTGGTGTTTTCTCGATGATGATGATGATGATGATGATGAAGATAATCTGTGGTGTTTCTCTCTAGAAGTGATGATGATGATGATGATGAAGATAATCTGTGGTGTTTCTCTCTAGAAGTGATGATGATGATGAAGATAATCTGTGGTGTTTCTCTCTAGAAGTGATGATGAAAGTGACGATGATGTTGTTGATGATGTTGACGATGATGAAGATGAAAATGAAGATGAAGATGAAGATGAAGATAAAGATTATCAAGAGGATGACAATGATGATGATAATGATGTTAATGATGATGAAGGAAATGAAGATGATAACCTGATGTTTCTCCTCAGAAGTGTCGATGATGAAGGAGATGAAGATGAGGAAGATGAAGATGATGAAGATGATAATCTGATGTCTCTCCTCAGAAGTGTCGATGATGAAGGAGATGAAGAAGATGAAGATGATAATCTGATGTTTCTCCTCAGAAGTGTCGATGATGAAGGAGATGAAGATGATGAAGATGAAGATGATGAAGATGATAATCTGATGTCTCTCCTCAGAAGTGTCGATGATGAAGGAGATGAGGATGAAGGAGCCTGAGCTCAGGACGGACCCTCAGAGCAGAAGCGTCTGTGGATGAACGTCAGTCGTCTGTGCTTCACGTCGGTGCTGCCCTGCAAGGATGGAGCTGCTGCTGCTCCGGGCCTCATGGCTGCTGCTGACCCTGGGCTCCGTGGCTCCGGCCTCGCTCTCCAGCCCCGAGGATTACGGCGGCGACGAGGCCGAGCGGACGCCGGGCGACACCCTGGTGTTCGACGACTACCGGGGCAAGGGATGCGTGGACGACAGCGGCTTCGTCTACAAGCTGGGCGAGCGTTTCTACCCGGGTCACTCCAACTGCCCCTGCGAGTGCACGGAGGACGGGCCCGTGTGCGACCAGCCAGAGTGCCCCAAACTGCACCCCAAGTGCACCAAGGTGGAGCACAACGGCTGCTGCCCCGAGTGCAAGGAGGTGAAGAACTTTTGCGAGTATCGAGCGAAAACCTACAAAATTCTGGAGGAATTTAAGGTAAGACGTTAAATGTTTCATTAAATTAAATATTGAAATATAAATAATTCAATCGTGTGTTAGCCTGTGTAGCTAATGCTAACTAGCTTGGTACTATAAGCTAGTTAGCGTTAGCTACTAATGTTGGTTTCTAATACTTTTTTCTGTTTATTGTTGAAAAACAATAGACATGTCAGATTGATTGTCATTATATAATTGACTAATAAAGTTGTTTCTGAGTTCTTGTCAAAATAAAGACTAAAATATGAAAAAAAAAAGGAAACTTAAAATAATAATCATTTAAGGACTATCTATCTTAAATAAGTTTTATGATTATTTACAGTTTAAAAATCATTTTATTAAAATATTCTGAATATAAAAACATTGTATATTTAATATATTTTACAACTTCAAATAAAATGCATCCAAAGCTATTTGTTTTCATGCCAAACGATAAAATGTGTTTAAGATTAAAAAACCAAAACCCATTAAAATCATCACGACCATCTTTTACACTTATTACTTTATAAAGAGATTTCATCTCCAGAACAACAAAGTTATTATGCTGTCATTTTATTTTATTGGATTAATTTAATGTATCATTATTTTATAAACATTTATTTAAAGAATTATATAAACAAAAACCCATAAAAATAACCAATAAAAGGCAAAAAAAGAGGAAAATAATATGTTGAAACATAGATTTCAAGGAAAATAAATGTATAAAAATTCATGATAAAGAAATGACATTGAGAACGACGGTAAATAAATTGTGTAATATTTAATTTAATATACATTTTATTTAGAAACGTCATATAAAATACTAAAAAAAAAAAGTATTCAAATAAAGATCTTCAGAAAAATAAAAGTAGCGTTGAACGAGTCATAGTATTATTAATGGATAGCGATTTGAAACATTTCTAAATGTTCAGTTTTATAGTTTTATTTGAAGTCCATTCAGTCTTTGACCAGAAGCTCCGGCGGCTCGAGGATCTCGGCTCTTCCTGGAACTGAACTGTGCTTCGAGAGAAGAATCAGTTTCTCCAGGAAACTTGAGGGTTATGAGTGTTCAGAGGCTTTTTCTAGATCTTCTTTGAGCTGCTATGGTTCGTGTTCATGTTCTCGACGTTGCTGTGGCTCAGTATCTACGTCCACCACGACCACAACCACATCCACGGAGCCAAGGTCCAGGTAGCTTGTTCATTAACATCTTGTCAGTCTGTATCTGGGACTTCTTAAAGACCTTGTCTTGGTCTTTTTGCATCATCTTGGGAGGTTCTTTTCATCTTGAGCCTCCACATATTCTCCAGTACAATATACCAGTTACTTTATTATGGTGTTACAAGTACTTGTTTACCTTATAGAAGTATGTGCTACCGTTGAATTCTAACCTGTGCTCGCTGACTCTGAGCTAACAAGTCTCTCCATCCACAGTAGCTACTTAAGTCGCTGACACAGACCACAAATCAATAACCATCTTTCATCCTTATCCTCTCCTCCTCCACGTTCAATATATTCATGACTGCGAGTGACGGAGAGCCGCCGTCGACCGATGAGGTGCGAGTGTGTTCTGTCGGTAGACTGTGGTGTCAATAAAGTTTTGAGACTGTGACAGCGACGACTGTTTTAATGAACGATTGTTAAAAGAAACGACAAGATTAACATTTTGATCACATGTACGTGTTTTTGTACACAGGGTTGTATTGTTAGTGAATTGGAAATGAAATATTCCAAGGCTTCTGAGTAGTACTTCATGAGACGTGTTACTACGGAGACTTGCGGTGTGGCTTTGTTGTTTACCGTAATATTTTTTAATAATTTTGAGCGTTGTGTACGACAATACATCAGTTCGAAGTCACTCAGTAAAACCAGAATCAAGACATAAGGCTTATAAGTTGCAGTGATTCGATTCTTTACATTCAGTGATTCACCTGTTTTGTTGTCTATAATTAAGTTTTTGAAGTGCGTCTACAACACTTTATCATTTGTGTCTGATTATTACCAGAAGGGCTTTGCTGCGATGGGATTAAGAGCTCTTTGGGTGGAGACAGATCCCTGGCGTCACCGACCTTTTTGCAACTGCAAACTACAACAAGAGCGACCATGTGACCCAAAGAGATACGATCAGTTAGTAACACACATTTAAAACAACTTATATTATGGATAATAAATTATGTTCATTTATAAACTGATCGCATTATCGATTACTCAATAAATACCAATCGGGCAACAAGATTGGAAACAAAAAAAACATTGTTCAACAGGTCCAAGGGACACTGTGGTGACCCCTGCTCTAGTAGTTGTACAGCAACACTGCATGTACCAACGGTTACAACCTAGACACACACGTTGTTATTAATATTACTTCTTACTTACGTGTAGAAAACATTTTAAACGTCGACAACCCTAATATATGAATGTATCTTCCGGACTATAAGTGTCTCCGGAGTACAAGTCGCCAGACATAAATGCATAATAAAGAAGTAAAAAACATATATAAGTCGCACTGGAGTATAAGTCGCATTTTTGGGGGGAAATTGATTTGATAAAATCCAACACCAAGAACAGACATGTCATCTTGAAAGAGAATTTAAAATAAAACTAGAGGCAACAACAGAATAATTGTACGTTACGTTACATGAAGTGAGAACCTGGTATGTTAACATAACATATGAAGAGTTATTCAGAGAACTATAGCATAAATAACTAACAAGTTTACCAAACCATCCGTGTAACTCCAAATAACTCTTCATCCTCGTGTCACTTTTAAACAACTAACTAACTCCGGAGGTAGAAGATGCTTCCTCTTCTACGTGGAAATGATCAACACAGGCCTAGAGCGCCCTCTTGTGGTTTAGTGTGAAAATAACATGTGAAATGATATACTGGTAATAATGTGGTAATAATTTCACACATAAGTCGCTCCAGAGTATAAGTCGCACCCCCGGACAAACTATGACAAAAAATACGGTAAATGTATTTGGCACAGGGCTGAACGATCCAGAAAAAAATGTAACTTTGCGTATACTTTATATTAGTGTTGGAATATCGAGCGCTACAGTTGGTTTAAAGTTATTAATATCTTGAATTTTATATCAGGATAAATGGTTCATATTTGCTTCCTAAACACGATACGTCTGCACGTCTGATCGCATCAGACTCAAGATTGCATTTGAATTCAAGCCCTTTGTGTTGATCCGGGTTCTCGTCCGTCGATAGTGCAGCTCCGGCCGACCTTGGACGGAGCGGCGAGAGGAAGAAGAACGCTTCAGTCCAGAGAACGCATAAAAGGAAAATATGACATTGTTGTGAAAACGTCTGGCGCGAGGAGGAGGAGGAGGAGGAGCAGTCAAGGTTTCCAGTCATAGCCTCTCCTCCCATTTACCGTAATGACTCGCCATTCACTGGGATGGTTTAGCCGATACATGAAAGCCCTGGAAACCTGCAGTGCTGGGAAAGATGAAAGGCAGTCACTTCGTGTCACCTGGACGCCCCATTACGACGGCAGCTGTGCAGGTCGACCGTCACGAGGGTCTCATCGAAGCTCCTTTTTAAGCTGCTGTTCGTGGATCGTTGTCGCTTGAACTGCTGCAGGAATGTTTAAAAAACAAGTCGGGAATAATAAGATGCTGAGAAAAGAGCCTCTTTTTTGTCTGCTGCAGAGAAACAGTCGAGCCTTTTGTGTTACTTTCATTTTCTGCTTTCATTACACAACAGATCCGTCTCGCCGCAGTCGTTCTGTAAATATTGAACGCCTTCGGCTCCGTGCGATTGGAAATTGACAGTCATTTAACACAAAGCCGCGACCGCCTGTGATGTCGGTCTGTCATCCTGGGGTTTAATGCGGGTTTAACTCCCACGACCCGACAGTTCCGTCGACCGACGCTTCACTCGTGTTTACTGACGCAGAGAAGTTTTGGTTTAATTTGATGTGTCGGATTCAAGCGACACATTTTAAGCTAAAGAGTTTTCCTCGACCTCGGAAGGTTGATCGACCCCGACAATGACTGGAAGCATCTTTGAGAAGATGATTGCATTTTTATTCAGAATCCATCTATCCATCCATCCATGCATCTATCCATCCATCCATCCATCCATCCATCCATCCATCCATCCATCCATCCATCCATCCATCCATCCATCCATCCATCCATCCATCCATCCATCCATCCATCCATCCATCCATCCATCCATCCATCCATCCATCCATCCATCCATCCATCCATCCATCCATCCATCCATCCATCCATCCATCCATCCATCCATCCATCCATCCATCCATCCATCCATCCATCCATCCATCCATCCATCCATCCATCCATCCATCCATCCATCCATCCATCCATCCATCCATCCATCCATCCATCCATCCATCCATCCATCCATGCATCTATCCATCCATCCATCCATCCATCCATCCATCCATCCATCCATCCATCCATCCATCCATCCATCCATCCATCCATCCATCCATCCATCCATCCATCCATCCATCTATCCATCCATCCATCCATCCATCCATGCATCCATCCATCCATCCATCCATCCATCCATCCATCCATCCATCCCATCCATCCATCCATCCATCCATCCATCCATCCATCCATCCATCCATCCATCCATCCATCCATCCATCCATCCATCCATCCATCCATCCATCCATGCATCTATCCATCCATGCATCCATCCATCCATCCTACCATCCATCCATCCATCCATCCATCCATCCATCCATCCATCCATCCATCCATCCATCCATCCATCCATCCATCCATCCATCCATCCATCCATCCATCCATCCATCCATCCATCCATCCATCTCGACAAACAAGAGGTTACAAGAGTCCATTATGACGTAATAATGGCTTCACTCCTCCTCCAGCTGTAATCACACTTTGTTTATACAGTGAGTCCCTTGGAGGTGGGGGCGATTGATTATGCGTGGTGACAAACCTCCATGCTTGACCAATCACAGCAGAGTGGGTGTGGTTATGGTCAACAAGATTTAATCTCCAGAAAAACAAAGTGTTTTCAGTGGGCGGAGCTTAAGATCATATTCTAATGTCAATATTTCAGAGAGTTTTTACAAACACACACATCAAACATCAACACATTGATGATAGTGTCACACTCTTGGCTTCAGCTGGAATCTCACACTGTGGTTTTCAAGGTTTCTCATCTTGAGTTATTCTGTGTCGACTGATCATTCACGTCAAGAATATTTGGAAACGACACGTTCAGAGTTGAGTTTAGTTCATGAGAAAATATGTTAACTTTTGCTCCGGATTCCTCCCACATGTTCCAGTTGTTTACAGAAGAACCTTCAGGAGGACGATGTAGAAATGTGTGATGAGTGAGAAACGTGGTCGTGGAGGCAGAAGATTATTCATCTGCACGACACTGTTTTTACACGACGATGCAAGAAACGGATATTTGACTCATTACATGATATTAACTGATAAGATCGTGAGCAACGCTCTGGGATCAAACACGACTGCTGACACGTCAGGCTGTTACGAACGCTTCTCAGCGGGGAGTCCTCGTCGTGATGTCATCGTCCATAGTTTCATTCATACGTCTTGTTAAACAATCAATCAATATGATTATTATTTCTTCTATTGACCGACAATGAGCTGGTTTCATTTTTCAAGCTCTTCCAAAATAGTTTTTCCAGCCATTTTTGTTGTGTTGCAGGAGGAGGTTTTATTTTTAATTTGCATATATGGTTCAGGTTGAAAGTAATTTTAAGTAGTTTATCCCAATATACAGATTTTGTATTTGAAACTGTATATTAATACACATAAAACATAAGGTACAAACAGTGCATCATCTTCCGTGTAAAAGAAAAACACAAAAAACTGTGAATACTTTAAAGATACTGAAATATCTGATGCTATAAAATAATGGAGGGGAAACCATATCGATATTGAGGTGTGTTTTCGTCCTCTCTGTCGCAATAATCGATTATCAGTCGTCAAATATAGATATTTTTATAGAAGTTATCACGGAGTTATCATTTTAACAGTGTCAGTACTTAACCTCTCCTGTGGGGGCGCTAACACAGTAAGTGTGGGTAAATTGGTCGTAAGCAGTGGTGGGTGAAGAAGAAAACTGTAGAATCACAGGAGAAAATACACAAAATACTGAGAATACAAAGAAAGAAAGAAAAGAATCAAGTAAGTTTTCACTGTATATCGTGGACATTTTATGTCTTTAAACGACAGATGACGCGACGATATACAATATTGTGTATTAACTGTTTGGCGGTAAATATAACTTAATATAACTAAATATAACAGCGACTCTTTAAAGAAACCTCGTTTAATATCACGATGAAATTATTCATTTAAAATGTCTTATTTTGTTAAGAAATTAATGAAACGAACTTCAGTTTAAATGAAAAAAGTTACTACTTACTGTTTAGTATCAGAAATATTTTTCTTGATTTATATACAATATTTTAGTAAAGCACTTTAATGTGTCAAGATATATTTCATATTCTAAAAATGTTAACGTTTACATTCACTAGGTACTTAAATGTGTTCAATATTTAATTTGTATTTAATATCTAATGTTATTTTAGTAATTGTTGAACCAAGTTTACATAAAACAAGTTGCTTCTGATTTGTCAGATGTTCGTTCACTTTAATATGTTCAACTGTTGTGTTTATTCATGTTTTGGTTGCAAGAAACTTGGGAATAACTACAGTCGTTTTCCTTTTCATATTTTTATTGAGTATTTTTTTTCTTTTTCTGCCACATTTTATGATATATCGTTGATGAAATCTTGTGTAGTGATGCTGATCTACTATTATTCTGCAGGACCTGAATTCACCAATTTAATTTCAGTTCAATAATTAAATAATAAAAGTTCCAAAAATAACACCACAAATAAGTTTACTTATAAAAGACAAATGCAAAAAAAAATCCTCATCATCTGAAAATAATAAATGTAAACAATGCACAGCTATATGTACATGATTAAATGTATACAATGGGTTACACTTGCAATATATATGGGTTGTAGCAGATATGTAGTATCCTGATATTATGACTATGGTGAGCCAAATATGGCCACAGTATTGAAGCGTGAGTTACTTGTATCGTACCAGCTTTAATACTGAATATAAAGTTGAGGATGATACAAACATTTCAACTCGGGCGACGACATCAAGTTGAGTTTGAGACGATCAAAGACATTTATGTTAAGAGCCCTTTTATGAAGTTGATGTAGAAATGTATATGAATGTTAAAACTAGGGCTGCATGATATTGAAAATAAGTGCGATATTCAATATTGGTGTCTTGAATTGGGAATTTTTTTTCTTTCACCTAAAAATGTAGCCGCGTGCACGTGCAGCCGTGCGCAGGAGCAAGTACTGTAGTGTAGGTCCGGGGGTTAAAGAAGGAAAACGATGATATTTCCCTTTCGTTTATTTCCGCTTCAGTGTCGACATGATGGTAGAAAAATATCTCTTATAACGCTCAGTCTCGCGGGACTTGCATCAGTTTCCCGCCAAACTGAGCGACATCAGAGAGGAGCCGCCGGCGCGTCGTGATATCACCAAATCAATAATAAATCCTTGTACACGCACACATAACACTTTCTAAATGACGCTAACAACTTAGCTCGTTAGCATACGGTGAAGACGCACACATAACACTTTATAAATGACGCTAACAACTTAGCTCGTTAGCATACGGTGAAGACGGACAGGTTTGTTTGGAAGTTCACGATCTTATAAGAAAACAACTGAGACGAGATGAAAAGTTCTTACAATATGTTGCTTTAACAAAGGAGGTTGAAAGAGACGAGTGACTGGATCACTAGTGTTTGACTAGATCATAAGTTATTATTACTTCACTGGATCACTAGTGTTTGACTAGATCATAAGTTAGTATTACTTCACTGGATCACTAGTGTTTGACAAGATCATAAGTTAGTATTACTTCACTGGATCACTAGTGTTTGACTAGATCATAAGTTAGTATTACTTCACTGGATCACTAGTGTTTGACTAGATCATAAGTTAGTATTACTTCACTGGATCACTAGTGTTTGACTAGATCATAAGTTAGTATTACTTCACTGGATCACTAGTGTTTGACTAGATCATAAGTTAGTATTACTTCACTGGATCACTAGTGTTTGACTAGATCAGAAGTTAGTATTACTTCACTGGATCACTAGTGTTTGACTAGATCGTAAGTTAGTATTACTTCACTGGATCACTAGTGTTTGACTAGATCATAAGTTAGTATTACTTCACTGGATCACTAGTGTTTGACTAGATCAGAAGTTAGTATTACTTCACTGGATCACTAGTGTTTGACTAGATCATAAGTTAGTATTACTTCACTGGATCACTAGTGTTTGACTAGATCATAAGTTAGTATTACTTCACTGGATCACTAGTGTTTGACTATATCATAAGTTAGTATTACTTCACTGGATCACTAGTGTTTGACTAGATCATATTAGTTAGTATTACTTCACTGGATCACTAGTGTTTGACTAGATCATAAGTTAGTATTACTTCACTGGATCACTAGTGTTTGACTAGATCATAAGTTAGTATTACTTCACTGGATCACTAGTGTTTGACTAGATCATAAGTTAGTATTACTTCACTGGATCACTAGTGTTTGACTAGATCATAAGTTAGTATTACTTCACTGGATCACTAGTGTTTGACTAGATCATAAGTTAGTATTACTTCACTGGATCACTAGTGCTTGACTAGATCATAAGTTAGTATTACTTCACTGGATCACTAGTGTTTGACTAGATCATAAGTTAGTATTACTTCACTGGATCACTAGTGTTTGACTAGATCATAAGTTAGTATTACTTCACTGGATCACTAGTGTTTGACTAGATCATAAGTTAGTATTACTTCACTGGATCACTAGTGTTTGACTAGATCATAAGTTAGTATTACTTCACTGGATCACTAGTGTTTGACTAGATCATAAGTTAGTATTACTTCACTGGATCACTAGTGTTTGACTAGATCATAAGTTAGTATTACTTCACTGGATCACTAGTGTTTGACTAGATCAGAAGTTAGTATTACTTCACTGGATCACTAGTGTTTGACTAGATCATAAGTTAGTATTACTTCACTGGATCACTAGTGTTTGACTAGATCATAAGTTAGTATTACTTCACTGGATCACTAGTGTTTGACTAGATCATAAGTTAGTATTACTTCACTGGATCACTAGTGTTTGACTAGATCATAAGTTAGTATTACTTCACTGGATCACTAGTGTTTGACTAGATCAGAAGTTAGTATTACTTCACTGGATCACTAGTGTTTGACTAGATCATAAGTTAGTATTACTTCACTGGATCACTAGTGTTTGACTAGATCATAAGTTAGTATTACTTCACTGGATCACTAGTGTTTGACTAGATCAGAAGTTAGTATTACTTCACTGGATCACTAGTGTTTGACTAGATCAGAAGTTAGTATTACTTCACTGGATCACTAGTGTTTGACTAGATCATAAGTTAGTATTACTTCACTGGATCACTAGTGTTTGACTAGATCAGAAGTTAGTATTACTTCACTGGATCACTAGTGTTTGACTAGATCATAAGTTAGTATTACTAACAAGCTGCACAGTTCACCGACAGACGGAGACGTAAACAACAACGAGACATAGAAGTACAAATTGACAACTTTACAGAATGTGACACTGATTGGTTGAAGTACGCGTTTAATAAATGTTTGATTTATCCAATAAAAAATGATAAATTATCACATGTTTTTGATATGTATATCACACTTGCCGATATCACGATATCAATATTTTTCCGATATATCGTGCACCCCTAGTTTAAAACATGCTCTTGTTGAACATTTATCAAATTATTTCTTTGCCATCGCTAATATTTTTTTGTAGAAGTGTTGATGGTACAAACAAACGTTTAAACAGTTCAATTCCCAATATCTCTGAGAACAACAAGTATCTATCGCTGGAGAGTCGACACTCACTTCCTGGTCATTTTCTGTTTCTATGGCGACGTCTATAGCGTAACAACAAGCGTCGTAACAAGGGTCAGCATCAGTGGATGAATATAGTGATGAAATAAAGGAAATATCTTCCAGTGTGTGGAAGTGTTTCTTACATGTATGTTTGATGAGCGGCTGCATCTTCCCAAGCGAGTGCGATGTGTATCACTGCGTCTCTTTTATTGACACGGCACCGAGCCGCCGCTCAATTATTTATGCTTTTGTTTGGACAATTTTTGCAGCTAAAAATCTGTGGAGCACAAACATCTCCATCTGGGGTCGTGCGACGACCTCGGACGCGACCCCGTGCGCGACCCCGTGCGTGACCCCGTGCGTGGTAAACAACGGCCGTCATTTCCCAAATGAATGCGATGTTTAATCGGGTAAATGAGCGCGAGGCCGAAGGTTTCATGATGAGATGTTGCTTCACACGCAGTCACCTCAAGGAATCCTCGGCTCGACACGACAGACCTTAAGATTACCCATGATCCTCGGTGTAAATGATGTAATCCTATTATCCACATGGAGGATCATGAGTATGAACGGGAGCCTCGTTGTGATGATGACGGACAGAACCACAGATCCACTCCTGAGATCTTCCTGCTCCACAGATAACATGTCCTTGTCTGTCAAAGTGTCCGACGATCTTGGACGTGACTGAGACATTATTTACCGCCAGGACAGTTTATTCTTTCATGTTTATTCTAGTGTCGACCGAACAATAACAAACGAAATAAAGTTAGGTTAGGTTAGGGTAAAATTTTTTTTTTCCTGCGGGGGTTTTTTTTTTTTTTTTTTTTTTTTTTTTTTTTTTAATAATGTACGAGTTTAAAATAACTGACATTTATCATTTTCTATTTGAGATAATATTAAATATAATGCAATATTTTAGAAGTCATGAACGAATGTCCGGGATAGTTAAGAAAAATACAATTTCAACTATACATTTAAATAACATTTTTTAAAAGCAAAGAATATCACAAAATAATTTAAAATAAAAAGAAAGACAAACAAAAAACAATTTAACATCTCAAATCTATATGCAGTTTCCCTTTATTATTTGTATTCTATGAGATTTTAAAAATATTTTCAGCAAAACTGTGAATTAACAGTTTTGCTCTTTTTGGACGTCTTTGTATAATTGTGTGGTAACAAGTATATATATGTAGTATTGTCCAGTATTTGACTCTGGTGTTGTGATAGTGTAGTAACAAGTATATATATGTAGTATTGTCCAGTACTTGACTCTGGTGTTGTGATAGTGTAGTAACAAGTATATATATGTAGTATTGTCCAGTACTTGACTCTGGTGTTGTGATAGCGTAGTAACAAGTATAGATGTGTAGTATTGTCCAGTACTTGACTCTGGTGTTGTGATACTGTAGTAACAAGTATATATGTGTAGTATTGTCCAGTACTTGACTCAGGTGTTGTGATAGCGTAGTAACAAGTATAGATGTGTAGTATTGTCCAGTACTTGACTCTGGTGTTGTGATAGTGTAGTAACAAGTATATATGTGTAGTATTGTCCAGTACTTGACTCTGGTGTTGTGATAGTGTAGTAACAAGTATATATGTGTAGTATTGTCCAGTACTTGACTCTGGTGTTGTGATAGTGTAGTAACAAGTATATATGTGTAGTATTGTCCAGTACTTGACTCTGGTGTTGTGATAGTGTAGTAACAAGTATATATGTGTAGTATTGTCCAGTACTTGACTCTGGTGTTGTGATAGTGTAGTAACAAGTATATATGTGTAGTATTGTCCAGTACTTGACTCTGGTGTTGTGATAGTGTAGTAACAAGTATATATGTGTAGTATTGTCCAGTACTTGACTCTGGTGTTGTGATAGTGTAGTAACAAGTATATATGTGTAGTATTGTCCAGTACTTGACTCTGGTGTTGTGATAGTGTAGTAACAAGTATATATGTGTAGTATTGTCCAGTACTACTCTGTACTTGACTCTGGTGTTGTGATAGTGTAGTAACAAGTATATATGTGTAGTATTGTCCAGTACTTGACTCTGGTGTTGTGATAGTGTAGTAACAAGTATATATGTGTAGTATTGTCAAGTACTTGACTCTGGTGTTGTGATAGTGTAGTAACAAGTATATATGTGTAGTATTGTCCAGTACTTGACTCTGGTGTTGTGATAGTGTAGTAACAAGTATACATGTGTAGTATTGTCCAGTACTTGACTCTGGTGTTGTGATAGTGTAGTAACAAGTATATATGTGTAGTATTGTCCAGTACTTGACTCTGGTGTTGTGATAGTGTAGTAACAAGTAAATATGTGTAGTATTGTCCAGTACTTGACTCCGGTGTCGTGATAGTGTAGTAACAAGTATATATGTGTAGTATTGTCCAGTACTTGACTCTGGTGTTGTGATAGTGTAGTAACAAGTATATATGTGTAGTATTGTCCAGTACTTGACTCTGGTGTTGTGATAGTGTAGTAACAAGTATATATGTGTAGTATTGTCCAGTACTTGACTCTGGTGTTGTGATAGTGTAGTAACAAGTATAAATGTGTAGTATTGTGCAGTACTTGACTCTGGTGTTGTGATAGTGTAGTAACAAGTATATATGTGTAGTAATTGTCCAGTACTTGTCTCTGGTGTTGTGATAGTGTAGTAACAAGTATATATGTGTAGTATTGTCCAGTACTTGACTCTGGTGTTGTAGTATTTACAGACCACATGACTCTTGACGAAGTCGTAACTACTTTCATTTGTTTTCAAACCAAAATATGTCCAAACATCAGCTTTAAAAGCTGCTGGACTCACTGTATCCTCTTGTCCTCAGTCATCACTGTATCCTCTCGTCCTCAGTCATCGCTAGGATCTGCCAGTCATTGAACAGTAAAACACTGATCAATGATGAACACTATCATGTGTTCATGTAATCAAACATGTGGATCTGTATTAAATGTTCCTCATGAACACGAGAACGATCGTAAACACTGAGGCCAGTGAAGTGATGAAGAGTCACAGCTGTCGTGAAAGAAAACAAACTATTGCAACATCGTCTGTAGCTGCACAAGCACAGCTTGACTGACGCTTCACAAGGACTGTTTTTCCATTTCCTGTCTTTGCTCTGAGAGCTTTTATAAACAATATCAAACATGTTTCTGCCCCCCTCCACACACACACACACACACACACACACACACACACACACACACACACACACACCCACACACACAAGGACATGTGTGTGTTCTCTAACTGAACTGAAAGCCTTTTGATGATACAATAGAGTCACACATCACAACAACACACACACACTGATGACTGATGATACAATAGAGTCACACATCACAACAACACACACACACTGATTATACAATAGAGTCACATATCACAACAACAAACTCGCACTGATGATACAATAGAGTCACACATCACAACAACACACACACAATGATAATACAATAGAGTCACACACTGAAACAACACACACACAATGATAATACAATAGAGTCACACACTGAAACAACACACACACAATGATAATACAATAGAGTCACATATCACAACAACAAACTTGCACTGATGAAACAATAGAGTCACACATCACAACAACAAACACACACACTGATGATACAATAAAGTCACACATCACAACAACAAACACACACACACTGATGATACAATAAAGTCACACATCACAACAACACACACACACACTGATGATACAATAGAGTCACACATCACAACAACAAACACGCAGTGATGATACAATAGAGTCACACACTAAAACAACACACACACAATGATAATACAATAGAGTCACACATCACAACAAGACACACACACACTGATATACCATAGAGTCACACATCACAACAACAAACTCGCACTGATGATACAATAGAGTCACACATTACAACAACACACACACAATGATAATACAATAGAGTCACACATCACAACAACAAACTCGCACTGATGATACAATAGAGTCACACATTACAACAACACACACACAATGATATTACAATAGAGTCACACATCACAACAACAAACACGCACTGATGATACAATAGAGTCACACATTACAACAACACACACACAATGATATTACAATAGAGTCACACATCACAACAACACACACACTGATGATACAATAGAGTCACACATTACAACAACACATACACACTGATGATACAATAGAGTCGCACATCACAACAACACACACATACTGATGATACAATAGAGTCACACATCACAACAACACACACACACTGATTACACAATAGAGACGCACATCACAACAACAAACACACACTGCTTATACAATAAAGTCACACATCATAACAACAAACACAGTGATTATACAATAGAGTCACACATCATAACAACAAACACACTGATTATACAATAGAGTCACACATCATAACAACAAACACACACACACTCTTTAGCTCAACTTTAACAAATCCGACCTTGTTTGTTTGCTTTTTATTGAGCTGTTTTGATCGATTGAAGTATTTGAAGTAAAACATTGCCTTCATTAGCTTCTAGTTAACAACATCTCTGTCTAAATATAGTCAGTAATTTGTAATTATATAGTTCTAACGATAACAAGCGTTCCCCAGATGATACTGAATACAAGTGCAGTTATTGAACATTAAAGTGCAGAGACATTGAATAAACTCTGTCAAGAGTTGAATCCTGAATACAAGACTGTATTGATGTGTTTTTTCCTTGAAGGCGGCGGAAAGATGCCCAGAGAAGGATTTTATGTAAATGTTTCAAATGAGACTCCAGAGTCTGGAAGTCGTTAACATGAGAAGTAAAGAAACTTGACAATATAAAGTTGTGTATTAAGTTGACACTTGTGCACTTGAAAGACTGAGAACTGTTGTTTCCGATGCAACATTAACACACGATCAGTTATCAAAATTAGATTTCTTCGTTTTCTAAATGACTAACATACCTTCACCAGTGACCGAAACAAAGATATAAAAATACAATCTCAGGCTATAATAGTGTTGTGTTCCTCCTGTGGTGAAGCTTGTTGTTGTTGTTGTTGTTGTTGTTGTTGTTGTTGTTGTGGTGCATCAAACATTGGACCTGATGGAACCAGAGCTACATTAGTTTGTGTTAAAGTGAGTGATCTTTGTATCGTTTTAGATTAAATCTGTGGATTCATGGTTTTATTATTTACATTGTTAGTTTAAACTTGCTCTATATACCAGAGCAGCTCATGTACTGATAACATCAGTGTTTTGACACTATAGTAGAAAACTACTGTAATGTTATGTGTTGTTGTGGAACAAAGTGAAGAATCAATGAAATATAAATAAAGTGAAATATAGTACACAATACTACACATATATACTTGTTACTACACTATCACAACACCAGAGTCAAGTACTGGACAATACTACACATATATACTTGTTACTACACTATCACAACACCAGAGTCAAGTACTGGACAATACTACACATATATACTTGTTACTACACTATCACAACACCAGAGTCAAGTACTGGACAATACTACACATATATACTTGTTACTACACTATCACAACACCAGAGTCAAGTACTGGACAATACTACACATATATACTTGTTACTACACTATCACAACACCAGAGTCAAGTACTGGACAATACTACACATATATACTTGTTACTACACTATCACAACACCAGAGTCAAGTACTGGACAATACTACACATATATACTTGTTACTACACTATCACAACACCAGAGTCAAGTACTGGACAATACTACACATATATACTTGTTACTACACTATCACAACACCAGAGTCAAGTACTGGACAATACTACACATATATACTTGTTACTACACTATCACAACACCAGAGTCAAGTACTGGACAATACTACACATATATACTTGTTACTACACTTCACAACACCAGAGTCAAGTACTGGACAATACTACACATATATACTTGTTACTACACTATCACAACACCAGAGTCAAGTACTGGACAATACTACACATATATACTTGTTACTACACTATCACAACACCAGAATCTAGTACTGGAAAATAATACACATATATCCTTGTTACTACACTACCACAACACCAGAGTCAAGTACTGGACAATACTACACATATATACTTGTTACTACACTATCACAACACCAGAGTCAAGTACTGGACAATACTACACATATATACTTGTTACTACACTATCACAACACCAGAATCTAGTACTGGAAAATAATACACATATATCCTTGTTACTACACTACCACAACACCGGAGTCAAGTACTGGACAATACTACACATATATACTTGTTACTACACTATCACAACACCAGAGTCAAGTACTGGACAATACTACACATATATACTTGTTACTACACTATCACAACACCGGAGTCAAGTACTGGACAATACTACACATATATACTTGTTACTACACTATCACAACACCAGAGTCAAGTACTGGACAATACTACACATATATACTTGTTACTACACTATCACAACACCAGAGTCAAGTACTGGACAATACTACACATATATACTTGTTACTACACTATCACAACACCAGAATCTAGTACTGGAAAATAATACACATATATCCTTGTTACTACACTACCACAACACCAGAGTCAAGTACTGGACAATACTACACATATATACTTGTTACTACACTATCACAACACCAGAGTCAAGTACTGGACAATACTACACATATATACTTGTTACTACACTATCACAACACCAGAATCTAGTACTGGAAAATAATACACATATATCCTTGTTACTACACTACCACAACACCGGAGTCAAGTACTGGACAATACTACACATATATACTTGTTACTACACTATCACAACACCAGAGTCAAGTACTGGACAATACTACACATATATACTTGTTACTACACTATCACAACACCAGAATCAAGTACTGGACAATACTACACATATATCCTTGTTACTACACTATCACAACACCAGAGTCAAGTACTGGACAATACTACACATATATACTTGTTACTACACTATCACAACACCAGAGTCAAGTACTGGACAATACTACACATATATACTTGTTACTACACTATCACAACACCAGAGTCAAGTACTGCACAATACTACACAAATGTTTTTCTTCGAAGACGGCGGAAAGATGCCCAGAAAAGGTTTTTATGTAAATGTTTCAAACGAGACTCCAGACATCTCTGGAAGTCAAAGATGGTGAACAGATACTATAGACGGTGAAGAGATACTATAGACGGTGAACAGATACTATAGACGGTGAACAGATACTATAGACGGTGAAGAGATATATATCCTATACTCCATGTGTCTCACGTGCATCTGTGTCCACAGCCGTCGCCCTGCGAGTGGTGCCGATGTGAGCCCAGCAGCGAGGTCCACTGCGTGGTGTCGGACTGCGCCGTCCCCGAGTGCGTCAACCCCGTGTACGAGCCCGAGCAGTGCTGCCCCATCTGTAAAAACGGTGAGTCGCCTCCAACCCAAACCCAAAACCCTTGTCCCGGAGACGGAGTCAAAACCTCAAGTGTCTCACGATGTACCTGTTTCATGGAAGCGGCGCCCGGGGCCTCGTGAACTCTAATAACCGGAGCAGGCTTTAATTATAAATGGCTCCCTCTGAAGGATAAACATTACACAATTGATTAGAAGCACAGTAGAAGAAAGTAATGGCTCCTCCGAGAGCGCTTCGTCTCCCGGTGCGACCGCTGCCCTTGTCACATGACACCCATCCCTAAATTAGAATTATCGGATTCCGATGGGTCATTGGCCAGTTACAAGGAGGAATGTCGGGGAGTTTACGGACACGAGTGCGGGTCACGTTATGACGGAAAGTATTCGTGTTCGGAAGGAAAGTGATGAAGGATCTGAGCAGGAAAGTGTGGAGATAAAGTTCAGTGACTAAACAAACATCTAGACTTTGGTAAGTTTAGAATCATAGAGACTTGTTGGATTAAAGATGATTACGAAAATAATCGGAGATTCAGAAAATGATCCATGAGATTCAAACCAGTATTTATAGATAGACAGATGGACAGATTGGATGGATGGATGGATGATGGATGGATGGATGGATGGATGGATGGATGATGGATGGATGGATGGATGGATGGATGGGTGATGGATGATGGATGGATGGATGGATGGATGGATGGATGGATGGATGGGTGGATGGATGGATGGATGGATAGATGGATGGATGGGTGGGTGGATGGGTGGGTGGATGGATGGATGGATGGATGGATGGATGGATGGATGGATGGGTGGGTGGGTGGATGGATGGATGGATGGGTGGGTGGATGGATGGATGGATGGATGGATAGTTGGGTGGATGGATGGATGGATGGGTGGATGGGTGATGGATGGATGGATGGGTGGATGGATGGATGGATGGATGGAATAGAAATAATTGGTTTTATCTCTTTTATATCAAACATGATTTTCACATCCAATGAGAATCTGCGAACGTTACGACGTCAACTTAAGGAACTAAATCAGTGCCTTCAGAATATTCAATGTTACATTTCAGGTGTTACACGATCTGTACTCTACTGTACTCTACTGTACTCTACTGTACTCTACTGTACTCTACTGTACTCTACTGTACTCTACTGTACTCTACTCTCTACTGGTGATGTCTGGAGTCACTGTTACTAATGAAATACATTAAAAACAATAAACAAAAAACAACAAATACATTGAAAACTATGAGGATTTTTAAAAAATGATAAAATCAACACTATAGGTAAAAAAAAAACACCTATTTAAAGAATGTATTAAAAAACACAAATTTTAAACTTGTCAACAAACACACAACATTTTAAGTTTTCTCATTTGAAATGTTAAATTGAACTATTCAATATTCTGATGGCTCTGATATACTTCCATAGAAACTACTAATTGTATGTATTATACTTCCTTTTCATACACCGTTCTCAGGCTCCTCCCTTCTTTAGTATGTTGAGAGGTTCAACCATCACTACAATAGTTAACACAAAGTTAGTGTTAGTAAACCCAGATCCTGACACAAGTACACAACAGTGAAGGGCAATAACGCGTGAACAAGTTGGGATGTTGAAAGTTAAAATATTTATTTGAGCCAATCGGTGACCGGAATATTAAACCATGTGCTACGATTGTCTCTAAACGCTCAATAATGTGTGATCAGGCCATAAAAAACCCAAATATTTGCAAGAATATGCTACATTTTACATATACTGCTGAGAAAAACCCATGAAGAAAATGTGTACCTACACCTCTTAAAAAGTCTTAGATCCTTCTGTGCAACACACACACACACAAACCACTCCACCCATCACACACAGATCTACACACAACCTTGACATACAAGCTAGTCCAACAGTCTCTGATCAGCTAATCCATGCTTGGACCAGGACACAAGAGGGGTGACACCGTTGGCATTTCAGGGCAGGTCTGTCATTTCCAGGCCACCCAAGGGTGCAGTCGACCTACACGCTCTTAAAAAGCCAGTTTGCAACAGACAGGCGGTGAGAAGAAGGTGTTGTGAGGAGACAATGAAGACGGACCAACATGTCAACTTTGACTACACAATAGTCGCATTTTATTACACTTGAAACTAATGCACTCGTCATGTTTAACTAAAGCAAACTATTACAATGACTTGTAGACGAAGATGTTGTTTGTCTTATTTGAAAATGGTTTTTTTAGCATTTGAAATATCGTAGGAATGAATGGAACTGGACGGACGATAGCCGGGGTTTCCCAGAATATTATAACAAAATAAGAAAACACACAATAACTTAACAGTTTTCAAACCAAGGTAAACATTTAAACCATGTTTTTTTTCCAACAGCTACACAAAAAAAAGCATCAACAATCTTGTGGCATTTCCTAGAAATCAAGAAATTAACTCAGAGAGTCTTCTCATTATAAAGGCGTCGCCAAAGCCCAGTAAGATCTTCTTACGAAGCTTCTTTGTCTTGATCTTGTGGCATTTCCCAGAAATCAAGAAATTAACTCAGTCTTCAACTTATAAATGCGTTGCCAAAGCCCACTAAGATCTTCTTACGAAGCTTCTTCGTTTTGATCTTAAGGTTCTCCTAAGAAGGCGGTTAAGAACACGACTGGGGAAACACCTGTATCTTAAAGCTCCTTCTCAGCCGACCCCTTCCTAAGAGCCTTCTTACGTCCTTAAGAACGATTGAATCTTGGAAACCTGGTCAATGACAGTATCGATAGAGAACTCGCCTGCACAACACACACACCAAGTATAAACAACTTTTACAACAGCATCAGAAACAACATTTTTTCTGTTCTTTATCCCTTTTTCAATTTATCGTGGATATCTGTTGAATCTAGATGTCGATCTTCCTCCAATCTCATCAGTCAATCAAATTAAATTTATTTAACATATATGAACTTAAACTACATCATGAAAGTTAAAAACATTTGCAGCTTCACTGAATATTGCAACATATGAGTCAGAAATCAAGTATTTTTTTATTATTTTGTCTGTCAATCTGGATTCAAACCCTTGTCTGGTCTCGTGAATAACAAGCTCAGCTCGCTCTGCTTTTGTTCCTGGTCCTGCTGATGTTTTGACACACATCATGGAGGAGCAGAGCCTTAAATGTTGCCAACACATGCTCACCTTCAGGCTCGCTGCCCACGCAGACATCATCCCGACGAGCGCCGCGACAACAAAGTCACTGTTGTCCTGCGTCTCATCGAAGTGCGACTGTCCACCGCTTCATTCACGAGGCGTCCCAGGATCAGCCGGACACGAGTGCCATCAAACAACATGGAAGACATTAACACGAGTCGTTACCTTCAACATGTCAATGAAGAGTAGATTTCTCGTGTTGCTCGTTCTGCAACACAAGTGTGAATTGAAAATGATATCAAAACCATAAATCACTTGAAAACATAATGATCTTGAATGATCGATTTAGTTCGAGTCAACGTGCAGAAAGTCACGCAGGAAAGAAGGTTCTAGTCACGGTTTGACCTTGACAGAGAAGAACTTCTTCAAGAGTGTCGATGCTAAGATTGTGTTAACGTGGAGACATCAGTCCGGAACGTCGATGCCGAGTCAGAACTTCTTCTTTCTGTCGTCAGTCGGAGTTAAATCCACCAGTCGAAGACACGTCGTTGCTAGTTCAAGTTCTGCAAAGACACCAGTGTTGAAGACGTTTACTTTATATCATAGTTACCAATATTTAAAAAAAAATTAGTTCAGTTCAAAACATGAACATTTAAAAAGTTCAGCGCTCCAAAAATGAACTAATTCAAAGTCTACATTTTGCCACAAGCTCTTCATTCTCAACACTGTAGCCACAGTATTTATCTGAGCATTACATTTATGCATCAGATTTCATTGTGATATAATAATTATTGTGAGTTATTATTAAGTTATTCAGACTCTTCTGTAGACAATGAATTTGCAGTGTCTTCAAGAGTCTCTGATCAGAATACGACGGATTCGTTAACATGAGAAGTAAAGAAACTTGACAATATAAAGTTGTGTATTAAGTTGACACTTGTGCACTTGAAGGACTGAGAACTGCAACATTAACATACGATCAGGTATCAAAATTAGATTTTCTTCTTTTTCTAAATGACTAACATACAGCCAGCAGTGACCGACACAAAGATATAAAAATACAATCTCAGGGTATAATAGTGTTGTGTTCCTCCTGTGGTGAAGCTTGTTGTTGTTGTTGTGGTGCATCAAACATTGGACCTGATAGAACCAGAGCTACATTTGTTTGTGTTAAAGTGAGTGATCTTTGTATCGTTTTAGATTCAATCTGTGGATTCATGGTTTTATTATTTACATTGTTAGTTTAAACTTGCTCTATATACCAGAGCAGCTCATGTACTGATAACATCAGTGTTTTGACACTATAGTAGAAAACTACTGTAATGTTATGTGTTGTTGTGGAACAAAGTGAAGAATCAATTAAACAAAAATAAAGTGAAATTACGTAAAGATTTACTTTTTGTAGGTTAGCGAGCGACGTAAGCTTTTTTTCATCCTCATGGACCTTATCGTCATAAACTAGTTTAAGTGATTATTGTCGACTCGATGCTGCTGTAGCTTCTCTTTGTTTTGTTTATGTGCCACCGATGGCTTGTGTTGCCAGATTGTTTTTCTTCTTTACATCAAGACATGTTTACACTGAGTTTTTAGTCTATAACACGTTTTTACAGACTTGCTTTAATGTCGTCTTTTAACTTTTCACTGGATCCTTTACCGGGTTTTAACTCTGGTTTTCTTGCATTTCTTTCTACTTTTGCTACTTCAATACCTTTCGGATCATTTATCTTGATTTTATTGTAGTCATGGTTTTAAATCATGTTTTTTTAGATTCCGCTTTAATGTTAAGTACAACATGACACCAGTCGGACTGAAAGGTATCAGATAATAATATAATTATTTAGTAGAATATTTAACCTTAGTTTATACAGTTGGTCTCATTTAAACACGAAGTCTCATTCTCAAGACAGACCTGTTTCTGGCAAACATTCAACGATTAGTTACAGACAGACAATATATATAATAAAAGTACAGACACGGTATAAATGAAAGCAGATTGGACTGGTACAAACAGGAAACCGTTTTCAGAGATTTTTCAAGTGTTCTTAAATATGTCATGAAACCTCTCATTAAAATCCAACTGGACAACTTCAGATCCTGTTGTAAAATGTTCCAGGTTGAAGCGGCAGAATATGAAAATGCCTTAGTTGTGTACATACTGGAGGAACGCTGAAGGTTATAAAGTCATGACATAAAATCAGTGACAACACCGTCTACGTGACATGAAGGAGGAAATATACGATGGCAGAGGTCCAGGGATTGATTTGTAAATGAAGGTGAACCAATGCAGAAGTCTACGAGTGGATAATGACGACCAGTTAACAAGAGAATACAGACTGCAGAATTTTATCGTTACATTAGAAGGTCCAGACAAAACAATATTTGTACGACGCATCAACCAGAGGTCAGTAAAAGGTCGTTAGTGATTTTAAAAATCAAAAATCCTGGGTTTGATTCCAACATGATTTGTTATTCTTTACCGTCATCAAACATTCCTTCAACATAATGTTCTGAATCTTTATAAACATGAACATTAATCTACTTTGATTCGAGCCAACCATTCTGGAGATGAAATCTTGTTGACCGTAACCACGCCCACTCTGCTGTGATTGGTCAAGCCTGGAGGTTTGTCACCGCCCGTCATCCATCCCGGAAGTTTCCACCTCCAAAGGACTCGTTGTATACACAAAGCGGGGCGTTATCACAGCTGGAGGAGGAGTGAAGCCATTATTCCGTCATAATGGACTCTCGTAACCTCTTGTTCGTCCAGATTTCAGAGCAACTGTATAAAGTAATAAAGTGTAAAACATGGTCATGATGAGAAGTTACTGCGTCTTGAAGAACATTCACTTCATGACACCAGAGTTGGAGTTTATCATGAGTTGACCTTTAAGTGTGCATCTTAGTGTGTTTTGTGGAAACACTCTCAAACCTCCTGCCGGCAAAATAAAGCGAGTGAGTCGACAAACCTGCCAGGTCAGAGTGTGCTCGTGCTTCTGGCAGAGATGCAGAACATTTTCCTTCTCTGACGTCTCAGGAAAATCCTGCTGTTTGTTCTTCCAAAGCGCCGACAATTTGTCGAAGGAGTCGAGCTTAGAGAGGTGTTTCAGGGACGTGGAGGGAAAAGCAGCCGATTGGCTCTGAAAGGTTAGTTATCGTGATGGATGTGCAGACGGCGAACGTTGATGCGTCAGCTGCTCTCGTAGGTAACCGTGGTGACGAACCAGATTCGTCGAGCACTCGGAGGCTTGTGACTGCGAAGCAACAATCGGACGGACAAGCTCTCGTCTAAAGAACGCTGGACTCGCCTCGACGACATGTGGCGCCCGAGGCTGGAATCATCATCGTGGCGCGAGATAGTAACCGCCTGTAATGAGAGTTAATATTATCTCACTCTCTTCATTAGGAGTCGAGACGCCTCCGAAAACACTTTCTGACTCCAAAGAAGTTCAATGACAGAGGATTGATCCGACGCTCCGAGGCGTCCTTCCGACTGCGACAGGTAGACGGAACCTTGTCCTCGCACATCCATCCGGGCCGTAAATAATAATGGCGTCTGGCACCGGCAAGGGATCGAGCCGAGCTGGACCTGTAACCTGAGCCATGGCCGTCCACGGGAAGATCAATGAGAGTTAAGACCTGGGGAACGTTCTCCATGTCTCCTCTAAGCTCAGATCAAAGCGCGTTATCAAGTCCGGATAAGCCACGAGACTCAGTACACGCCGAGGCGAGGCTCGCTATCGCACAGCGTCTGATTGGCAGCTTCCCTCGACTGCTCCGGTTTCTGGCAAAAAATAATTAATCCAAAGAATCGACTGCTGTGAGATTTCAGTCCGGGGTCGAGATTCAAAAAGATGATCATAAAGACATCAAGCGTCCCATTTTTTAAACAGCGTTCCTCTCATTAAACGACTAATGGATGCCCTGGAAAGCGAGGACGGGGCTCCTTGTGTAACCATGCGTTCATGAATGTATTCATCGTTTCCCGTTTGTTCCCCGGCTGCCCACGGTTTACGCTGGAAAAGGATTTAGACTCAACGCGGTCCTGCCGTAACGATGCAAGACAGTCTTTGTTTTCTGGTGATCCTCCCTCGGGCTCGGCCTCCGCATCGGATGGATCTGACTCCGGGATGTCCTCCAGTCACGGGTCTCCTGCGATGGTCCCGAGGCCTCCAGCGAGCCGCATAAGAGGCAACAGTCGTCCAGCTGGAACCGACAGAGCTGCCGGTAGCGCTCGGTCTCGCTCGCTCGCTCGGGCTCGTGTGGAGGTTCTTGGGTCGCACTTGTTGACGTCTTAATGAGAGCAACAAATGGAAAGATAAATGTGTTTCAACAGACTCGAAGTACCACTTCCTCCTTCTGTGGCCACATAGAGGAGGATTTCATCTGCTCAAAAAGCGACAGTGGCTGAAGGTCTTCACTTAGAGCGATAGTGACCTATCATTTCTATTTTCTATTGCAAGTCTTTTATTATATTGATCATCTGGTCCAGTCCCTCGACCCAAGTACCCCCGACCTATGCAGTGTATGGGAGTGATGTGGTCTCTGAATTGGGGATAATGTTAAATAAAAGCGTTGTTAAATGTGACCCTTCATTATGTATCCTTGTTGAGTAGCAGGACAACCACAACTAAAGCAAGAGTTGCACTGACAGAACAGAACAGAACCACTGGACCCAGTTTCTGGTTTCAAGGACTGTCTCATGCTTCCATATGAAAACATCTCTCATTCATTGAAGGACAAAGAAAAAAATTGGGGAACCTTTTAATTGAATAACTGACAAAAAAGACACATCTATTAGAGATGTGTATTCTAAACGTGTACACTTACTGTACTGAATAGAAAGTGCTTTGTGTATTATTTTATGAATTTTCGTTCCTGTTTGTATTTGGTTACTTGTCAGATGGGAATTTCTGTCTTAATGTTTTTTAATTATTAAAAAACCTCAATAAAAGATGTAATATATATATATACAGTATATATATATATATATATATATATATATTTAAAACATCAAATATTTTGTAGATAAATAAATGAAATACTAATGTATTTTATCTTCTATCTTCTGTTTCACATTTATATCAGGACTCCAAATCAGAATAATGAAAAGCCTTTATTTATAATAAAGTGGCCCCCTAGTAACTTTAGTTGACCAATGTTATCCATCCATCCATTTATCCATTAAATGTGCGATGAATAATTGTATATCTTATCTTATTTATGTATATATTGGGGGTGAGTACTGGCAAGTACCTGGTGAAACCATACATGTCACAACCATTTCCATTTAATGTGATACTGTAGGACCAACGAAAATATAAAGTAGTATTTTTCAAGTATGACTGATGACGAAGTCATAACTGAATATTTGCATCTTAGTTGTCAAAAATCGACACAGTGCAATTAAATACTGATAGAGTATCTCGAAAAAGGATGAAGCGATATTTAAGGGTATGGATGTTTTCTAACACCATATATACAGGATAGTAAGTAAGTAAGTAAGTAAGTAATATTTATTTATATAGCGCTTTTCGAGACCAGGGTCACAAAGCGCTTAAACAATCAAAGCAATACTCAAAAAAAGTACATACTTTAAAGATCAAGATAATACTGAGAACAACACAGGAGTTCGAGAAATTCAAGGAAAAGCCTGAACAAATAGAAACGTCTTAAGATGTTTCTTAAAGGAGTCAGTAGATCCATCAAGAGCAAAGAGAGAGAAGATCAGTAATCACTGACCTCTCAGTGAAGGTTCAGGCAGGATTTACACCATATTTTAATGCATATACAAATAACACGTTTGGATTCTGATGATGAAGAACTCTACGTCACTTTATCTCCTGACATGAGACAAAACCTGAAGAATAGAACCATCAACTCCACCCGTCACTGCTCACAGGCCTGCGAGAGAAAGGTCGATATATTCAAGCAAACGATGGGACTCGTACTTTGAACGCAATCCGTCGTGCCCGACTGCATTCATCAGGTCAAGAGAAGACACTCGTGCACATTCACAGTTCAAACTGTGCGTTAGCTGCAGCTAAATCACATTTACGGCGACACTAAGGCGTCCGTGAATATTAGCAGTGAAAGCTGGTGTATCTGCGAGAGTTATGAGACATATGATCTTTTTACGAGCGCTCGTATAGGAGTTCTTTTGAGTCTGGCACCTTCCGAGTCCGAGTCACCGTCACACCTATTGAGCCTCTTGACTGCTTCATTTCAATGATTAAGGTGAAGCGATTTCACGGCGGCCTGCGGCGCTGGCGCTCCAGACTCGGCCTCCGCCACTGAGCCGACTAGATAGAAACAATTAGGGATTGAAGATGAGATGAAGGGGTTTGTTGCAGACCGAGGGTTTGACTTTTCAAAGTTGCTACGGAAACTTCAGCAAGTATTTTAGGTTTTTAAAATGCAAAATATCTCATTCAACAACTTCAATCTAAGTAAAATCACATTAAACAGTTCATTGAACCTTAAAAGTTTCATACATAAATCATACCTTCTCACCTTAAAACACACTTTTTTGTTTCTTCTTCTACTTTTATATTCTTAAGTCTTAACTTTCTATTTATTTTGTATTTAGTACTGCTCCTGTGAATTGTTTTGTTTGTTTTATTCACTGTTGTGCCGCGTTTATTTGGCAAATATGTGATGTTTTGTAAGAACTTCATGAATAAAAATAAGATTATTTAACAGCAGGTGTCGAGAGACACTCGTCTAATGCAAACGGTAAATTATTATTTGTATGTTTTAAATACCAGATCACATTAAAATGGACTTAAATACAATCGTTCAAAGGAAATATACTAAAGCCGAAGTCAGGGACATGAAAGCATGTAATTGTCGTAATGTCAGTTCATTTACTAAAAAAACAAAAGTATTTCAAAAGAGTGAGTTCTCAAAAGAAAGGGAAGAGAGGACGAATAAAGGAAAGTAGAATCTGAAGCTGATTTTTTTAAACGTATACAAACATACAAAGACAGTAAAACGTTCCCTCGATGTGTCGCGGTTCATATTGCGTGGCTTTACTACTGTGTTTGTCTTGGAAAATTGATGGATTATCTTCAGTATCACAGGATCAAGGGATGTTTCATGTGTATATAACACAGCATGTTCTCAGCTTCTCAGATATCACAGGTCACTGTGACACTTGTTCATGAGTAACAACATATATATGTGACGGATCTTAGCAGATTGTTGCGTAAATCCTGAAACGTAAGACCACGATAAACCAGGAAACACTGTATAGTTGATGTTTTGTCACCGGATTAGGACCCTGGCGGATATTGATCGAAAATAACTGAGCTTTACCGTAGTTTAGAGAGTATAGGCGACTACTTTTTACTGACATGCTTTTATAGATTTCCAGTGACCATCGGCCACCAGGGGGCGCTCTAGCAGTGATGACAAAAGTGTGACGGACGTGGGGAAAGATTATGAAGAAGACATTAGTTTTATTTATTTCTTGCTCATCGTACTCACCCTCGTCATGGATAAACACACTGAGAAACGCAGCTTTTAAGGGAAGAGCAGACGCGTCACAGGCTTGATATGTGACTCCAAACATCGAGTGAGGTGACGACGGCGTGATCTTTATGACCGTGAATCTGCTCTACTCATTCTTATTCGTTTGATATCACCCAGAAATAGAAGTAACTCTTTCATTCATTAACTTAATGTCATCATTAACAAAGTCATTTGATAAGAGATCAAATCTTGACGTGACTTCTGGTTAATTGCGACAATATAAACCTTTAGACTGAAAATGACGGTGTCTCTGATAAACAGATACACAATTGAAGCTGCTGACGTATACACATCTGGGAGTGACATTTAAAACGATCAAAACACTTTCGACTCCGACTCGACGTCACGTCCGTCCCGGGTCTTATACTTTGCTTCGTGGAGAAAGATGAACAATCCAGAGTGTGTCACGGGTCGTTTATTCGCCGCTCCAAGTCAAACAAAATACAAGCTTTACGATCGACCGGACACACTTTGTCCCGGCAATTGTACAGGTCACTAGTCCCGGGAGATAAGGTCCCGATCTGTAGAAACATCGCTATATTTAACTCTTTCCGGCCAAATGGTCCTTTCAAGTTCCCATGTGTCCCGATCACCCATTGAGAGACATCCTAATTTGTTTTCTTGTAATCTAATCATTCATGTTCTCGGGCGGGGGTTATCTTCTCTTCCGTCTTTAGCCCCCCTTTCCCGGGTGTGTCTTGATTCGTTCTTTGATCTACAATTTAAGGTGTGATTTGCAGATAAACAGATGTTGTAAATTAAAGGTGTCGTATCGCTAATTCTGTTTCAGTCTGCGTATACGTATAGTGTATAATAATTTTAATCAACACATTGAAGCTTAAACAACTGTAATACACAATCAAAAGCCAACCAAGAGTTGTTTGTCATTGACATGAAACTCTAGTTTCTCTCTCCTCGCAGCTCGTACGACTTTGAACCGTCTCCGAGTGCACAGAGGCCGATAACTCCACGGATCTGTTGATCTCGATGAAGATGAAACTTTAGACAAAAGCAAAGTGGGCAGGATTGCAGCAGCAGACGTCGCTCAGCATGAGAAGATCCTTATTAACAGAGGCATCAACACAGAACTCCTCCGGTATTTTAGGGATGAACGGGATGTCAAAACTAATCACCATTGTTTACTGTTGTGAAAGTCAATATGTGTGTGTGCGCTGCGAGAGAAAGTAAGTGATTGCCGAGAAGATCCGCGGCTTTTCTTTTTCTTCCTCCGAACAGACTGAAGTGATTAACTCCATCCTCACTCCTGCTTCTCAAAGCGGCTCCTCTCGTACTGTGTTCCTGCAGCTTCGGCTGCCAAGTCGGTGCCTGGCAGGCGCCGGTGCTCGCGGCACATTAGGATGCAAAGCGCTCCACGTTGAGGGAGACGGGGAGACTAACAAAAGCGCTTCAGAGTTGCAAAAACAAGCCCATCGGTGCATGCCCGTGAAAAGATCTGTACGTCTGCTGCGACTCCCTGAAGCTCCACGCATCACTCCACCGCTTCTCTCCGGAGAGTCGCCGCCACGTCTTGTTGTTCTCACGCCTTCTCTTCCTGTCTTCCCATGCGGCAGGTCCAAACTGCTTCGCCGGAACGACCATCATCCCGGCCGGGATTGAAGTCAAGGTGGACGACTGCACCATCTGCCGCTGCCACAACGGCGACTGGTGGAAGCCGGCGCAGTGCCTGCGGCGCGAGTGCCTCAACGGCCAGACTTTGTCATAGAGAAGAACCCCCCCACCGCACCCCCACCCCGTCGAGGACTGTACCCCCAGCTCAGGCAAGACCCTGCCTAACTGCACCATTTTCGTGTGATTGACAGGGCAGGAGCACAATTCCTAAGCGACCCGCGAAGGAGTAACAGAGACGCTCTCGCGAGCTTCAGAAGCAGCCGCTGAGGCGGCGGAACTCAAGGCTCTTGTTTTAATCATCCGTACATTTTTCCCGGGAAAAGACTCTGAACTCGCTGCTCTCACTTCGCTGGAGTTTCTACTCGTTCTTTTGTTTGTTGTTGGATCCGTCGCAGCCTGTCGGCGACGATTCATGTGTGTCTGTCACCGTCTGTCAGCCGTCGTTGTGAAGTTGCCACAAACTGCGAGCGTTTTGGCTTTGTTGTCTCGCAGAGATGTGACGCCGTTTCCACGACACCTCGAGAGCTTGTTTACAAAACACACATCACACTAGCTGTGTCTTCACGGTTGTTTCTAATCACTGTGACGAAGACTCCTCATCACGACCGGCTCCATCCGCACCAGTGTTTTAGTTTGAAAACTGTACAAAAACAACTTCTGAGAGAGATTTGTAACGATTAGTTTGGAGAAGATCTTCGATGTTTCCGGCTCATGGATGATTGAGTTCATATCTGAAGAGACCAAACTACATTATTGTGATGCGAGGCCGGGTCTGATTAATGGATCACAGAGAAGTGAGTCATGACCTTGAGAGGAGAGCACTTGAGAACCAGACCAGCTTCCTGTTCGTCCACATGCGCCGGCGAAACCATCGTCATCTTTTCGACAATTTTCACGACGACTAAAGCAGATTATATTGTTGATCCGAAGGTCGTTCAGTTCGTGGAGTCTTTGGTCGACGTCCACAGATCGTCCGACAAACTCTTCTGGAATCGTCCGTCCACTGAGAACTCAACGATCCTGGAGAAGCAAAACTATGTCTCAAAGTTTATTTTAAAATCTGGACAAACAGCACACGGTTGCACCGCCCAGAGTCACGTTTATAAGTAAGTGATAGTTCTAGAGCGCTTTTCTAGACCAGGGTCACAAAGCGCATAAACAATCAAAACAATACTCAATAAAATAAATACTTAAAAGATCAAGATAACACTGAGACAAACATCTTGAAGGAGTCAGTAGATCATCAAACACAGATGTTTCTTGAAGGAGTCAGTAGATCATCAAACACAGATGTTTCTTGAAGGAGTCAGTAGATCATCAAACACAGATGTTTCTTGAAGGAGTCAGTAGATCATCAAACACAGATGTTTCTTGAAGGAGTCAGTAGATCATCAAACACAGATGTTTGTTGAAGGAGTCAGTAGATCATCAAACTCTGATGTTTCTTGAAGGAGTCAGTAGATCATCAAACACAAATGTTTCTTTAAGGAGTCAGTAGATCATCAAACAAAGATGTTTCTTGAAGGAGTCAGTAGATCATCAAACACAGATGTTTCTTGAAGGAGTCAGTAGATCATCAAACTCAGAGATGTTTCTTGAAGGAGTCAGTAGATCATCAAACACAGATGTTTCTTGAAGGAGTCAGTAGATCATCAAACACAGATGTTTCTTGAAGGAGTCAGTAGATCATCAAACACAGATGTTTCTTGAAGGAGTCAGTAGATCATCAAACACAGAGATGTTTCTTGAAGGAGTCAGTAGATCATCAAACACAGATGTTTCTTGAAGGAGTCAGTAGATCATCAAACACAGATGTTTCTTGAAGGAGTCAGTAGATCATCAAACACAGATGTTTCTTGAAGGAGTCAGTAGATCATCAAACACAGAGATGGTTCCAAAGCTTAGGAGCAACAGTCTGGAAGGATTTCTCTCCTCTGGTCCTGAAGTTCAGGAACCATCAGTAGATTCTGATCCACAGACCTCAGAGCCTGAGCTGGGGTGTAAGTCTGGATCAGATCACTGATGGAAGGTCTGACCATGAATAGATCTGAAAGTAAGAACCAGCTCTTGAGGGCCAAACCTGTCCCTCAAGATGAATACGTACGACCCTTGACCTGATATCATTCAATCCATTCAAGCCACATGTCCCATGATGCACTGCCCTAGTCGATGTTAAACGCGCTTTAGATCCAGCCACGGAAGAAAAAAACTTGATTTGACTTTGTGTCGTCAATTCAAAGATTGTAAGTAACGACACTTGTTCTGAGTCAAGAAGCATCTCTGGTCCATTATTCTGCAGAAGATCCATTAAATAACTTGAACTCGCTGTTAAGTAATTAAAGGGAAGCAGCAGCGGCTTTAATTCGCTTTAATCAACGGGTATCGTGCGATGAATCATCGGGTGCGAGCGTCCGATCCGGCGCCGGCCCGTTCATCCTCAGGACCCGTGGATCCTGCAGCCCATTAGAACGCGATACAAGATGCTGTGAATTCATCGCCTCGTTCTTTCTCTCAAACGACTCAATCTGGCGGCGGTTCTGCTGGTGTGGCCCGAGGTCTAAGGTCCGGACGAGCTAATGCACGGTGTTGATATTTCCTCCGGTGACGCAGCGGCACAATGGGCCGGCGCCGACGGCGCGTGATGATAAATACCGCCATTAATTCAAAAGGTGAATCCGGCGCCGCGGCGTCGTTCATCAAATGAAATTTTCCTCCGTTTCCACAAAATCCAGTCGCGTTAACCTTTGGGACCCAGACCTCTGGGCGGTGATGGATGAGCCGCTGAAGAGCCGCCGCCGCCGTAATGAGACGAGAATGAATCCTGGACCCATTGATTCCGGCCCGGGTTCTAATGGCACAAGAACTACTCCAGCAATCCGTCGCAAATGTGGTCGAAACCATCTCGTTGTTGTGCAAAATATTGATGATTCATTGTTGGAGCGATCGATGGAAACTGACGGCGGAGACGACGAGACGCTGACTTTAGCTTCACCTGCTGCAGGTGAGTTTTTACCTTCAGTTACCGATCGTTTCTCTTCGTCCAGTCGAGACAAAAACTATTATGATCAACCACCGTCGTGTGTCCGTGAAAATGTAACAAATTCCCCCAAAAATGTCATTATTTATAACATCTTATTCCCGACAGTTGACCTCATCGCTGTAATAAATCCGACACGGTTGAATTAAAACGAACATTTTAAGGTTTGAGAAATGTGTCTCTTAAAGCAGCACAAAGTAACATTTGGACTTTCATTTTTCATACTTAGTAGAACTTTATTGATCCTCAGGAGGTCTCCTTCGGGAAATAGTTTTTTTTCCAATTAGACACAGCAATACAGCAATTATTCATAAAAAATAAATCAAAAATAAAATAAGAACAAGAACAAGAGAAAGAACAAGATGATACAATCTAAGTCTAAAGATAAAGAACATAGATCAGAGAAAAAGCTCTAAAGCTTTGTCGCTACAACTATGACCCGAGCATCAAGTAACCATGTGACCAACAAACACAAAATAATAATCACACGAGGGAACCTGTTACTGAAACCACACTGTTCTCACAGCAGGGGGCGCCAGAGACAAAATATGTTGAATCTTCCATAGCCGTCGCTACATCAACGCTAACATCAGGCTCTATTTTTGAAAGTAAAGTTTAAAAACAAAAGAGATTTTACACAAAAATAGTCATAAAAAAATCCTCATTCGCCAGATTTAGTGTTTGACTCCAGAGACAAGAAAAAAATCACAACAAATATCACATTTTTACGTGTCTTTGGACGAAGACGAAGACAACTGAGCTCCAGTCGCTACATTAAAATGAACAAATATTTTTGTCTATAACTCTAAAAAGAACAGATGGCTCTGAAAATAATCAACATTAGTCGACATGAAGGTAGAACATGAGTGAAGTTTGGTCAGGATAATCAAAACAGTTTCCACGAGGACCTTGAACATATAAACGTTGCTCAAGGGCGTCGCGACCTTCAACGATCGCCGGCGCCGAACCTAAACATCTACGATCTCGACGGACGATTTCAAGAGTCGTAACCACGTCGTCTGCGCGAGCGGCGATAAGGAATATTTATGGATCTGGTTCTCGAGGGAAGGCTGTGAAAGGAAGCGTCAACGATGTCATCGTCACCGGAATAATCGTCTCGTCTGATGATCCTCGAGGTCGAGCGCCACTTTCCACGACCCCTGTGAACCTTCACCCCCGACCCCTGACCCCCGAGACACTGACTCACTGTAGCAGGAAGTAACGTGTGCGGGACTCTTTGTTGACGTGTGCCTGGAAACACTAGAAGAAGAGAAAACATGTCTCGGAAGCGTCCGTTGGCGCCGCAGACGTCTTCGTGCGTCGCGTCCGAGCGAAGACGCCGGCGAGCGAACGGACGCGTCGCCTCACGCTGTTAATATGTAAATACCGTGTGAACCGCAGGACGCTAAAGGGAACATGTGTGTTATTGATCAGGACACAAAACTATTTTGTTAAATAGACTTGAAATGAAGTGTTATTGGGGAAAAAACAACAAGTGTCTGGATTTATTTGTGTCGCGTCTTTGACTCCTGAACACGGTTGCTATCAGGCAACAGCTACAGGCTAGATTGAAACAACAAGCTAACCAACGCTAGTGCTAATCTCGCTAAAGTGCAAAACGAGTGTGACGGTGACAGTTAGTCACGACAGCTAGTGCGTTAAAGATAAACAATATTAGCTTGTTACTGTCAGTCATGTAGCAAAAAATGAAACAGTATTGCTAAATTATTAGCATTCAGAGATAATTGAGTTTATAAAATGTATCAAGTAGTAGTAAAGTGCTAACATGTTAGCATGTTATGTCACACTCAGGTGTTAGCTTTGACATGAACGTGAAGTAAAGACATGCTAACTTCACAAAGCTGTGCTAATACGCTAACAGAGAATCACTATAAAATGATTCTAAAATAAACCAAACAATAGCATTTGTGCTAAATGAACATTAATATTATAAAGTAGTTATTTTCTATGAAAACATGAGGATATTATCCTGTGCTAAAATAGAAAGCTAATAAAGAAGTGTTACGGTGCTAAATTGCTAACACAGAAACATGCTTACGTTTCGCTTTAGTGCTAAACTATTCTGTAGTTAAGCTAAGTGCTAATGTTGCCACTAGAAAGTTACATTATGACAACAAAGAAAATACTTTCTTCAATTTAAGGTTTGTCTTAGCGATAGCTTGAAGTCTATTGTAGCGATAGAAATGCTAACTGACATGCTAATGAATATGATTTCTAATCTTTAAGTATTTTGTAGTAATTATTCACGGGGACGACGATAGCCGCGAGCTAACGGTTTCTAATAGAAGTCGCTAACATGTTTGGCAGCAGAAGAGGCGCCGAGGACGACGAGTCGACATCAGGGCGTCGTTGTTATGCTGCGCGAGTTCAAGGACATCAGTCGCGGCTTCATCCCTCCATTTTGTTTCAAGTCTTTCTGGGCTTCTATCTCATCTACGCCACTAATTGCCTCTTCCCACCTTCCTCCTCTTCATCCTCCTCTTCCTCCTCGTCTTCTCGCCGCCGCACAAAAAGGAAAGTATTTTTTTCTTGCAGCGCAGCAATCAATAGCAATTACGCTCGTCTGGGCCTAATTCCAGTGAAAATGGCATCGAGGGAGGCCAAGGAGCCGCTGGTGCTGAAGGTAACGAAAGTCAAGTTTCATTGTTTCTGCTCACGGTCGACAGTGACGAGCAATTAATGACTTGTTTTCCTCGTTCTTCGGCCGACGTCGATCAGACGAAGACACTTTTGCACCGATTAGATAATTAGATGTTTAGCTTTTCTTCTGAGAACCTGATCCTGACGGTTTTATCAACGTTGTCGCAGGAAACTGGACTTTTATCAGCCGAGTTTATTTTGTTTAACTGTGTTTATTCAAGTATTGATAAACATATTGTAATAAAATAATATTTACAATTGTTTTTTAACTATATTTACTATGTTATTTAGAGTATTTTTAGTTATTACGTTTATTTTAACCATGTTCAATGTTTTTTTTTTAATTATGTTTTAAAGTTGCATTTTGTCTCATAGTTCAATATTTTATCTGGAATAACATTATATTCTTATGTTTTTTAATGTCCATCAATTTTCTACTTGCAAGTATAATATAATAAAGTATATAAGTATCAAGTTATTAAACATGATTTTTTTCTAGCAGATTTATAAAAACACTTTAATTTCTTGTTCTGATTACAAAACTTATTTTCATGGATATATTTTAATGAATTCATTATTTTCCAAAAACCTACTTTATTCAGTCACACAGTCATCACTGTATCCTCTCATCCTCAGTCTTCACTGTATCCTTTTGTCCTCAGTCATCACTGTATCCTCTTGTCCTCAGTCATCACTGTATCCTCTCGTCCTCAGTCATCACTGTATCCTCTCGTCCTCAGTCTTCACTGTATCCTCTCGTCCTCAGTCATCACTGTATCCTCTCGTCCTCAGTCATCATTGTATCCTCTCGTCCTCAGTCATCACTGTATCCTCTCGTCCTCAGTCATCATTGTATCCTCTCGTCCTCAGTCATCACTGTATCCTCTCGTCCTCAGTCATCACTGTATCCTCTCGTCCTCAGTCATCACTGTATCCTCTCGTCCTCAGTCATCACTGTATCCTCTCGTCCTCAGTCATCATTGTATCCTCTCGTCCTCAGTCATCACTGTATCCTCTCGTCCTCAGTCATCATTGTATCCTCTCGTCCTCAGTCATCACTGTATCCTCTCGTCCTCAGTCATCACTGTATCCTCTCGTCCTCAGTCATCACTGTATCCTCTCGTCCTCAGTCATCATTGTATCCTCTCGTCCTCAGTCATCACTGTATCCTCTCGTCCTCAGTCATCATTGTATCCTCTCGTCCTCAGTCATCACTGTATCCTCTCGTCCTCAGTCATCACTGTATCCTCTCGTCCTCAGTCATCACTGTATCCTCTCGTCCTCAGTCATCACTGTATCCTCTCGTCCTCATTCATCACTGTATCCTCTCGTCCTCAGTCATCATTGTATCCTCTCTTCCTCAGTCATCACTGTATCCTCTCGTCCTCAGTCAGGATCCAGGTTGCAAGAAAGGTAAATGAATATTGTATTTTATATACACTTTATTGAAATTTATGTACAAATGATCGAAAACAATGAAAAATGAAAAGATAAATACAGTTTATTATTTAAACAGTATCAAGATACAAATATAGAGAATTCATATTTTCTTACACACTAATATATAGAGTAAGTCACAGGTCAGAGGTCACAGGTCAGAGGTGAGGCCATGATTTATTGTCATTATTATAAAAAGAAGAAACAACATCATGATCACAGATGAGAAAACAGAAAATCTTTCAGGTGCGAGTCCAGGTGAGTGCGTCCAGGTGCGTGTCCAGGTGAGTGCGTCCGGGTGTGTGTGCATCCAGGTGCGTGTCCAGGTGCGTGTCCAGGTGTGCATCCAGGTGAGTACGTCCAGGTGAGTGTGCATCCAGGTGTGTGCATCCAGGTGTGCGCGTCCAGGTGTGCGCGTCCAGGTGTGTGTCCAGGTGTGTGTCCAGGTGTGTGTGCATCCAGGTGTGCGTGTCCAGGTGTGCGCGTCCAGGTGTGTGCGTCCAGGTGTGTGATCAGGTAGTGTGCTCAGGTGTGCTCAGGTGTGTACTCAGGTACTGGCAGCAGACAGAAGGAAGTGATGCAGTCTATGATCCAGGACGAAGGCGTCGTCCAAACCTTTCCTCGCCGAAGCTGCGTGGGCCTGTGCTGCCCCCGAGGGTCGTAGACGATGTACTGCGTGCACAGTTCCTGGTCGGACCCCTGGAGCGCGTGATACGCCGCCGCGCTCAGCGTCTGCGTGACGTCGCTGTCGGGCTTGGGGCGTCGGCTCAGGGTGCGGCCGCCTCCCGCCACCAGCAGGCGCGTCAGCTCGGCTCGACTCGGGGACGAGAAGCTGCCGAGCAGGAAGAAGAAGCAGCCGTCGAAGAGGCGCGGCAGCTGCGGACGAGACACACGATACACGACCATTATCTCATGCTGCCCAGCATTCACACAATTGAAATCATGTTTCTCTTTAATCTTCTTTTTCTTTTTCCTCTTCCGGCTTCTGACCTAAACTTTGGTCGGTTTCTACTCCAACAAATTACATCGGATTTGAACCGATTTAAAACTTTTATCTCTTCCCCTCTTTCTTTTATTCCTCTTTTTCTACCTTTTTCCCCCATTCATTTCGATGGGGAAACTCTTCAATTCAGGTTTAAACTCCTTCCAGTGTAACCTCCACCACTTCTACTTCCACAACTACTAATAATTCAACTACTACTTCCACAACTGCTAATTCCTCTACTACTAATTCCAATACTACTTCCACTATTACTAATTTCACTACTACTTCCACAACTACTAATAATTCAACTACTACTTCCACAACTACTAATTCCTCTACTACTTCTACTTATAATAATTCAACTACTTCTTCCACTACCACGTTCACCATTACTACTTCCACTATTACTAATTTCACTAATACTTCTACTAATTCCACTACTACTTTCACAACTACTAATTCCAATACTACTTCCACTACTAATACTTCTTCCACTACCACTTTCACCATTTCTAATTCCACTACTACTTCACTACTACTAATTTCACTACTACTTCTACTAATTCCACTACTACTTCCAATACTAATAATTCCACTACTATTTCTACTAATTCCACTACTACTTCACTACTACTAATTTCACTACTACTTCTACTAATTCCACTACTAATTCACTACTACTAATTTCACTACTACTTCCAATACTAATAATTCCACTACTACTTCTACTAATTCCACTACTACTTCACTACTACTAATTTCACTACTACTTCTACTAATTCCACTACTAATTCACTACTACTAATTTCACTACTACTTCCAATACTAATAATTCCACTACTACTTCTACTAATTCCACTACTACTTCACTACTACTAATTTCACTACTACTTCCAATACTAATAATTCCACTACTATTTCTACTAATTCCACTACTACTTCACTTCTACTTCACTTCTACTAATTCCACTACTACTTCTACTAATTCCACTACTACTAATTTCACTACTACTTCCACAACTACTAATTCTGCTTCTATTACTTACACTACTAATTCCACTACTACTTCCAGTACTTTCAATTGTGACCAGCATTCACACTGCACTTTCTTCTGGAAATGCACTCTTTCTGGTGTTTCATTGTTTTCCTTAATAGTTTAAAAAATGAAAAGAAAATACTGCAAAAGAAAACTGTGTCGAGTGTTTTCACAATCATGGAAGTTGTTCTAACAATTTTAATGTTCATCTGCGTAATATTTTTTTATTTATAAATTCTTGTAAAATGTAAACAATATATAAATATCTATGATATTTTACATTATTCTAACTCATTGTCATTAAATATAAATGGGAATAAAACCATTAACTAACCAGTTAGTAACTAGTGAAACATAAACGTGATCGTCTTCATCAAGTTAACGGTTAATAACTTGTTCTAACTCACCAGGTTACACTTGTTGATGCGACTGCGTTGAGCTCCTTCTCCAGCCTCGTGCTCCTTCTCAGGCTCTAACTTCTTCTTCTGCAGACTCGCCTGAACCCCTGGAAACATGAGGGTTCAAGAGTGAACACCTACAGGCCAGAGTGAGGAACTGCAGGCTCTCACTGTCAAAGATGGAGTCGTGGAGCGAGAAGATCGACTGAGGATCTTAGATACTGAAGTTAATCATTGATCAAGTGAAGAAGATGAAAATGACTTTTTGTTCAGACCAGGAAGTTGAAGGTGAGAAGCAGAAGAACTGATCCATCGTCAGAGATTAATGGTGAAGAACATCTTCCAATATTTCCTCTGATTAGACGAGACCTTGTTGAGGACCACGAGGACTTTGAACATTATTGTCGTCTATGATCTGATGTTCAATAACATCCTCTCCAGGTTCACGAGCTCATCTGGTAAATACTCAGATGCAAATTCACTTCCTTGTATCTTGTCTTTGGTTTTCTTTCTTCTCGTTTCAGTGATTGACAGTTCACTGATCTCTGATCAATAACAGAATAAAAAATGTATCATAGTTGAAACAAAATACAATTATTTGGTTTTTTTTAATCCATAATTATCATACAAATATTCACACGGTTTGTTTATCTTTGTGTTGCAATAAAACTGCCTCTAAATGGTAATAGTTAGTCATCGCATAGATTTAACTTTTGCTTGAGATTCAGATTGCTGAGGACTAGAGGATACAGTGATGACTGAGGACGAAAGGAAACAAATTGACAAATGAAAATAGTTACGACTACGTCAAGAGTCATGTGGTCTGTAAATACTACAACACCAGAGTCAAGTACTGGACAATATTACACATATATACTTGTTACTACACTATCACAACACCAGAGTCAAGTACTGGACAATATTACACATATATACTTGTTACTACACTATCACAACACCAGAGTCAAGTACTGGACAATATTACACATATATACTTGTTACTACACTATCACAACACCAGAGTCAAGTACTGGACAATACTACACATATATACTTGTTACTACACTATCACAACACCAGAGTCAAGTACTGGACAATATTACACATATATACTTGTTACTACACTATCACAACACCAGAGTCAAGTACTGGACAATACTACACATATATACTTGTTACTACACTATCACAACACCAGAGTCAAGTACTGGACAATACTACACATATATACTTGTTACTACACTATCACAACACCAGAGTCAAGTACTGGACAATACTACACATATATACTTGTTACTACACTATCACAACACCAGAGTCAAGTACTGGACAATATTACACATATATACTTGTTACTACACTATCACAACACCAGAGTCAAGTACTGGACAATACTACACATATATACTTGTTACTACACTATCACAACACCAGAGTCAAGTACTGGACAATATTACACATATATACTTGTTACTACACTATCACAACACCAGAGTCAAGTACTGGACAATACTACACATATATACTTGTTACTACACTATCACAACACCAGAGTCAAGTACTGGACAATACTACACATATATACTTGTTACTACACTATCACAACACCAGAGTCAAGTACTGGACAATACTACACATATATACTTGTTACTACACTATCACAACACCAGAGTCAAGTACTGGACAATATTACACATATATACTTGTTACTACACTATCACAACACCAGAGTCAAGTACTGGACAATACTACACATATATACTTGTTACTACACTATCACAACACCAGAGTCAAGTACTGGACAATACTACACATATATACTTGTTACTACACTATCACAACACCAGAGTCAAGTACTGGACAATACTACACATATATACTTGTTACTACACTATCACAACACCAAAGTCAAGTACTAGACAATACTACACATATATACTTGTTACTACACTATTACAACACCAGAGTCAAGTACTGGACAATATTACACATATATACTTGTTACTACACTATCACTATATACTGTACATCATATCCTTGTATCGTGATACACATCAACACATTCTTGACACACACACACACACGCAGGCACGCACGCACACACGCACGCACGCACACACACACGCACACACACACACACACACACACACACACACACACACGTGACATATAAAAAGCTCCGACACAGTTAAAGCAGGAAAAGCAGGAAGAGATTCTCGCCTGAAGGTGAAACACTTGCCCGGGAGAAAAAAAACTATTTTGGAAGAGTCTGTGAGAGGAAGGAGTGAGGAGGGAGATTTATTTAAAGCAGATGAATATGTATGCTCCTCTTCCCAGAGCTTCTCACATTCAGGAGGTGGTTTGTCCTACTTAACACGGAGCAGGAGGAGAAGCTGCAGCAGGTTTGAAGTCATTTGCTTTAACACGACGATGATCAGAGTCTGATTCACATTGTTTACAAGACGCTTACATGACGTTTACACGACGTTCAGACCTCAGAGAGAAGATGAACTACAGCAGGGAAGTCACTGATGATGATGATGATGATGAAGATGATGATGACGATGATGACGATGAAGATGATGATGATGACGATGATAATGAAGATGAAGACAGTGAAGATGATGATAAAGAGGAGGATGATGAAGATGATGACGAAGATGAAGATTAAGATGATGATGAAGATGAAGACGATGAAGATTAAGATGATGATGATGATGACGATGATAATGAAGATGAAGACAGTGAAGATGATGATAAAGAGGAGGATGATGAAGATGATGACGAAGACGATGAAGATTAAGATGATGATGATGACGATGAAGACGATGAAGATGAGGATGATGATGACAATGATGAAGATGATAATCTGATGTCTCCTCAGAAGTGAGGATGATGATGATGAAGATGATAATGAAGATGATGACGATGAAGATGATGACGAAGATGAAGATGATAATCTGATGTTTCTCCTCAGAAGTGACGATGACGACGATGATGATGATGATGATGATGATGATGATGATGATAATGATGATGATAATGATAATGATGATGATTGACGATGATAACGAAGATGAAGACGTGAGATGATGATAAAGATGACGACGACGACGATGATGATGATGATGATGATGACGACGATGATGAAGATGATGACGATGACTATGATGATGATGATAATGATGAAGATGATGATGACGAAGATGAAGACGATGAAGATTAAGATGATGATGAAGATGATGACGATGATGACGATGAAGATGATGACGATGACGATGATGACGATGAAGATGAGGATGATGACGATGATAATCTGATGTCTCCTCAGAAGTGAGGATGATGATGAAGATGAAGATGATAATGACGATGACGATGAAGATGATGACGAAGATGAAGATGATGATGATAATCTGATGTTTCTCCTCAGAAGTGACGATGATGATGATGATGATAATGATGATGATTACGATGACGACGATGATGATGATGATAATGATGAAGATGATGATGACGATGATGATGATAATGATGAAGATGATGATGACGATGATGATAATGATAATGATGATGATTACGATGACGACGACGATGATGATGATAATGATGAAGATGATGATGACGATGATGATGATGAAGATGATGATGATGATGATGATGACGATGATGATGAAGATATGTTGAGCTACTTGAGCAGCTCCATGACTTTGATGCGTCACTGATTGACAGCTGATGATTCTTCCTGAAGACACTTGAAGACATGTTCATGTGTGGTTGTGTTGCTGTACATTCATAGATCTGCGTGTGTAGGTGTGTAGGTGTGTGTGTGTGTGTTTAGACATGTCTGTGGTGTGCGTACTGGTATTTGTGCGTCCTGGCATTTGTGTGTGTAGGTGTCTGTATATATGTTGGTGCATATGTGTACGTGTCAAGTTGTGGTGTTTATAATATGTGTTTAGGTGTGTGTGGGTGTATTTTTGGCGTGTGTGTGAGTGTGCATCTGTGTGCGAGCGTTAAAAGGTTTGTGTTTGCGCAGGAGTGAATGTGTGTTTAGGTGTTTGTAAGTGTAATGCGTTTGTTTGGTGTTTAGGTGTGCATGTGTGTTAAGATGTGTGTGCATGTGCATAGTTGTGTGTGTAGGTGCGCATGCGTGTGAATGTGTGTGTTCAAACATGTGTGTAGTTTTGAGTGCATGTATTGGTGCAAGTGTGTGTGTGATGCTGTGAGTGCAGGTGTGTGTTGATGTGAATGTCTGTGTTCATGCATGCGTGTGTGTGGGTGTGCGTTTGGCATTCTTGTGAATAAGTGTGTGTGTGTGTGTGTGTGTGTATCTTTGTCTTTGTGTGAGTGTTAAAAGGTTTGTGTGCATGTTTGTGCAGGAGTGAATGTTTTTAGGTGTACATGCATGCATGTGTCTGTGTGCAGATGTGGATGTGTGTTAAGTTGTGTGTGTGTGCATAGTGTGCAGTAGTTGTGTGTGTGAGAAAGGTGTGTGTGGCACACTGGTGAGGGCGTAGGATGTAGTCGTAGTGGGACGACAAAAGAATGTGAGTGAAAGGTGTGTGTTCATGCATGTGTGTAGGTGTGTGTGTGTGATGCTGTGAGTGCAGGTGTGTGTGTCTGATGCTGTGAGTAAAGGTGTGTGTGTGTGATGCTGTGAGTAAAGGTGTGTGTTCATGCATGTGTGCAGGTGTGTGTGTGTGTGTTCATGCATGTGTGTAGGTGTGTGTGTCTGATGCTGTGAGTGCAGGTGTGTGTGTCTGATGCTGTGAGTAAAGGTGTGTGTGTGTGACGATGTGAATGTGTGTGCAGGTGTTTGTTCATGCATGTGTGTAGGTGTATGTGTGTGTTGCTGTGAGTGCAGGTGTGTGTGTGTGATGCTGTGAGTAAAGGTGTGTGTGTCTGATGCTGTGAGTAAAGGTGTGTGTGTGTGACGATGTGAATGTGTGTGCAGGTTTTTGTTCATGCATGTATGTAGGTGTGTGTGTGTGTGTTGCTGTGAGTGCAGGTGTGTGTGTGTGTGTGATGCTGTGAGTGCAGGTGTGTGTGTGTGATGCTGTGAGTGCAGGTGTGTGTGTGTGATGCTGTGAGTGCAGGTGTGTGTTCATGCATGTGTGCAGGTGTGTGTGTGTGTGTTCATGCATGTGTGTAGGTGTGTGTGTGTGTTGCTGTGAGTGCAGGTGTGTGTGGTGTTGATGCATGTGTAGGTGCAGGTGTGTGTGTGATCTGCTGAGTGGCATGGTGTGTGTGTGTGATGCTGTGAGTGCAGGTGTGTGTGTGTGTGATGCTGTGAGTGCAGGTGTGTGTGTGTGTGATGCTGTGAGTGCAGGTGTGTGTGTGTGTGTGATGCTGTGAGTGCAGGTGTGTGTGTGTGTGTGATGCTGTGAGTGCAGGTGTGTGTTGATGTGTGTGTGTGTGTTGCTGTGAGTGCAGGTGTGTGTTGATGTGTGTGTCACTCCCAACATGAATCCCAGTAGATTGAATAATGTTCATGTTCCTGCTCGTGTGTAGAGACTCAGACACTGAAGGTTTGATCAAAAAACAAACACTATTGAAGGACATTAAACGGACAAACGTTGAGGAGCCGTCGCTGGACGACAGCGTCAGGGCGACCGTCAGACGGTCCAGGTCCAAAAACAGTGACAAAGAGGCAGAAGAAAGTTGAAACATGAGTGGAGACTGACAGCTCTGCTGCAGTCGAGGCTCAGAGGAGCAGAGAACGACGGCGACAGCAACTTTCCTTTGAGCTTGAATGGCTTTGTTTACCCTGAAAGTGCCCGAGGACGTCAACATTTTATCAAGTATCCGAATCAACAGTCTTTGAGAGCCTCAGTGAGGAAGCGTCGCTTCATTTAAACATCTAAAGATACGTTTGAACAATGGAGCTTCACTCGTTCCTTCATGAGAACGATGGGTTACTTACAGCTGAACTTTACGACCCAGCAGCCCGAGAGAAGCCCCAGCAGGACGGAGGTGGTTGTCGGCACGGATCCCTGCGGCACGACCACATGACTCACTGGAACACACAACGACGATTACATGAATGGATTTGAAACATGTTCACGGTGCATGAATGGAAACACAAATACATTGATAACTTACAGGTTTAACTATTGTTGAGAATATTTGGTTCTAGAGAAACAGTTGTTTATTTGTTTCAGTCTCGCCTCGTCCTTCACACCAGCGTCAATACATTTATGTTTTTATCAAACAATCACAGTCAAACAAAACTTAATATTTACTTAAATCCATCATTTTCTCCTTTATTGATGTTACATATTTTGACTTCATTTCGTGAACATTTATGTGTGTCATGTGATCATTATGTGTGCATCGTGCACATTGTGTGCCATGTGATCATTCATTTATTTTACTTGAGCAGTATTTGTGTCGTGATCATCTATGGACGTCATGTGATCATTTATGGACGTCATGTGATAATCTATAGACATTATGTGAGCAGTTTGTGCATCATGTGATATTATATTGACATCATGAGATCATCTATGGACATCATGTGATCATTTATGGACGTCATGTGATCATCTTTGGACGTCAGGTGATCATTTATGGATGTCATGTGGTCATCTTTGGACGTCATGTGAACAGAAGGTGCATCATGTGAACAGTATGTGCATCATGTGATCATCTATGGACGTCATGTGATCATCTATGGACGTCATGTGATCATCTATAGACTTCATGTGATCATCTATGGACGTCATGTGAGCAGTATGTGCATCATGTGAACAGTATGTGCGTCATGTGATCATCTATGGACGTCATGTGAGCAGTATGTGCATCATGTGATCATCTATGGACGTCATGTGATCATCTATGGACGTCAGGTGAACAGTATGTGCGTCATGTGATCATCTATGGACGACATGTGATCATCTATGGATGTCATGTGATCATCTATGGACGTCATGTAATCATCTATGGACGTCATGTGATCATCAATGGACGTCATGTGATCATCTATGGACGTCAGGTGAACAGTATGTGCATCATGTGATCATCTATGGACGTCATGTGACCATCTATGGACGTCATGTGATCATCTATGGACGTCAGGTGAACAGTATGTGCATCATGTGATCATCTATGGACGTCATGTGATCATCTATGGACGTCAGGTGAACAGTATGTGCATCATGTGATCATCTATGGACGTCATGTGATCATCTATGGACGTCAGGTGAACAGTATGTGCATCATGTGATCATCTATGGACGTCAGGTGAACAGTATGTGCATCATGTGATCATCTATGGACGTCATGTGATCATCTATGGACGTCATGTGATCATCTATGGACGTCATGTGATCATCTATGGACGTCAGGTGAACAGTATGGAATCATGTGAACATCATGTGTCATGTGATCATCTATGGACGTCATGTGATCATCTATGGACGTCATGTGAACATCTATGTGCATCATGTGATCATCTATGGACGTCATGTGATCATCTATGGGCGTCATGTGATCATCTATGTGCATCATGTGATCATCTATGGACGTCATGTGATCATCTATGGACGTCAGGTGAACAGTATGTGCATCATGTGATCATCTATGGACGTCATGTGATCATCTATGGACGTCATGTGAACAGTATGTGCATCATGTGATCATCTATGGACGTCATGTGATCATCTATGGACGTCATGTGAGCATGTATGGGCATCATGTGATCATCTATGGACGTCATGTGATCATCTATGGACGTCATGTGATCATCTATGGACGTCATGTGATCATCTATGGACGTCATGTGATCATCTATGAGATGCGTCATGTGATCATCTATGGACGTCAGGTGAACAGTATGTGCATCATGTGATCATCTATGGACGTCATGTGATCATCTATGGACGTCAGGTGAACAGTATGTGCATCATGTGATCATCTATGGACGTCATGTGATCATCTATGGACGTCAGGTGAACAGTATGTGCATCATGTGATCATCTATGGACGTCATGTGATCATCTATGGACGTCAGGTGAACAGTATGTGCATCATGTGATCATCTATGGACGTCATGTGATCATCTATGGACGTCATTGTATCTGGCAGTGAGTATGTGCTCATGTGATCATCTATGGACGTCATGTGATCATCTATGGACGTCAGGTGAACAGTATGTGCATCATGTGATCATCTATGGACGTCATGTGATCATCTATGGACGTCAGGTGAACAGTATGTGCATCATGTGATCATCTATGGACGTCATGTGATCATCTATGGGCGGGTGAACATCATGTTATGTGATCATCTATGGACGTCATGTGAGCAGTATGTGCATCATGTGATCATCTATGGACGTCATGTGATCATCTATGGACGTCATGTGATCATCTATGGACGTCATGTGATCATCTATGGACGTCATGTGATCATCTATGGACGTCATGTGATCATCTATGGACGTCATGTGATCATCTATGGACGTCAGGTGAACAGTATGTGCATCATGTGATCATCTATGGACGTCATGTGATCATCTATGGACGTCAGGTGAACAGTATGTGCATCATGTGATCATCTATGGACGTCATGTGATCATCTATGGACGTCAGGTGAACAGTATGTGCATCATGTGATCATCTATGGACGTCATGTGATCATCTATGGACGTCAGGTGAACAGTATGTGCATCATGTGATCATCTATGGATGTCATGTGATCATCTATGGACGTCATGTGATCATCTATGGACGTCTGTTGACCATCTATGGACGTCATGTGATCATCTATGGACGTCAGGTGAACAGTATGTGCGTCATGTGATCATCTATGGATGTCATGTGATCATCTATGGACGTCAGGTGAACATTGTGCATCATGTGAAAAGGTGGATGTGCTCATGTGATCATCTATGGACGTCATGTGATCATCTATGGACGTCAGGTGAACAGTATGTGCATCATGTGATCATCTATGGACGTCATGTGATCATCTATGGACGTCATGTGATCATCTATGGATGTCATGTGATCATCTATGGACGTCATGTGATCATCTATGGATGTCATGTGATCATCTATGGACATCATGTGATCATCTATGGACGTCATGTGATCATCTATGGACGTCAGGTGAACAGTATGTGCGTCATGTGATCATCTATGGATGTCATGTGATCATCTATGGACGTCATGTGATCATCTATGGACGTCATGTGAGCAGTGTGTGTGTCATGTGATCATCTATGGACGTCATGTGAGCATCTATGGATGTCATGTGATCATCTATGGACATCATGTGAGCAGTGTGTGTCATGTGATCATCTATGGACGTCATGTGAGCACTATGTGTCATGTATGTGCTGTTATTAAAGTGTAAACAAAGAACATTTTGAGACATTGGTTTATTGACCCATCGTGTAAAATATTAAGTAACATTAATTCAAGACTTTCAAGAATTTGACTCTAGAAACACCAGAGAACATTAACATTGTGTTGAAACAGCTTGAACGGTATTTGAAGATTGACGTGAGCTATATTTATCCACTGTATAAATACTGTGTTCCACGTTTGAGTGACGCGCCTGAACGTGAACATCATGAGGTTTGACTCGCTGACAAAAGACTGGATAACCTTTCACTTCACTGCGGAGCGTCACAATAACAAGGAAGGACTCATTAAAGCTTAAGCAGCTCCGCTCGCCTCTCGACTCAGTGAAACATGTTCTTCATTACACCTGCAGGCCTGAGTCGCCTTCCGTCCACACGCTTCATGAAAGCATTAACTCTGGCGCCGCGAGAGATTGTTTACTTTAACGCTCGTCGCCGCGACAACACAGTCTGAGAGGAATTGTTTAAATTCATTTTCATGCTGATTCTCTGCTCGTCGGTCGGGGAAGGAGCTGCAGGCTCGTCGTCATGAACGCAGCATTAATTGAACGCTTCCGTTCTTTCCAGCATTCCAAACTGAATTATGTGCGTGACGCCGCGCTTGTGCCTTCTTTTTAGTTCCACAACGTCTGGATTATTGTGTGGAAACAAGATGTGTTTTTGACGCACAATAACCTGATCAATCAATCAACGGAGCATAAACGACACACAAACAAAAACTCAAAGCCACAGAAAATCATTAATGTTGCTCAGTGTTTTATGTTCAATATATTGTAAATAGAGAAATAAGTTTGAACTTTTAAATAAATGTAACAGTTGTGTTTCATATCTGAACATTTGTTTGTTTGAGTGTAAAAAAAAGACTCACTAATAGAGAATATCTGAGCCCGACTATAGCAAAAATCATAATAATTTATATCTGAATCCATATTGAGAACATCTTTCAAACAATTATCTATTGACTTTATAATTACTTCATGTTTTTTATCTTATGAATCTTTATTATTAGACTATAAACGTCAATAAAAACAACATAAACAATGAGCACAATTGTTGCTGATATATACAGCGAGAAGGTTGCTGGTTCAATTCCAGGCCGAGGCCAACCTTTCTGTGTGTAGTTACTATGTTCTCCCCGTGTTGTGTGGGTTTACTCCGGACACTCCGGTTTCCTCCCACAGTCCAAAAACATACAGAGGTTGAGTAAGAACTTTGGGAAATTATCCATAGGTATGAGTGTGTGTGTGAATGGTTGTCTGTCTTTGTGTGTCCTGCGACAGACTGCCGTCCTGTCCAGGGTGTCCCCTGCCTCTCGCCCTATGATACTGGGACAGACTCCAGTCTCCCCGCGAACCCGGTAAAGGATAAAGCCGTAGACAATAAATGAATGAATATTACATTCTTTCTCATTTGACCTCTTTTTTTTAAATTTTTTTATTCTGCAAACATGAGTCATTGAACGCACCACACTTGCACACATAATGATGTGATGCATTCAAAGTTTCTGTCAACGTGAATGATTTGTTCAGTTATTTTGTGAACCATGTTGTTAAGGTGGATTAGAAATAATTGCTGCATCCTTCTCTTAGCGGTGTGTGTGCGTGTGTGTGTGTGTGTGTGTGTGTGTGTGTGTGTGTCGCACGATCCGCTCCAGCATCACAAAAGAAAAGTTTTAATCCTCTTTTCTTCACGACGGGAAACAATTTAAAAAACGACATCTAATTCCGATGAATCGCTCGGGCCTGAGCGTTACTTTCTAGACGTGTACGACGACACGTGTCATTAACGTGATCGAGCAGCTTATGTCGACCGTCAAGAAATTATGAAAGTCCATCAAAGCCCTTCACGTCTAGAGGATGGAATCAAGAAAGAAACGTGTTATTTTGTCAAAGCCACTTTTGAGAAGTGTTGCCGAGTGTGTGCAAATCCAACCAGTTGTTCTTCAGGTTCTGCTCACGAGCATGAAGACCCGGATCTGTTGATGAGCGGAGAAACAATTTCCCGAAGGAGACTTCCTGAGGGATCAATAAAGTTTTACCTTACCTTAACTTAGAAGGACTCGCTCCCTCCTCAGGTTCAAACTATGCACATACATTAGAAAGTTCCTCGGCGGCACCAGGCCAACGTTACCTGAGCCAGAAAAGGTGTCGGCGATCCTTCCCTCCAGTAGTCGGCCCAGTTCTCCCAGTTGCTGCTGCTCCGCCTGCGACAGCTTGCTGGACAGGAGGACGACCTCATCCGTCTTCACGCAGCTGCTCGCCTGAGGAAGCAGATCAGTCGCGTTATTGGATCGGAAATATCTTCCTTTTCTCATCGGTTTGTTGAATCGATCGTGAATCGTTGCTCGTGTCGCTCTGGAAGCTGCAGTAGGTCACATGACAGTTGCTGATGTTCAGATCAATATATATTACGTAACATCGTCTCTTGAATATAATGTTTGGATTGAGTAGATTTATTAGGTTAAAAGAAGACATTTTCTCAAAGACAAACGATTGAATACAATTTCAAAACTTACATTTATTTTTATTTTTTTTTATCAGCGATTAAAAACCATCAGATGAAAGATTTTGTGTTGTTACTAGGGTTAATCTTGTGAAGAATCTGGTGATAATATTGTGTAGTATCAAGAAGTAGTAGTATTGTCAAGTACTTGACTCTGGTGTTGTGATAGTGTAGTAACAAGTATATATGTGTAGTATTGTCCAGTACTTGACTCTGGTGTTGTGATAGTGTAGTAACAAGTATATATGTGTAGTATTGTCCAGTACTTGACTCTAGTATTGTGATGTGTAGTATTGTCGTATATGTGTAGTATTGTCGAGTACTTGACTCTGGTGTTGCGATAGTGTAGTAACAAGTATATATGTGTAGTATTGTCGAGTACTTGACTCTGGTGTTGTGATAGTGTAGTAACAAGGATATATGTGTAGTATTGTCGAGTACTTGACTCTGGTGTTGTGATAGTGTCGTAACACGTATATATGTGTAGTATTGTCCAGTACTTGACTCTGGTGTTGTGATAGTGTAGTAACAAGTATATATGTGTAGTATTGTCCAGTACTTGACTCTGGTGTTGTGACAGTGTAGTAACAAGTATATATGTGTAGTATTGTCGAGTACTTGACTCTGGTGTTGCAATAGTGTAGTAACAAGTATATATGTGTAGTATTGTCCAGTACTTGACTCTGGTGTTGTGATAGTGTAGTAACAAGTATATATGTGTAGTATTGTCCAGTACTTGACTCTGGTGTTGTGATAGTGTAGTAACAAGTATATATGTGTAGTATTGTCCAGTACTTGACTCTGGTGTTGTGATAGTGTAGTAACAAGTATATATGTGTAGTATTGTCCAATACTTGACTCTGGTGTTGTGATAGTGTAGTAACAAGTATATATGTGTAGTATTGTCCAGTACTTGACTCTGGTGTTGTGATAGTGTAGTAACAAGTATATATGTGTAGTATTGTCCAGTACTTGACTCTTGTGTTGTAGTATTTACAGACCACATGACTCTTGACGAAGTCGTAACTTCTTTCATTTGTTTTCAAACCAAAATATGTCCAAACATCAGCTTTAAAAGCTGCTGGACTCACTGTATCCTCTCGTCCTCAGTCATCATTCTTTCTTTAGCTGCGGGGGACGTATTGACTGCTGCCATCAAGAGCCCGGAAGTTTAATCGCAACAAAAAGCAGGACAAAAGTATGAGAATATTTTAATGTTAATAGAAAATTATTATTATTTTTTTTTTATGAACTTTATTTAACTGTAAACCATTTAAAAAATATTCAAAATATATAGAAATGTTTTTGCTTCAAAACCTCAGCTTTGGTTATCTGCCTCAAACATGTTTCTATAATCTGTAATCTGGCACTATGGCGATGATGTAAACCTGAATAAAGGCAACAATGGAAGCAGGAGGCAGGAGCACGAGGACCTGACAGGAAAGAAACTTGTTATCAAAGACTTTCTAGTGACCGACGCGAAGAAATGATCTTCGGTTCACATTCCTCTGGTTCTTTGTGTGTTCGATCGGTTTGTTTTAATATCATTCCAGTATTGATGTCCAACAGTCACGTACCAGGAGGCTGCTGGCCGAGGTGTTGAGGGTTGAATGATCAGGATCCCCAACATCTCTGGAGGCTTCATTAAAAATCTCCAGCATCTCTGGTGTCGCTGCATAATCCACGGCATGTTTGCCATGTAGGTTCCTGGAAACACATGTGGCCCCTCAGATGATAAATGTTTTTTAAGGTCACAGTCATGTCAAAATCAGAAATGAATGATAAAAATCACATAAAAGATGGAAAGACTGATGAAGGGTTTTTTAATTAGTACTATGGAGGTCCAAGTTTGCAGTTGAATGTTAGAGAATGTGGATACGGAAATACATGTATGTTGCAGCATTTCTTCTTCATCATATCCATCGATATTCGACAGCATTATACTGAGAGGATACAGTGAGTCCAGCAGCTTTTAAAGCTGATGTTTGGACATATTTGGGTTTGAAAACAAATGAAAGCAGTTACGACTTCGTCAAGAGTCATGTGGTCTGTAAATACTACAACACCAGAGTCAAGTACTGGACAATACTACACATATATAATTGTTACTACACTATCACAACACTCCAGAGTCAAGTACTGGACAATACTACTTACATATATACGTGTTACTACACTATCACAACACCAGAGTCAAGTACTTGACAATACTACACATGTATACGTATTACTACACTATCACAACACCCCAGAGTCAAGTACTGGACAATACTACACATATATACTTGTTACTACACTATCACAACACCCCAGAGTCAAGTACTGGACAATACTACACATATATACTTGTTACTACACTATCACAACACCAGAGTCAAGTACTAGACAATACTACACATATATACTTGTTACTACACTATCACAACACCCCAGAGTCAAGTACTAGACAATACTACACATATATACTTGTTACTACACTATCACAACACCAGAGTCAAGTACTGGACAATACTACACATATATACTTGTTACTACACTATCACAACACCCCAGAGTCAAGTACTGGACAATACTACACATATATACTCGTTACTACACTATCACAACACCAGAGTCAAGTACTGGACAATACTACACATATATACTTGTTACTACACTATCACAACACCAGAGTCAAGTACTGGACAATACTACACATATATACTTGTTACTACACTATCACAACACCAGAGTCAAGTACTAGACAATACTACAAATATATACTTGTTGCTACACTATCACAACACCAGGGTCAAGTACTGGATAATACTACACATGTATCCTTGTTACTACACTATGACTTTCTACCCTTTTGTTGCGATGTATCGTGATAGTATCACATCAACATATTCTATTCAAAGGCCTACTGTCACTCAGATGCTCCTCAAGTTCAAAAGGTCAAGTAGAATATGTTGTTTTCTGTTCGCAGTAATGTTCAGTTTGAAGGACAAACGGCTCGAAGAAAAGGTTCAAACATTGAGGATCAGATCATTGCAGCGACAGAGCCTCAACAGAAGCTGATCTCCTTCTACACAGAATCCTCTCGCGACTTTACACAACCTAGAAAACGTCCCGTCGGTCGGTGCCAGACACACTTCCCGGGATGATCGGAGGCTTCCTTGGCTGCGACCGCTTCCTTGAAGGCTCTCCCATTACATCCCATCTAAAAACAAACAGCCAACAGGCGGATCCATCTCAGCGCGACAACAAATCAATCATAGAAAACGCTCCATTAAAGGAAGGATGGATCCACCTTGGGAGGGAACTAAATAATTGTAAACAAGGTCCATTCGTTCGGGGCGAAGACCCGGCGTGTCTTCTGCGAGAATCACTGTCAGCAAAGATAACACCTGGGGGGCAATTAAAAGGTCCACTGGTCCATAAAATATTTCATTTGAATTCATTCCTCCAGCCACAAATGCACTTAAACAAACAAACAAACGTTGTTGAAGCAGCTGAATGTGAAGAGAATGTCGACGGAGGAGCAACAAAGTGGAAACTGGTTGGGAATAAACAAACAAGACAAGGGAGGAAACTGAAGGAAGATCGAAAACACGTTTTTATCAGGGCTTTGTGTTGCCAAGAGTCTGGTGATACGATATGATACGTAGCGATACTGTAGTAACGATATATTACCATACTGTAGTCACAACGATATATTGCGAGATATTTTAATACTGTGGTAACAACGATATATTGCGATATATTGCAATACTGTAGGAACAACGATATATTGCGATATATTGCGATATATTGCAATACTGTAGTAACAACGATATATTGCGAGATATTGCAATACTGTAGTAACAATGATATATTGCGATATATTGCAATACTGTAGTAACAACGATATATTGCGATATATTGCAATACTGTAGTAACAAAGATATATTGCGATATATTGCAATACTGTAGTAACAACGATATATTGCGATATATTGCAATACTGTAGTAACAACGATATATTGCGATATATTGCAATACTGTAGGAACAACGATATATTGCAATACTGTAGTAACAACGATATAGTGCCATATATTGCAATACTGTAGTAACAGCTGTGTGTTGCCAAGAGTCTGGTGATACAATATGATACGTAGCGATACTGTAGTAACGATATAATACAATACTGTAGTCACAACGATATATTGCGAGATAATTTAATACTGTGGTAACAACGATATATTGCGATATATCGCAATACTGTGGTAACAACGATATATTGCGAGATATTTTAATACTGTGGTAACAACGATATATTGCAATACTGTGGTAACAACGATATATTGCGATATATTGCAATACTGTAGTAACAACGATATATTGCGATATATTGCAATACTGTAGTAACAACGATATATTGCGATATATTGCAATACTGTGGTAACAACTATATATTGCGATATATTGCAATACTGTAGTAACAACGATATATTGCGATATATTGCAATACTGTAGTAACAACGATACTGTGTTTAATTGTTTAACTTTAAACTCTGTTTTAAAGCCAGAATGATTTCAAACGTCCACTGAAAAAGCGGACGTTACATATATATTTAACCTTTGAAATGACATTTTACTTTAATTCAAAGTTATTAATTTATTATTTCTTCAATCTGCTCATGTTCTTTGTCGTGATGCGTCTCTAGATACTATAGTATATTTAAATATCAATACAGTGCTATTGAATATCGATACAGTACCGGGAATAAAAATATCTATATATATCGTTATTTTCTTACACCCCTAGTTTTTATGTACTTTTATTTATAATATCAACTGTTTTGCTTGATCGTTGAAATCAGAACTGATACAAATTGAAAAAATAATAATAATAATTTTATCAAAAAGACAATAAATGTTAAATCTATTTTTATTTGTGTTTAAATAAGAGATAGATTTCACAAAAAAAGAAGAAATAATAACCTCTAAATCTATCTTTTTGGCTTTTACTTTACTTTAGAGTACCTGATAATATTTGTGTTTAATGTTAAACCTTATGAATCCAGTCTCTCCTCTGAGCTCTTGTCGTCGTCTACAGAAAAGTTCCACTTCTTCCACCAGCTCAGCTCTTCTGAAACAGGCTTGAAGGAAAGTCAAAAGTCCAGCGATGGAGACACGATAAGCTGCTGCTGATAAGACGGAGGATCGGGCCTGAACGCATATTTAATTAGCAGGTTCTTTAATCACTTTTATTACAGTCTTACGATCCTCTCGGAGCCGGCGCCGCTGGAATATCTGGTTCATGTTGTATATGAGCTCTGGACCGACACTTTTATTTCAGCACCTGCTGCGTTTCTCCTTCATGGAAGGACGTGGAGAGGGTTTCGCTCGGGAGGAGAATCTCTCGCTGAAGACACTGCGAGGCTCGTTTCACTGGATTAAATCAGTATCGGTGACGATTTGCTAAATAAGCTGCTTTGATTTTTTTTCTCTCTCCATCTCAAGAGAGTTCAAATAATCAGCTTTAGGATCTTGTCCATGTCCTGCGGTGCATCGCTGCCAAGATCTTTGTAGCATTAAATATATATATATATAATGAAAGAATATGAACATATTACTGTATTCATTTAAGTTAATTGATTCCATTTGATAATGTACTTACATCATTCCTGTGTTTCTTATGTAAAATTGCTGCATTTTCTGATTCTGATGAACAAATGACTGTTATTATGTTGAGTCTCAACTACTGTCTGCTGCACATGTCGAACACATTGTTGATAACATGATCTACGACGAAGGCACCGAGTGAACAAACAGCTTCTACCAGATTATTACTCGCCTGAGAAAAAACTACAACCTGCACGAGATCAGCAGCGATATGACGATAGATATCGTCGGTACATAGATATGATTTGTTTCGAAGACCACATAGATCAGCAGGATATTGCTTATTTACTGATAATAACACCAGAGTGTACAGTAGTAGTACACGTTTGTGCGACATTTATGTGTTTAACACGACTGAAGACGGTTGATGGAAAAACCCATTTCAGCCCGACTACACCCACAAATCACCTCGACATCTGATTGAAAGAGACACCAGAGAATCAAGTGGTGAGAAATAAACCTTCAGTGGAAGATTTTTGGACGTTATTAACATCTTAAGACGTTTTTATTTGTTCAGGCTTTTCTTGATTTTCTGGAACTCCTGTTGTGTTATCAGTTTTATCTTGACCTTTGGAGTATATACTTTATTGAATATTGTTTTGATTGTTTAAGCGCTTTGTGACCCTGGTCTGGAAAAGCGCTATACAAATAAAAATGACTTACTTACTTATGTATCATTGGCTAAGAATAGTTTGTTAGCAAGATACTTTTCAGAATTAATCCAGATATAAACAAAAAAATGATGAATTTACATGAATTTCTGCAGCGAGAATTCTGACCCGCTCTAGTAGAAGAACTCACATTTCTCTGATCCTTAAAACTCTTCACTGGCTTCCAGTTTCTTTCAGGATCAACTTTAAAATTCTGGTTCTTACTTTCAGATCTATTCATGGTCAGACCTTCCATCAGTGATCTGATCCAGCCTTACACCCCAGCTCGGGCTCTGAGGTCTGTGGATCAGAATCTACTTATGGTTCCACGCACACGACTCAGGACCAGAGGAGAGAAATCTTTTCAGGCTGTTGCTCCTAAGCTTTGGAACGATCTTCTCTCTCTTTGCTCTTGATGATCTACTGACTCCTTTAAGAAACATCTTAAGACGTTTCTATTTGTTCAGGCTTTTCCTTGAATTTCTGGAACTCCTGTGTTGTTCTCAGTATTATCTTGATCTTTAAAGTATGTACTTTTTTGAGTATTGTTTTGATTGTTTAAGCGCTTTGTGACCCTGGTCTCGAAAAGCGCTATATAAATAAATATTACTTACTTACTTACTTATTTGAAACATAAAAGTTGCTTGACTCTGAAGAACAGGAGTTTGCTCTCGAGTCTGGTTCATCCAAATAAAATTAAAAAAAGATAGTGTTGTAGTAAAGTGCTGGTGTTGCCCTTTAATAGTTTGTCTTCCTTACAACTCCCCGCAGGCTCTCGGGTAACTTACCCGGCACATTATAGAGTGGACTGACGGGCGCGAGACGAGGCCAAAAACAAAGGAGAAATATAGTCTGGATCTATAAATCCATAGGAAATATCAGCAGAACCTGCGTTCAACAAAAGCCCAGGTCGTGTGCCAATCATTCCATTAGGGATTGCGTTGGCGGATGTCTTGATTTGCATCCGTGTCTGTGGCTCCGCTGGAGGAAACATCAATCCTGGAACCACTGACTTCTCGGCTCTCGTTGTGTCGGTGGAGTCGACCGGAGACGAGGAAGCCGACGAGACCCGGGATGACGAGCCGTCGACGTGATGCCACGATTAAACGGAGGGTGGGCGAGACGGACGACGCCCACCAGAAGCGATGACGAGGACACTATCCGTTGCAGGAAGTGACCCTGATTAAGAACTATTGATCATCATCCTCAGCATCCTCCGAAGACCAGCGCGAGGTGGAAACGCTGACTCGGCACTTACGACAAACAAGCAGCAGGAGCCTCGTCTCTTAATAATCTCAATTAATACTCTGGCTAATTACACCGCTGCGCAACTACTAACTATAGACACTGAAACACCTTTGATAAGAAATTAATACTGATAGTGCATCATATGATGCATACAAGGGACCAACGTTATGTTTTCCATTGAAAATGTCTGATTGAAGCACAAACCTGGTATTTTCTAACTCAGTCTCATCTTAAAGAATCAACACATTGATGTGTGTGTGTGTCGTTGTGTTGTGTGACTCTATATTATCATCAGTGTGTGTGTGTTGTTGTGACTCTATTGTATCATCAGTGTGTGTGTTGTTGTGATGTGTGACTCTATTGTATCACCAGTGTGTGTGTGTGTGTTGTTGTGTTGTGTGACTCTATATTATCATCAGTGTGTGTGTGTGTTGTTGTGACTCTATTGTATCATCAGTGTGTGTGTGTTGTTGTGATGTGTGACTCTATTGTATCATCAGTGTGTTTGTTGTTGTGATGTGTGACTCTATTGTATCATCAGTGTGTGTGTGTGTGTTGTTGTGATGTGTGACTCTATTGTATCAGTGTGTGTGTGTGTTGTGATGTCTGACTCTATTGTATCATCAGTGTGTGTGTTATTGTGATGTGTGACTCTATTGTATCATCAGTGTGTGTTGTTGTTGTGATGTGTGACTCTATTGTATCATCAGTGTGTGTGTTGTTGTGATGTGTGACTCTATTGTATCATCAGTGTGTGTGTTGTTCTGATGTGTGACTCTATTGTATCATCAGTGTGTGTGTGTGTTGTTGTGATGTGTGACTCTATTGTATCATCAGTGTGTGTGTGTTGTTCTGATGTGTGACTCTATTGTATCATCAGTGTGTGTGTTGTTGTGATGTGTGACTCTATTGTATCATCAGTGTGTGTGTTGTTGTGATGTGTGACTCTATTGTATCATCAGTGTGTGTGTTGTTGTGATGTGTGACTCTATTGTATCATCAGTGTGTGTGTGTTGTTGTGATGTGTGACTCTATTGTATCATCAGTGTGTGTTTGTACAAAACTCTCTTTTCATTGAAATATTGACATTAGAAAATGACCTTAAGCTCCGCCCACTGAAAACACTTGGTTGTTCTGGAAATTAAATCTTGTTGACCATAATCACACCCACTCTGCTGTGATAAGTCAAGCACGGAGGTTTGTCACAGCACGTCATCAATGGTCACCTCCAAGGGACTCGTTGTATAAACAAAGCGTGATTACAGCTGGAGGAGGAGTGAAGCCATTATTACGTCATAATAGACTCTCGTAACCTCTTGTTCGTCCAGATTTCATAACAACTTTATAAAGTAATTAGTGTAAAACATGGTCATGATGAGGAACTTACTGCATCTTGAAGAACATTCACTACATGATACACGAGTTTTTACATTAGTTAACCTTCAATCAAGTGTTTTTGTCTTCAACACATCTTGTTTAAACATTGTGGCCCCTTCAGTGATTTAGTTTAACGTGCCTGATCTAAAACCTCAGGCCTGCTGGAGGAACCAACTACAGACACACTTGTGCTTCAGAACGACAAATTGGATTTAAGAGCCTCTTTACCAGTGACGAGCAACTACATTTCCTCAGGGGTCACAGTCTATACAGAGGCTGAGGGACCATCAAGCAGAACAAAAGAGTGAAAGTATGAAATCATGCTAAAAATTATTTTTAAATTAATTAATAACCTTTTTTCTGATATGTAATTTATTTTTATGCTCAGTTAAATCTATTAAGCCAATTAACAGAAACATGAAAAAAGTGCCATTTTCATATTTAGAGACTCGTGACTAAAACAAAACACAAAAGTTTCCACACGATCTTTGACCTCATGAGGGCCACATAAACACAGTCAAAGGGACCTTTGGATGAGAGTCGGTGATACTTACAGAACACTCGGCGAGGCTCCGAGGCGCAGCAACACTTTCACGACATCCTTGTGTCCGTTCCGAACGGCGTCGTGCAGCGGGGAGTCGTTCTCGTAGCCGGGCGTGTTCAGCAGAGCGCCGCGGGTCACCAGCGCCTCCACCACCGCCAGGTGACCCAGGTTGCAGGCCTCGTGCTGCAACAGATGTTGAAATGGGTTCATTTTTCTCGACGATGCAATGACGAACTTGAACGGAGGAGGAGACTTCACTTCGGCAGCTCTCTTTGCTCCGGGGAACTGAACCAGCGCAGATGATTATTCTCGGCTCGCGCAGCTATTTGTTACTCATTTACATGGCAGAGGTTCCTGAGTTCATCCAAACAACGGTTAGACGCTAAAGATATTGACGTGAATCTGGTGTTGAACACATTTAGATTGAAATAAGATCATTTTCACAAGTGACTTTTGTTAGAGAACTAATGAAAAACGTTTATCTCTCTGTGTTTAAAGTAATTATTTATGGACTAAATAATGCAAAGAGCAAAAACATCACATGTGTTTGCGATTTAGCAACTCTTGTAGTAAAATAATCAATATTCTAGTAAGTGGGAAAGAATGTTGTCGTCCACAAGTTAGGTTCAATGGATAATTAACATACCTAAGAGGGAATCTCTGAAGTCCACTTCCCACCTAATTAGGGTGACTTTTTGGACAAGTTTAAATATCTCGGGGCAGAAAGTGACCCTTGCGACGACCTCTGCGAACGCCCGCACTGCAGCATGAGTCAGGTGTGTCTCCAGGCACATGTCTGGGTCACTTTACTTTTCAACGTCCACGGAATTAAACCCTTTTATTAAACATTTTTACTCCTGATTTTCTCCCTCGACCGCTTTGCTTCCTGGATAAGAATGAATGATGCATTTGGAAGCGGAGACGAGAGACGGACACGGAAAAGTCAAAACAATATCTCACATATTTACCGAGCATCGGTTCGGGAAACGAATCGAGCCGAGAGCTTTTCATCTTAATTAAACCCGGAGAGGAACGACTTTGGCAGTCGGGAAGTTGGATTCATCTTACTCAACGCTGACAGATACATTTCACCGACCGACTGTTCAGACAACAAGATAAACAACCAAAGTGAAGCCTTTCAAAAGTATCGGCTCGTTATTGCGAAGCGTCCGAGCTTCGCCGCGACGCTAAATGGACGGAAACTAATCCCCTTGTAGTCGACGAACGTGTCGATTCCAGACAAGAACTCTCGTGGTGTCGATGTTGATGCATCGTTAGAGTTATGAGTATTTATTTGAGGCCTTGTAGTCAGAGTTACTGTCACAATGATACTTCCTCGTGTCTGACACTCTGGCAAAAAGAGTGAATCCGACTCATGAGGACCAAACATATTTTGAAAAATGTCATCTCTGGCGACACAGGCGTTAGGTTAGGTTATTGATTTATTGATTGATTTATTCATTACTTAGTGATGAAGATTTCTCCATCACTACGGAGCTCTGGACTTATCCGAGGGGCCCCTAGATACCAGCCCGGATAAAAATGAGCGAAGACGAGATGCTGAATCTAATTGAAAAGTTCCTGAAGAAAGCTCAACGGGGAGGGTTTGTCGAATAGAAAGACGAATAAAGTTATTTTATCGACACTGACCAGAGGCGTCCACCCGGCGTTGTCCTTCAGGTTGGGGTCGGCTCCCTGATCCAGCAGCTCCGTCACCGCCTCCACGTCCCCCTGCAGGAGTCCGAGAGCACAGCATGGAGTTTAGAAGCGCAGACCTGCGATCACCTTCGGTAGAAGCAGCTCAAACAAAGCTGCGGCGTTTATCGATCGCTCTCCTCGGGGATCATCGATTTGCTCGTCGAGGATCCAGAGGCAGGATTACGTCTTGGTTTGCCAGGATTACTGTAAAACGCATTAGTCTAGCGAGGTCGGAGGTGTAGTGAGGAGCTCGCCAGGAGGAGAGATCAAGAAGAGTATTCATCATTTAATACCATCTCAGATGTTCTCTAATTGAAGGAAGAACTTGTTTAATTAGAAAGTTATGGTCAATGGTTTTGTATATTGTTAGTTTGGTTTGTGTACAGAACTCAAAAAGCTTTTAAAAAACATTTTACATTTGAGGAGAGTTAGACAATTTAATCTGTTTTTGGGAAGGTTAATCAAGGCCAGTTTGACTATAAAACTGGTATAAAAAAATGAATTTGACTATAAATCACAGCTACTAACTTATCACCCAAACAGACATAATTGATGAGCTTAAATATTGTTTTAACTATTCTATCGATCAACAGCAATGTATTAATTTTTTATGTGTAACCTTTTCATCATTTTATAATGGTTTGTTTTATTATTAAACTTCCGGCCTCTAGGGGGCAGTCAATACGTCCTCCACGGTTAGAATAGGATAATAAAATCCTGCAAAGGACGAGAGGATACAGTGAGTCCAGCAGCTTTTAAAGATCATGTTTGGACGCATTTTGATTTCATAACAAATTAAATTCTATCAATACTTGACAATACTACACATATATCCTTGTTACTACATTTTCACAGTATATGGTATTTTTGAGCCTGTATCGTGATACGCATTGCGTGACCTTGAGTGCCAAGAAAGGCGCCTTTAAATAAAATGTATTATTAAAAGATGCAATAGAAACTACTACCGACTATGTTGACAAAATCATTTTTGATCATTTTAGCAAAACGTGTTTAACATGTTCAAATACCAACTAATGAAACTTGGTTTTTGCCACGAACAAACATATTTTAGGAAGTTTTTTAATGATTGGATTGTATGATGAGGTTTTTATCATGTGAATTGAGCTTCTTGGTGGACGTATGCACCATCTCAGTGCTTATCTTGTTTAATCTGATTCATTACAAATTCCTGATTCGACATTTTCCGAAAACCAATGTATTCCTTCATATCATTTAGTACGTTTAGTATTAAATAAAATCAAATGATTTACTTTATTACACTTCAATAGAAATGCAAATAAATCTTCACAAGTCATTTTTCTTCATGTTGCTTTAACACTTATTTGAATTTAAAATATTCTAACTTCTTCCTCAAATCACCACGGATATGTTGGAGTGAACGGAGCCTGAAAAAGAGGCAGAAAACCCCCTGAACTGAAAGATTTGAGAAGAGGTTGACCTTTATAGCAGCCAGGTGCAGCAACGTCTCGCCTTTGTAGTTCTTCCTGGCGATCAAAGGACTTCCACTGCTCAGCCTCGCAGACCAGGACGAAGGAGAAGCTGAATCAGAACAACCTTCTCTCTGCTCGCCTCTGCATCTCCTCCCCGACCCGGGACTTGATGCCGAGAGAAATTTGAGGACACTCGGAAACAAGTGGCCCCGAGATACTCTCCTGGGAACTGGGGAGGTCCTGGAGCTTCTTGGGGTGGTTTCCACGACGACGGCTTTATCATTCGCTCTGGATGGTTTGGTGACATCCTGTGGTGTAGCAGGAGCTTCCATGGGTTCTGCACCCTCAGCATGGTACTCTGGAGATGGTGATCGTCTCCGGACAGGACTTTCTGTGGGTTTCTCAGCGACCTGGGTTTGCTCCGGTGGTGGACTTGTGTCCAAGCCAGGAGGGTCGAGAGCTTCCTGTGGGTCGTCTGCCTCCACGGGGCTCACGAAGCAAACCTTCTTCCTGGATTTCTTTCCCTCTTCAGCGCCGGTCGCCTCCACGCCCGCCTCCTCTCCCACGTCCCACTGCTTGTTGATGTCCTCCAGCTTCCTGCGAGCCGCTCGGGTCTTCCTCTGCGCTCCCTGGAACGACTTCTTGGCGCGAGGGCCAATCTTCTTCGAGGCTCCCTTCTTCTTCCTCTTCTTCTTGGGGCCCGTGTGATCGGGAGACGGTGAATCCGAGTCTTGAGACTGAGGCGTGAAGTTGAAGACGTCGAGACTCGCCGCTTGTGATTGAGAACATTCTGGTCGTGATGTTCCTTTAGAGGTCTTTGGATCCACTGGAGGTTTGTCCACTTTGCAGCGGACCTTGCGGCTGCGAGGGCTGAACCATATCTTGAATTTCTTTTTGTGTTTCAGGAGAGTCGCTTCAGGTGGAGCTGGAGCCTCAGGTTCAGGTGGAGCTGGGGCCTCAGGTTCAGGTGAAGCTGGAACCTCAGGTTCAGGTGAAGCTGGAGCCTCAGGTTCAGGTGAAGCTGGAGCCTCAGGTTCAGGTGAAGCTGGAGCCTCAGGTTCAGGTGGAGCTGGAGCCTCAGGTTCAGGTGAAGCTGGAGCCTCAGGTTCAGGTGAAGCTGCAATAAAGTCATGTTAGTGTGTATTAGTGGTGGAAGAAAAGATCTTCACAATTAAACATCAGGAAATACTTTGCACGATACATTATTTTAAATCAAGTTTTTATCACAGTCATTTTAAAGATTTGATTACGTTAAAGTGTGTATAAAATAATCCTTTTTTTTTTTAATTAACATGAAAATATTAAATGCATTTGTTCACTTATGTGTTGAAATTAAACTTCAGGCCTCTAGGTGGCAGCAGTGATTACATCCTCCACAGCTAAAGGAAGATTGATGACTGAGGACATGAGGATACAGTGATGACTGAGGACGAGACATATATCCTTGTTACTACACTATCACAACACCAGAGTCAGGTACTGGACAATACTACACATATATAATTGTTACTACACTATCACAACACCAGAGTCAAGTACTGGGCAATACTATACATTTATACTTGTTTCTACACTATCACAACACCAGAGTAAAGTACTCGACAATACTACACATATATAATTGTTACTACACTATCACAACACCAGAGTCAAGTACTGGGCAATACTATACATTTATACTTGTTTCTACACTATCACAACACCAGAGCCAGGTACTGGACAATACTACACATATATACTTGTTACTACACTATCACAACACCAGAGTCAGGTACTGGACAATACTACACATATATACTTGTTACTACACTATTACAACACCAGAGTCAAGTACTGGGCAATACTACACATATATACTTGTTACTACACTATCACAACACCAAAATACTCGAAAAAATTTACCTTTTTTTTTTTTTTTTTTTTTTTTTTTTTTTTCCGAGTCAAGTACTAGACAATACTACACATATATACTTGTTACTACACTATCACAACACCAGAGTCAAGTACTAGACAATACTACACATATATACTTGTTACTACACTATCACAACACCAGAGTCAAGTACTGGACAATACTACACATATATACTTGTTACTACACTATAAATATATATATAACCATTACACGTATATTGTGACGCATCAAACCACCATATTCTTGCCATAACAAACCAACTACGGTGAACAAATGTTGATTTTTGAGGAACAGTTTACAGTTTTTCTTATTCCCAAACATAAAATGTACTCTTTGGAACTTGTTGAAAAAGGTACTAAATTAAATCACTGTTTACTTCATTACACTCAAACATAAAACTAAATAAATCTCAGTACTACAATATTATCTTCTCCTCGTACGATGTGATGAAGCCACACTGTGGTGAGTCGAGCTCTAATAGATGACGCCAAACGTCGGGAGGAAAAAGGCTGCGATGGATTTTCCGGGGAATCATTTGTTTAATGGTCTCCCTGGCAGCGGGACATTGGCAACGCTCACCTGGTCGTTGGAGGGGATTCAGCAGGGACTCCAGACCGCTGAAGACCTGGATGATGCCGCTGAGCTGCCGGTTGATCTGCAGATCCTTCACCCAGGCCGGGCTGCCACAGACCACGCAGCCGGCGCCCGCCCGCGAGCCGGAGCAGGACCTGAGCAAGAACCGGAGCACAAATGAGAAACACCGACCCGGGGGAGTGAGATGCTCGTGGCTTCCTGAAGGCGCCCATCGCCGCCGTCCGGGGAGAACCGTGAAGGTGGATCATTAGAACAGAGTCAAACGCTGACACAGATTGTTATTAAACTACGGCATCAGAGATATAATCACGTTTAAATACATTTAACGATCAAAGGAGCGGCTTCTTCCTGCAGACGTCGTTAGACAGAGTCTCCTGAATCATGTGACCTTGTAAGAAATACGTTTTATCACATCAGAAAATCCTCATAAATTGCTGGACAATCTATTTCCGACACATTTACCGTATTCTCCGGACTATAAGTGGCTCCGGAGCACAAGTCGCTCCAGCCATAAAATGCATAATAAAGAAGTAAAAACATATACAAGTCGCACTGGAGTATAAGTCGCATTTTTGGGGGAAATTGATTTGATAAAATCCAACACCAAGAACAGACATGTCATCTTGAAAGTCAATTTAAAATAAAACTAGAGGCAACAGCTGAATAATTGTACGTTACGTTACATGAACTGAGAACCTGGTATGTTAACATAACATATGAAGAGTTATTCAGAGAACTATAGCATAAATAACTAACAAGTTTACCAAACCATCCGTGTAACTCCAAATAACTCTTCATCCTCGGTGTCACTTTTAAACAACTAACTAACTCCGGAGGTAGAAGATTCTTCCTCTTCTACGTGGAAATGATCAACACAGGCCTAGAGCGCCCTCTTGTGGTTTAGTGTGAAAATAACATGTGAAATGATATACCGGTAATAATGTGTTAATAATTTCACACTTAAGTCGCTCCAGAGTGTAAGTCGCACCCCCGGACAAACTATGACAAAAAACTGCGACTTATAGTCCAGAAAATACGGTAAACTGCAGGCCGTTCAGTTTCATCCATGAGACCTCGACAGATACAAGCCGTGATGGAGTCTTAGGTTATTTCTAATATGAAGACGGTGCTAAAAGATCTTCAGCAGATTCAAGCCTCACATTTATATTCAGCTTCACTTAAGTTCACACATTTGTACATGTTTCTCTTCACAGGTGTTTCACATACATGGAGACCTCGACATACGTGCTGTAAAAGTAATATTACCTGCAGAGCATATGTCCACATAATCCCAGACACACGGGTTCCTTCAAAAAGTTGGAGCTGTGAAGTAAAAACAAAATGTATCAATCTTAGAACCAATGAATGAATCTTTGATCATCGAGTGAAAAACGAATGATATTTAAAATGTTTTGACACATATTCAATAAAGAAGTAACGACTTGAGACGTCAAACCAGGAGTACTACGGTAGAACATTGTTCAATTAAAGTATGATAAAGGAGATTTTAGGGATGTCAAAAAAGTATTAAAACCCACTGTATCAATAAATCAAATGTTGTATCCAGGTACCATACTCATTGTCAAAAGTATCAATACCATCTAATTGCTAGTTTTATTTTAATTTTTGGGACTTCCTCAAACCTGAAACTTATCATCATAGTTTCTTTTTCCACAACTGTTTTATTAATTCATATTTTACGTTTGGCTCTTGGCTGTAAAAAGTCTATTGTGTACTTTCAGAATATAAAGCACTTTTAAAATACTCTTATTACTATGACATTATGCCGTTTTTTAATATGTGTAGAGAAAACACCCCTAATTTGGCATGACTGAAACGTATGTAGACTGAAGTAGACTACCTGAAGAATAGACTCAGTATGTTTCTTGAGATTCTATTGTGTACTTTCAGAATAAAAGCAATTTAAAATACTCTTATTACTATTAATTTATGCTGTTTTAAATGTGTGTAAATACCCCTAGTTTGGCATGGCTGAAATTTATCTAGACTGAAGTAGACCAACTGAAGAATCGACTCTGCAAGTTTCATGCGATTCTATTGTGTACTTTCAGAATAAAAAGCACTTTTAAAATACTCTTATTACTATGACTTGATTCTGTTTTTAAATGTGTATATAAAATAACACTAGTTTGGCATGAGTGAAATTTATCTAGACTGAAGTAGAATACCTGAAGAATAGACTTGGCAAGTTTAATGAGATTCTATTGTGTACTTTCAAAATAAAGGCCCTTAAAATATACTCCTATTCATATGAATTCTTTCTTTTCTTAAATATGTGTTGAGAAAGTATCCCTATTTTAGCATGACTGAAACTTATGTAGACTGAAGTAGACTACCTGAAGAATAGACTCTGCAAGTTTCATGAGATTCTATTGTTTACTTTCAGAATAAAAAGCACTTTAAAAAAGACCCTTATTACTATGAATTTATGCTGTTTTTAAATGTGTAGAGAAAACACCCCTAGTTTGGCATGAGTGAAATTTATCTAGACTGCAGTAGACTACCTGAAGAATAGACTCAAGCAGTTTCATGGAATTCTACTGTGTACTTTCAAAATGAAAGGCCCTTAAAATATACTCATATTCATATGAATTCATTCTTTTCTTAAATGTCTGTATAGAAAATACCTCTAGTTTGTCATGACTGAAACTTATGTAGACTGAAGTAGACTACTGGAAGAATAGACTCCGCAAGTTTCATGCGATTCTATTGTTTACTTTCAGAATAAAAAGCACTTTAAAAAAGACTCTTATTATGTATGCCTTTTTTAATATGTGTAGAGAAAACACCCCTAGTTTGGCATGACTGAAATTCATCTAGACTGAAGTAGACTACCTGAAGAATAGACTCGGCAAGTTTAATGAGATTCTATTGCGTACTTTCAGAATAAAAGCAATTTAAAATACTCTTAGTATTATGAATTTATGCTGTTTTAAATTTGTGTAAATACCACTAGTTTGGCATGAGTGAAACTTATCTAGACTGAAGTAGAATACCTGAAGAATAGACTTGGCAAGTTTAATGAGATTCTATTGTGTACTTTCAAAATAAAGGCCCTTAAAATATACTCCTATTCATATGAATTCTTTCTTTTCTTAAATATGTGTTGAGAAAGTATCCCTATTTTAGCATGACTGAAACTTATGTAGACTGAAGTAGACTACCTGAAGAATAGACTCTGCAAGTTTCATGAGATTCTATTGTTTACTTTCAGAATAAAAAGCACTTTAAAAAAGACCCTTATTACTATGAATGTATGCCGTTTTTAAATGTGTAGAGAAAACACCCCTAGTTTGGCATGAGTAAAATTCATCTAGACTGCAGTAGACTACCTGAAGAATAGACTCAAGCAGTTTCATGGAATTCTACTGTGTACTTTCAAAATGAAAGACCCTTAAAATATACTCATATTCATATGAATTTATTCTTTTCTTAAATGTGTGTATAGAAAATACCTCTAGTTTGTCATGACTGAAACTTATGTAGACTGAAGTAGACTACTGGAAGAATAGACTCCGCAAGTTTCATGCGATTCCATTGTTTACTTTCAGAATAAAAAGCACTTTAAAAAAGACTCTTATTATGTATGCCTTTTTTAATATGTGTAGAGAAAACACCCCTAGTTTGGCATGACTGAAATTCATCTAGACTGAAGTAGACTACCTGAAGAATAGACTCGCAAGTTTAATGAGATTCTATTGCGTACTTTCAGAATAAAAGCAATTTAAAATACTCTTAGTATTATGAATTTATGCTGTTTTAAATTTGTGTAAATACCCATAGTTTGGCATGAGTGAAACTTATCTAGACTGAAGTAGACTAACTGAAGAAAAGACTCGACAAGTTTCATGCGATTCTATTGTTTACTTTCAGAATAAAAAGCACTTTTAAAATACTCTTATAACTATGAATTTATCCCATTTTTAAATGCGTATAGAAAATACCACTAGTTTGGCATGAGTGAAATTCACGGCAGCAGTTCTTCTCCTTCTAAGAGTTGAAAGTATCTCAGGAAGTGAACTCAGACTATTTTCCTCCTCGTCGACCAGACGCACTTTCATCTGTGAAGATCTGTGAACATCAGTGAACATCAGTGAACATCTGTGAACATCAGTGAACATCTGTGAACATCAGTGAACATCAGTGAACATCTGTGTCAACATCCAGCTCTGACTTTGTCACAGAAGCTTTTAGACATTTTTTCACCAGGGACACGATTTTATTCTGGAGGCTTTAGAGACACTTTTCTGTCAATCAAACATCTGATCTGAATATTGAAGTGTAGAATCTGAATGTTTATCAAGTCATTTCAAATAATGTTGGATGATTTTCAAACGGTTTAAGACTCTGAGGTGTTAAGAACTGATGTCATGACAAAGACTAGTTTCTCTCGATAAGTTATAGTTTATTTTACAATGAGAAATAACGTCTTTGTGTCAAAGTCAGTGTGAAAATCTCGAGTAAATTATAGTAAAATTTAAATTTACTACACAACAATAAACAGAAGTGTTTCCAAAATACTTTTCCATTGATACATTGTCTAAACTGTGTAACTTAACTGTCCATAAGATTAAACTAGTTTACACCGACTACCAGTTTCGCCTCCATCTTGACAACTCAATATAATGTTAACGACATATTTCACTCTTTATTTCCTCAGACTCACCACTTAGCGCAGAGTAACAACTGACGGAAGTCCTTCACCGCCTTCCTCGTGTGTCTCCAGTCGTTCGTTTCCACGTCATTTTCTTCCATTTCTCGGCAAAAGCGAGTCGAAAACAAACATCTGACTGTCGCCAAAACAAACGCTCACTTCCGGGTTGTTCACGCATCCCGCCAAAGTTGTGCGGAAGTGACGTCAGGGCCGAGGCGGAACTCAGTGTGTGATTCTCGATTTTTTTTGTTTATTTATTTATTGTATAAATTAAAAACATTTTAATTGAACTTACTAATAACTTAATATGAAATAATTATATTATTTATATCGAAACATACATTTTGATCCAAATAGTTTTTTTTATGGTTTTAATTAAGTAAGTAAGTAAGTAATTTGTATTTATATAGCGCTTTTCCAGACCAGGGTCACAAAGCGCTTAAACAATCAAAACAATACTCAATAAAATATATACTTTAAAGATCAAGATAAAACTGAGAACAACACAGGAGTTCCAGAAAATCAAGGAAAAGCCTGAACAAATAAAAACATCTTAAGATGTTTCTTGAAATTGTTAAATAATTAAGAGTAACTTATCATCATCGTACTGTGAAATGATTTTACTTTACTGAAGTAACTTTTGTGAGAAAGAGGGGGAGGAACAAAAGAATGAAGAAAAGAGAGTTGCATTGGAAAAATAGTTTTATTAGAGAGAGTCCATTAAATATTCAGTATCTAAGAGTAAGAAATATTGTTGTGATCTTAAATAGTACATGTTTTTGCATCATCATCAACAGAGTTTTACACGATCCCAACCCACAGAGAGAACAACATGAAGAATATATTTATTTTACGGCGGTCAAGTGCGTGTCGTCTTCGTCGTCCATCGTCGTGGAGATGTTTCCGGTGGCGAAGTTGATAAAAACCTGAGGAAGGAAAAAAACCAAGAAGCGTCAGGTTCTGGAGTCGATGTGAAGACTTTTTGTTCCTGTCGTCTCATCCCAGAGCAGCAGAGGAGAAACATCACGCCCGGCTTCATGTGAAGCTCGTGCTCGCTTTATTTTCCCTCAGGCGTCGCCTCAACCCCGCCGGCTTCCTCTCGCTCTTTTCAAGCCTCCCGTCTTTCACTCCCACTCAGCTCTTCTTCTGCTGTCCCCGTTTACCCTCCTCCTCCCTTTCATTCACTCTGCTGGTCGCCCACGTCACTGCGCCTCACCTCGTCCAGAGTGGTCTGGCTCACGGAGAAGTGTTTGATCCACAGGGCGCCTTTGTTCGTCTCCAGCTGGTCGAAGATGTCGGCCACGCCTCCTGGCGCCACCGGAACGTGGTACTCCAACATGGACGAGTGCTGGTCCTGCACACGACACAGTTTGGGTTTAGTGCCACCAGTGCAGGTGGGGATTCATGTATTTGATGTGCAAGGAATGGTCACAGAGAATGATCCATATTCTCATCATCTACCATATTTTCCGCACTATAAGGCGCACTTGAAAGTCTTTAAATTTCTAAAATTACGACAGTGCGCCTTATAATCCAAAGCGCCTTATATATGAACGTTACCTGGTGACTTGTTTACAAACACTTTCATGACTCTGCGCCAACACGCCATGGGCAGGATTGCGTCATCACGGGGTGGGATTAACGACGCGCATCATGGCGGACGGCCATAGAGTAAGATTACTGCCACTGTTTTGAGCGAGTGTGTCTTGGTTGTTGTACACTCAAAACATTTTTTTTATAGCAAAATCACTCTGCTGCGCACTCAACATGTCATACACGTGCGTTCAACATGTCATCAAGTGCGTTCAACATGTCATATACGTGGGCTCTAGCCGTCATACACGCGCTCAACTTCACTGCTGCTCACTCAACATTTGTCTGCTCACAACACCAGTCTCAAGCGCTGCTGCTTGAAGCCTTTTAAACATCATCTGAATATCGTTACCATGAGAGTGAATGGAGTTGTCAGAACGCTTAATAAAGTTTGACTTTATCTGACTGTTTTGTTGACGTTCCCTTAAGCACAGCTTTATCCAGTGGATGCATAACACAACCCTATGTGTCTTATAATCTGGTGCAAACTATTTATGAAAACAGACAATTCTAAAACATTGTAAAATAGGCCATTATTATTGAAGGTGTGCCTAATAGTGCGGAAAATACGGTACTCAACAAACGGCCTGATTGTCTTTTAGTTTTTGTGTTTTTTTTGTTGTTTTTTTATGAAACTCAAGAAAAAAAAATTAATACATAGAAACAAAACACATTTTCCAAACACATGAACAGAAATATATTAATTTGCTATGTTTTTTACCATTTATTATTATTTGTTATTTATTATTTTTTACATTTTAATATTATTATATATTTATGTATTTGTTTCGTAATTATTGTTATTTTTTTATTCTATTTTAGTCATTATTTTTAATATGTGTACTGTATGTGTGTATATAATGTACTTGTAAGTTTCATATTTGCTGTGAACTGCTGTTCAACCTAATTTCTCAAATATGATCAGATATAAATCACTAGAAAACACACTCGACATGGTCGCCTTGTTTTAAAATGTCGTCTAAACTCTCTGATTCGAGACCCGAAGGCAGCAACAGGCCGATGTTTAACTGAAGGCTGAGCTCCTGTAGGTCGTCGTGGCTCCAGGTTCCATCCGTGACGTTCCCGAGCCTCACCTTGAGATAAGTGCTGGGGAAGCGACTCTGCATGAAGCCGGTGATGGGCTGGACGTCGGCGCTCGCCTCGGACAAGTACATCTTCACCGTGAAGCCGCTGCCGAACCTGCAGGAACAGAGCGAGACGAGGGTTTTTGATTCTGGGCGAGGAGAGCGTCTGAAGGAGGCGTGGAGGTCACTCACCTGTTCTTGATGTGCTGCAGGGAGCCCAGGCAGCGGAACTGACCTTTCACCATGATGGCGAGGCGACTGCACAGCGCCTCACATTCCTCCATGCTGGGAGTCAAAGACGGCAGAAGAAGAAGACGACAAGAGAAAAAGGTCAACATGACACTCGCTCCAGATCACGTAATTAGTCACACGCCTCAGAGTCATTAAAATATGGCCAATAAAATCAACATTTTCTCTTATTTTCCACCAATTATATAGCATTATTATTTTATTTAACTCTTATTATGATGTAATTATCATCACTTTCACACCTGAACTACCATTAGAAACATGTTTGTTAGTCACAGATAATGAATTATAGTCTTAACTTTATTTATTATTTTAATTTACTGGTGATCAGTGGTTTTTACAGAAGAAAGTTAGAAAATGATTCATCGTTGATTGACTTACTTTAACTAGTTAAACTAGTCTCTTGAAGGAGAGAGTAGATGTTCAGGGGAAAAGAGAGAGAAGGACTAGCACAGGAAAGAGACAGAGAGAGAAAGAGAGTGAGAAAAAGAAAGAAAGGATGTGAGAAAGAAAGAAATATAGAGAGAAAATAGTGAAAAAGAAATGGAAAGAAAAGATAAGATAGAATGACAGAGAGGTAGAGAAACAGAAAGACAGAGAAAAAAATAAAGAGAGAGAGAGAAAAAGAGAGTGAGAAAAAGAAAGGATGGGAGAAAGAAATATATAAAGGAAGAAAACAGAAAGAAAGAGAGAGAGAAAAAGAAAGAAAGGATGTGAGAAAGAAAGAAATATAGAGAGCAAAAGAAAGAAAAAAGGGAAAAAGAAATGGAAAGAAAAGATAAGATAAAATGACAGAGAGGGAGAGAAACAGAAAGTCAGAGAAGGAAATAAAGAGAGAGAGAAAAAGACAGGAAGGATCTGAGGATGAAAAAAATATATAGAGAAAGAAAAGAAAAAGATTGAGAGAACTGGAAAAGAAAAAAGTGGACAGAGGATTGAGGGAGTGAAGCAATGAAAGGCAGAGAGAGAGAGAGAGAGAGAGAGAGAGAGAGAGAGTAGACGAGGGTAGCAGGGATGAAAAAAGGAAAATTGATAGATTGAGAGAGAAAGAGAGATAATGGTAGAGAGGGAGAGAGATAAATAAATAGGGCAAGAACAAGGACAGAAGAAGAGAAGAGATGGAGAGATAGAGGAGGATGACAGGAATGGACAGAGGGAGGGGACAGAAGAGAAGAGAGGGAGGAAAAAGAAAGCAACATCATTGGGAAAGTAAGGACTGACGGATTGATGGTGAAGACAGAACAAGCAAAAAAAAAGATTTATGAAAGAAAAGAGTGAAGTCGTTTCTTCTTCTGCTGATAATATATATTTGTAACATGAATAAACAGTCACCTGTGTGACGTCAGCACCACTGCACTCTTGCCTCGAACCTCCTCTGAGATGATCTTCCACAAGTGACGCTTGGTCCGAGGATCCATCCCTGAGCTGGGCTCGTCCTGGAGGAGGAGGAGAAGAAGAAGGATGAGAAGGAGGAGGAGAAGGAGGAGGAGGAGGAGAAGAAGGATGAGAAGGAGGAGGAGAAGAAGAAGAAGGATGAGAAGGAGGAGGAGAAGGAGGAGGAGAAGGAGGAGGAGAAGGAGGAGGAGGAGGAGGAGGAGAAGAAGAAGGATGAGAAGGAGGAGGAGAAGAAGAAGGATAAGACGAAGACGACAAATACAAAGACAAAGAAGAAGACAAAGAAGGAGACAAAGACGAAGAAGAAGACAAAGACAAAGAAGAAGACGAAGACAAAGAATAAGAAGACAAAGACGAAGAGGACAGAGACGAAGGCAAAGAAGACAAGGAAGACAAAGACAGAGACAAAGACGAAGACGAAGAAGAAGAAGACGAAGACGAAGATGAAGAAGACAAAGACAAAGACAAAGACAAAGACAAAGAAGAAGAAGAAAAAGACAAAGACGAAGAAGACAGAGACGGAGAAGACGAATAAGACAAAGACGAAGAAGACAGAGACGAAGATGAAGAAGACAAAGACAAAGAAGAAGAAGAAAAAGACAAAGACGAAGAAGACAAAGACGAAGAAGACAGAGACGGAGAAGACGAAGAAGACGAAGACGAAGAAGACAAAGACGAAGAAGACAGAGACGAAGATGACGAAGATGAAGAAGACAAAGACAAAGACGAAGACGAAGACGAAGATGAAGATGAAGAAGACAAAGAAGAAGAAGACAAAGAATAAGAAGAAAAAGACAAAGACGAAGAAGACAGAGACGAAGGCGAAGAAGACAAAGACGAAGAAGACAAAGACAAAGACGAAGACGAAGCAGAAGAAGACGAAGAATAAGAAGAAACAGACAAAGATGAAGAACACAGAGACGAAGACGAAGACAAAGAAGACGAAGAAGACGAAGAAGACGAAGAAGACAAAGACAAAGATGAAGAAGAAGAAAACGAAGAACAAGGTCAAGAAGAAGTAAGTCAGTCGGCCAATCAGACGGCAGCGAGCGTGTGACCTCACCAGCAGCAGGATCTGAGGTCGTCCCACCAGAGCGACGGCTGTTGACAGTTTCCCGGCGATTCCCAAACCGTAGCCGCCCGGGATTGAGGCCCCAAGGGGGGCGCGGGCCACGGCCCCCCCGGGGGGGGTTTCCCCCCCCTCTTCACAAATAAAATTTTTTTTTTTTTTTTTTTTTTTTTTTTTTATAATATTCCCCCCCCCCCCCTAAATCATATTTTTTTTTTTTTTTTTTTTTTTTTTTTTTTTTTACCCCCCCCCCCCCCCCAAAAAAAATATTTTTTTTTTTTTTTTTTTTTTTTTTTTTTTTTTCTTCCCCCCCTTTTATAAAAATTTATTTTTTTTTTTTTTTTTTTTTTTTTTTTTTTTTTTTTTTTCCCCCCCTTTTTTTTTTTTTTTTTTTTTTTTTTTTTTTTTTTTTTTTTTTTTTTTAGTTCACCACCTGTAGATCAATAGTAATCAATAGTTAGTTATATTAGTTATTGTTAGTTTGAATAAGAATAGTTCACCACCTGTAGATCAATAATCAATAGTTAGTTATATTAGTTAGTTTGAATAAGAATAGTTCACCACCTGTAGATCAATAATCAATAGTTAGTTATATTAGTTAGTTTTAATAAGAATAGTTCACCACCTGTAGATCCATAGATATTGGTTAATTCTTTTTTTTTTTTTTTTTTTTTAATTTTTTTTTTTTTTTTCTTTTTTTTTTTTTTTTAAATTTTTTTTTTTTTTTTTTTTTTTTTTTGGGGGGGACCGCCCCCGCCCCGGCCCCCCCCCAAATATTTTTTTTTTTTTTTTTTTTTTTTTTTTTTTTTTTTTTTTTTCCCCTCCGGTTGTTCCTTTTTTTTTTTGTTTCTAAAGTAAGATATTTTGTTAAAATTGAATGAATGATTCGATTTTTTTTTGTTTTTTTTGGTTTGTATTTGTTTATATTTATAGATATATTTATTTATTTAATGGGTTGTAATAAAGACACACGACGACAACAACGACACGTGACGACAAACTCATCTCATCTCAACATGTCGTCAGTGAAGAGACGAAGATTCTGAGCTCGTTAAAACCATTGTTGTCTGTTACCATGGCGACCACGGCCTGAAGCGTTATGTATGAAATGTCACGATTTTAAATAAAAATATAAAAATACATCTTAAATCGTTCTTCATCTCCATTTGTGTAATAACATTAAAATCAATTATCGTTAAGAAATGTTTCATTGAAATTGATCTTGTATCTTATTTGATATTTTTACAAAAACATTTTTTTAGATAAAGCATAAAATATATGTTTTTATTTTATTTTGTTTATTTCTAGACGTCAGGTTAGAGACTTAAAGCTGAAACTCAAGAGATCTCAGAGACGGTTCTAGGATTTTACTCGTACAAGGAGAGAAAACACAGAACGTACACTTCTTTACGTCCCGTCGTAAGTTAACGAATACTTTTATTTTTAAGTCAAATAAAATGATAACAAATAAAAGTCGATTTATCTTTTATCGTATACAAATATGTTAAACCAGATTAATGGTTTTTTATTCAAAAATCAGGGTACCTAGAACAATATATATATATTTTTATTATATTTTCTTTTTATATCATAGTAATAGTAATTTACATTGACAGATGCCAAAAGTCACAGATACTATTTATTTTTTACAGTGTATTGTTTAATTATTATTACTGTTTTTTCGCATTTATATTCATACGACTTATATATTTTTAATATATTTTCTTTTTATATAATAGTAGTGTTATCATTTTTAATGTTACATTTAAATTGATATTGTTTTGTTTACAGTATATTGTTTTGTTAATATTATTGTTTTTTTGCATTCATTTTCATACGAATTTTGTATTTAATTCTCAATGTGTCAATCAATGACTCTTTGATTCACAAACATGTGACTATGATCTGGAGTGTCGCGTGAGGTCCTCACCCCGTCGATGTGGTTCTTGGAGATCCCTCGGATGCGAGCGTAGAAGTACAAATGTTCTTCTCCCGTCAGCAGAGCGTCCAGCGCGTCCACCTGAGGACAGTAGCCGATGTTGACGCCCATGTCTCTGCACGCCATGATGTCCACCAGCATCCTGGAGACACAAGCAGGAGGAGGAAGGAGTTGATGTTTCGTTCTTCTCTACGTGATCGTATGAAACTGAGGAACTTCTCAGAGAAGATGTTGAAGCTTCTTCTAAAAGATACTTCTCTAAGTGAGAGTCTATGGAACACCAGGAGGGACATCATTAGGTCAAAACGATTGGTAAAGAGAGGAATACAGAAATACATGTCAATTAATCAATTATTTATATGTTAAAGGGAAAATAAATGTGTAGATAAAAAAGTAAAATAATTAAATTCACCAATTTTCCAAACAAAATCTTATTTTCAAATACTTGTATGTATTTCCCTCATTGACGACCTACTTCTTTTTCACTTCCTGTCATGAACAAACTAACATCTGGATGTTGAACCTGTTCCTTGCGGTCATTTCGTTTTAAACCAATGGAAGAACTGACACATTGTTTAATAAAGAAAAATGTTTTAAATAAGTTACATTCTCCTCTATTCTGATCTCACGTAGGATTTGCATTTAAAAACATTATAATAATCTAGTACTAGTAGTTATTATCCAATTAAAAATCTTAATAAAGTTCAAATAATTATAATGTTTTATTCATTATATATTAGATTGGAATTCCAATCTGTACTAGTAGGATTACAGATCCTACTGTACTGTATTCCAAACTGTACTCTGACATATATATATATATATATATATATATATATTTTTTTATAAATGTATGTGTATATTTTCCCCTCAGCCATTCAATGAGTGTATTTATAACTATTCTCATATTTCCTGAATTAATACACACATTTCTGTGTCCTTGTGTTTCCTCCTAGTCTTATACATGAAAGTAATCATTTTTATTTAAACGTACTGTATATATTTTTTAATTTTTCCACGTCTACATCTCCATTTCTAACTATTTTCTGAAATAATTATGACTTATGTACATATATACATATTTATATATATATATATATATATATATATATATATATATATATATATATATCGTTTTTTTTAAAATTGAAAATAATTTATTTAATTAAGAAAGAAAAATCTAGTTATTGGATTTATAACTAATCAAACTCAACGTCAATATTGTTATTCAATTATAATAAAAAAATAATTCAATTATTCCAAAAAAACTATTGGAATTTTAAATCAACTCAATATTCTTCTGATACTGATTTACTTTTAAATTAAATTACCAAACACTTTTTCAATCACCTACTTATATAAGTAGGTGATAATTAGCATTCCATAGGGGCCTGTCCCAGCTACACAGGGTGAGAGACAGACAACATCACCACTAACACGTGATCTGTGTGTTTTGTCTTTATATTAGTGCAGAATTTAAAAATCTTTAAACGCTTGATAGACTTGATTTTTCACTGGAGTCGAGGCGACTTCGACGACAAACTAATGTGTCGATGATCCCTGAGACGGGAACGTCGGGATCTACGGTTAATTGTCCTTAATGGTCCGGGAGGAAAAGATGGAGCGAGAGAAGGAGGAAAAGGATGTGAAGAACATTAAAAAAAAAAGCTCATTCGTTGCTACGATGAACGTCACGTCAGCGGGCGAAGAAGAAGGTTGAGTTTGTCGCTCACCCGTCCTGGTCCTTGACCTGAGCCGTTCCATGGCTGGGACTCACGTCTCCCGTCAACATCTTGAAGGTCGTGGTCTTTCCTGCTCCGTTCTCTCCCAGGAGCCCGAAGCACTGCAGACCAGAACCAGTTTCATCAGTTCATCATCGTTATCGTTATCGTTCACCAGATTCTAACACGAGCTTCTTCTTCTTTCCTGCAGCATCTTAAAAACACTAATACAAATAAACCACTGTAATGTTTCCTCCCTCCTCCTCCCCAACAGGTCATTATGTGTCAGCTCTGATTTCCTCCCTCAAAGGTCCTCTGGCCGCCCTCCAGTCCTCCAGCCCTCCAGCCCTGCAGTTCCAGTCCTGCGTCACCGGGGTCAGCAGGACTTGGACGTATTCAACAAAGATGATTAAAGTTTCTCGCTTCACTAATTGAGGACGTTTAAAAAAAAAGTTTTCTGTGAATCATCGACTCGTGATTTTACATTTCTTTCCTCTCGTCTCTTCAACTGTCTTTCATTCAGTATCACTGTCTATGTTTTAGTGTTTGAGTCGAGAAGGTTTTTCTCTGTCGAGACATTAGTCTGTGACTCAACACACATCAACACTCGAGTCGGTGATGGAAGGGTGAGTCATAGTAGGCGATGGAAGGGTGAGTCATAGTAGGCGATGGAAGGGTGAGTCATAGTAGGCGATGGAAGGGTGAGTCATAGTAGGCGATGAAAGGGTGACTCATAGTAGGCGATGGAAGGGTGACTCATAGTAGGCGATGGAAGGGTGACTCATAGTAGGCGATGGAAGGGTGAGAGTGGCGATGAAGGGTGAGTCATAGTAGGCGATGGAAGGGTGACTCATAGTAGGCGATGGAAGGGTGAGTCATAGTAGGCGATGGAAGGGTGAGTCATAGTAGGCGATGGAAGGGTGAGTCATAGTAGGCGATGGAAGGGTGAGTCATAGTAGGCGATGTAACGGTGACTCATAGTAGGCGATGGAAGGGTGAGTCGTAGTAGGCGATGAAGGGTGAGTCATAGTAGGCGATGGAAGGGTGAGTCATAGTAGGCGATGGAAGGGTGACTCATAGTAGGCGATGGAAGGGTGAGTCGTAGTAGGCGATGAAGGGTGAGTCATAGTAGGCGATGGAAGGGTGAGTCATAGTAGGCGATGGAAGGGTGACTCATAGTAGGCGATGGAAGGGTGAGTCGTAGTAGGCGATGGAAGGGTGAGTCATAGTAGGCGATGGAAGGGTGAGTCATAGTAGGCGATGGAAGGGTGACTCATAGTAGGCGATGGAAGGGTGAGTAGTAGGCTAGCCATGAAGGGTGAGTCATAGTAGGAAGGGTGACTCATAGTAGGCGAATGGAAGGGTGAGTCATAGTAGGCGATGGAAGGGTGAGTCATAGTAGGCGATGGAAGGGTGATATAGTGAGTCATAGTAGGCGATGGAAGGGTGAGTCATAGTAGGCGATGGAAGGGTGAGTCATAGTAGGCGATGGAAGGGTGAGTCATAGTAGGCGATGGAAGGGTGAGTCATAGTAGGCGATGGAAGGGTGAGTCATAGTAGGCGATGGAAGGGTGACTCATAGTAGGCGATGGAAGGGTGAGTCGTAGTAGGCGATGAAGGGTGAGTCATAGTAGGCGATGGAAGGGTGAGTCATAGTAGGCGATGGAAGGGTGAGTCATAGTAGGCGATGGAAGGGTGACGTATAGTAGGCGATGGAAGGGTGAGTCATAGTAGGCGATGGAAGGGTGAGTCATAGTAGGCGATGGAAGGGTGAGTCATAGTAGGCGATGGAAGGTTAAGTCATAGTAGGCATCGATGGAAGGGTGAGTCATAGTAGGCGATGGAAGGGTGAGTCATAGTAGGCGATGGAAGGGTGAGTCATAGTAGGCGATGGAAGGGTGAGTCATAGTAGGCGATGGAAGGGTGAGTCATAGTAGGCGATGGAAGGGTGAGTCATAGTAGGCGATGGAAGGGTGAGTCATAGTAGGCGATGGAAGGGTGAGTCATAGTAGGCGATGGAAGGATAGATGAAGGTGAGTCATAGTAGGCGATGGAAGGGTGAGTCATAGTAGGCGATGGAAGGGTGAGTCATAGTAGGCGATGGAAGGGTGAGTCATAGTAGGCGATGGAAGGGTCAGTCATAGTAGGCGATGAAGGGTGAGTCATAGTAGGCGATGGAAGGGCGACTCATAGTAGGCGATGGAAGGGTGAGTCATAGTAGGTGATGGAAGGGTGAGTCATAGTAGGCGATGGAAGGGTGAGTCGTAGTAGGCGATGGAAGGGTGACTCATAGTAGGCGATGGAAGGGTGAGTCGTAGTAGGCGATGGAAGGGTGAGTCGTAGTAGGCGATGGAAGGGTGACTCATAGTAGGCGATGGAGGGGTGAGAAGGGTGCGTAGTAGGCGATGGAAGGGTGAGTCATAGTAGGCGATGGAAGGGTGAGTCATAGTAGGCGATGGAAGGGTGAGTCATAGTAGGCGATGGAAGGTGAAGGGTGAGTCATAGTAGGCGATGGAAGGGTGACTCATAGTAGGCGATGGAAGGGTGAGTCGTAGTAGGCGATGAAGGGTGAAAGGGTGAGTCATAGTAGGCGATGAAAGGGTGAGTCATAGTAGGCGATGGAAGGGTGACTCATAGTAGGCGATGGAAGGGTGAGTCATAGTAGGCGATGGAAGGGTGAGTCATAGTAGGCGATGGAAGGGTCAGTCATAGTAGGCGATGGAAGGGTGAGTCATAGTAGGCGATGGAAGGGTGAGTCGTAGTAGGCGATGAAGGGTGAGTCATAGTAGGCGATGGAAGGGTGAGTCATAGTAGGCGATGGAAGGGTGAGTCATAGTAGGCGATGAAAGGGTGACTCATAGTAGGCGATGGAAGGGTGAGTCGTAGTAGGCGATGAAGGGTGAGTCATAGTAGGCGATGGAAGGGTGAGTCATAGTAGGCGATGAAAGGGTGAGTCATAGTAGGCGATGGAAGGGTGAGTCGTAGTAGGCGATGAAGGGTGAGTCATAGTAGGCGATGGAAGGGTGAGTCATAGTAGGCGATGAAAGGGTGACTCACAGTAGGCGATGGAAGGGTGAGTCAGAGTAGGTGATGAAAGGGTGAGTCATAGTAGACGATGTAACGGTGACTCATAGTAGGCGATGGAAGGGTGAGTCATCGTAGGCAATGAAAGGGTGAGTCATAGTAGGCGTAACCTATGAGTGTGTTTTTCAAGTTCATTCAAATAGTTCACGTTGAGTAAATAGAAACATATTAAAAACATGTTAATATAAATAGATCAATATAATGAAGTATTTTCATTACTAATCACGAGTCAAGTGTTTCCATCATAGTAACATTATTTGTCAATCCTCCACCAGAGTGAAGTGGTGAACGTCTCACCTCTCCTGCAGGAATCCCGACTGAGATCCCTTTGACGGCGTGAACCTTCCTGTTGTTGAAGCTCTGGTAGACTTTAGATAGAAGGTTGACCTGCAGCACGTCAGAGTCTGCAGCTCCACTGGTCACTCGCTCGCGCTCGGCCGCCACGTCCTCGTCCTCCTCAGCGTCAGTCAAGTTCACCACGAGCTTCTTCTTGCACCTCACAAGATTTCTACCATAAATAAAGATGAATGAGTGAGTCATAGTGTACGATGATCGAGTGAATTATAGTGTACGATGAACGAGTGAGTCATAGTGTACGATGAACGAGTGAGTCATAGTGTACAATGAACGAGTGAGTCACAGCAGACGATGAACGAGTGAGTCACAGCAGACGATGAACGAGTGAGTCACAGCAGACGATGAGACGAGTGAGTCACAGCAGACGTGAACGAGTGAGTCACAGCAGACGATGAACGAGTGAGTCACAGCAGACGATGAACGAGTGAGTCACAGCAGACGATGAAGACGAGTGAGTCACAGCAGACGATGAACGAGTGAGTCACAGCAGACGATGAACGAGTGAGTCACAGCAGACGATGAACGAGTGAGTCACAGCAGACGATGAACGAGTGAGTCACAGCAGACGATGAACGAGTGAGTCACAGCACGATGAACGAGTGAAGTCACAGCAGAACGATGAACGAGTGAGTCACAGCAGAACGATGAACGAGTGAGTCACAGCAGACGATGAACGAGTGAGTCACAGCAGACGATGAACGAGTGAGTCACAGCAGACGATGAACGAGTGAGTCACAGCAGACGATGAACGAAGTGAGTCACAGCAGACGATGAACGAGTGAGTCACAGCAGACGATGAACGAAGTGAGTCACAGCAGACGATGAACGAGTGAGTCACAGCAGACGATGAACGAGTGAGTCACAGCAGACGATGAACGAGTGAGTCACAGCAGAACGATGAACGAGTGAGTCACAGCAGACGATGAACGAGTGAGTCACAGCAGACGATGAACGAGTGAGTCACAGCAGACGATGAACGAGTGAGTCACAACAGACGATGAACGAGTGAGTCACAACAGACGATGAACGAGTGAGTCACAGCAGACGATGAACGAGTGAGTCACAACAGACGATGAACGAGTGAGTCACAGCAGACGATGAACGAGTGAGTCACAGACATGAACGAGTGATCACAGACGATGAACGAGTGAGTCACAAAGCAGACGATGAACGAGTGAGTCACAGCATGAACGATGAGACGAGTGAGTCACAGACAGACGATGAACGAGTGAGTCACAGCAGACGATGAACGAGTGAGTCACAGCAGACGATGAACGAGTGAGTCACAGCAGACGATGAACGAGTGAGTCACAGCAGACGATGAACGAGTGAGTCACAGCAGACGATGAACGAGTGAGTCACAGCAGACGATGAACGAGAGTGAGTCACAGCAGACGATGAACGAGTGAGTCACAGCAGACGATGAACGAGTGAGTCACAGCAGACGATGAACGAGTGAGTCACAGCAGACGACCAACCCGCCCCCCCCCCCCCCCCCCCCCCCCGAGTGAGTCACAGCAGACGATGAACGAGTGAGTCACAGCAGACGATGAACGAGTGAGTCACAGCAGACGATGAACGAGTGAGTCACAACAGACGATGAACGAGTGAGTCACAGCAGACGATGAACGAGTGAGTCACAGCAGACGATGAACGAGTGAGTCACAGCAGACGATGAACGAGTGAGTCACAGCAGACGATGAACGAGTGAGTCACAGCAGACGATGAACGAGTGAGTCACAGCAGACGATGAACGAGTGAGTCACAGCAGACGATGAACGAAGTGAGTCACAGCAGACGATGAACGAGTGAGTCACAGCAGACGATGAACGAGTGAGTCACAGCAGACGATGAACGAGTGAGTCACAGCAGACGATGAACAAGTGAGTCACAACAGACGATGAACGAGTGAGTCACAGCAGACGATGAACGAGTGAGTCACAGCAGACGATGAACGAGTGAGTCACAGCAGACGATGAACGAGTGAGTCACAACAGACGATGAACGAGTGAGTCACAGCAGACGATGAACGAGTGAGTCACTGTCAGACTCTCACCTGACTCTGCGGATCACGGTCCTGTTGAGCAGGAGTCTGAGCGAGAAGAAAACCAAGCCCTGGACGAACAAGGACACGAACATCCAGCGGAAGGTGCTGCTAGAGAACGGACTCCTGTAGGCGTCGATGCCGTATCCACTGAGCAGCTGCACCTGCATGTCCATCCTCGCCAGGTGGATCAGGCCGTTACCGAAGCTGAACTGAGGGAAGACCAGGAATCCTTGGGACAGCCTGTTGAAGATACCCATGATGTCCTGTAGGGGGCAGTAGGTGTGTAAGAAATAGCGTTTGTTCATTCTCTAGTTACAATTCAATTCCCGTTCTCTAGATGGCAGCAGTCGTTACGTCCTCCATCTACGCAGCTAAAGAAAGAATGAGGCGATGACTGAGGACGAGAGGATACGGTGAGTCCAGTAGCTTTTAAAGCTGATGTTTGGACATATTTTGGTTTGAAAACAAATGAAAGCAGTTACGACTTCGTCAAGAGTCATGTGGTCTGTAAATACTACAACACCAGAGTCAAGTACTGGACAATACTACACATATATACTTGTTACTACACTATCACAACACCAGAGTCAAGTACTGGACAATACTACACATATATACTTGTTACTACACTATCACAACACCAGAGTCAAGTACTGGACAATACTACACATATATACTTGTTACTACACTATCACAACACCAGAGTCAAGTACTGGACAATACTACACATATATACTTGTTACTACACTATCACAACACCAGAGTCAAGTACTGGACATTACTACACATATATACTTGTTACTAGACTATCACAACACCAGAGTCAAGTACTGGACAATACTACACATATATACTTGTTACTACACTATCACAACACCAGAGTCAAGTACTCGACAATACTACACATGTATACTTGTTACTACACTATCACAACACCAGAGTCAAGTACTGGACAATACTACACATATATACGTGTTACTACACTATCACAACACCAGAGTCAAGTACTGGACAATACTACACATATATACTTGTCACTATACACTATCACAACACCAGAGTCAAGTACTGGACAATACTACACATATATACTTGTTACTACACTATGTTACCTCCTGGTTCTTCTTCGCGATCAGTCCCATCAGGTAAACACTGGTGGTCGTCAGGACAGTGTTGACTGTGATGAAGAGGTTGATGGAGACGTAGGTGATGAAGGCCATCTCAGATCCTTTGAACAGACCAGACACCAGGTACATCCAGGGGAAGGTGGCGAACCTGAAGACATGGACAATAAAACGTTAATAGAGATGATGAATTCGATGATGATAACAAACCATTAAATGACACGAACAAGCGACTGAGATGTTGAGTTTAAACCTTTGGCCGAAATAAAGTTCATGGCAACACAAAGTTTAGGTTCTCCATTTAAAGATAGCGTTTAGATCTTCTAGAAAAGATACTATTCAAAGAGATCCGGACACTTTTTACCTCGGAGCTGGTGCCGCTAAAATGATGGTCCAGGCAGGAAATGAGTGATAAAAGTAAAGTTGTCCGATGAATATACAAAATGCAGATGTTTATCGACTTTCAATTCACAACATCATTTCATAACGTTCACGACTTTAATCATCTTTCAAAATATTTCAGTGCTCTGACTCAATGGGCGGAGCTCAGGACAATGAAAGCGTCCCATTGGTTGATTCTCCAACTTGTTGCTCCAATCACCTTCACAAAATGATTTTGTGTGAGAGTGAAGTGTCGATAAAGTTGTAGCCAATCAAGAGGCTCAATACTATAAGCAATTTTTATACAGAATTGAAAAGACTACTAATTTGAAAAAAATTTAATTCAGAAAATGTCTTCTTGTATTATTGGACATTGAATAGAAAACTTTATGTCTAAAGATTTTTATTTTTAAATGAAATTGTTATACTATACTATATACTATATATATACTATATACTATACTATACAACATACTCAACCTTTTAATATACAAATGATTGAATCCAATTCTAAAAAATATTAATTAATAATTTAATAATAATTTCCTTTTTATATACAAATTGTGGAATTAAATTGTAAAAAAAAAAAGTTAAATAAATAATTTAATAATAATTTACTTTTAATATATAAATTATTTAATTCAATTGTAAAAATATATATTAATAATTTAATAAAAAAAATAACTTTAATATGCAAATTATTGAATTCAATTTAAAAAAAAAGATTTAATAATAATTTACTTTTAATATACAAATTATTGAATTAAAATGTAAAATAATAAAAATCTAAATTACATCTTAATTCTAATGTATATTATGACGGCACTGATTTACTTCCATATATACTGAAGCTCCAAATACATCCTACAAAAGATGCACTGGGTCCAGATGGTAATCAAAGGATCATCAAGATTTCGATAACAAAACATTTATTTTTGAAGATGATACTTTATCTGTGAAGAATAAAAAAAACTATGATAATGTTTGATATTTCTTAAAATAAATTCTTAAACAAAAATAATAATAATTCAAAGATTTCAAATGTTAAATTCAGTCCTAAAATCATCTCCTAACCCTGATATACTTCCATAGAAAGAAGGAATCACTTCCTCCTCCTCTCTCCTGGCTCAGGAGTGTCTCCTCTGGTAACATAATCTCGTGCATCGTGTTGTGCGGGTCAGCATCACCGAGGACGGGAACGTGGCGAGGAACAGTGGCAGAGAAGAAGCATCTGTGTGCCACGTCCAGGAGGAAAAAAAAAACCCAGAAAGCGTCAGGCTGGCAGTGCCAAGCCGTGACAGGCAGCAGAAGACGGGAGGCTGCGGACCAGGTGGTGGCGCCGACAGATGGAGGGCTGAGATTATTCACTGCGAGGGAGGCAGACATCTGCCTGATAAACGAGGAACAGAGTGCTGACTTGGCCTCACGAAGATGTGAGGAAAAACACAGACGCCTCCATGTTTAGGACGATGATGTAAATAATGACGGAGCTCCAGATGTCGGTCCACGCTCGTGTGATTGATGTTTTGTTTTTTTTTCACACGTTAACTTAATCGCTTTCATCTTAATCACAGTCTCGACGATTATCACTTGTTTGCCGCACAAACGAGTGATAGTTCCTGATATGAGTTCGCTCCTTGTTTTAAAGGTGCTGGAGACGCTCGATGGAGGACGTCGAGAGGCGATGAAAAGAAACTTAAAAATCAAATAACAATAAATAAACAATGAAGAGAGGAGAGAGTAACATTCGGTGGATAACGAGTCTTAAAATTGACAGACGGAGCTGGAATTATACTCAGAACGTCTGGTAACTATCTTTAAAAGTATGATTAAGATTTGAACGGAGTTCTTCTGCCCCCCCTGGTGCCCCCTTCTTTCTTGATAAGATCCAGTTTCCCTTCAATGAGAGTCTACAAGATCTTTTTAAAGACTATTGGAGGAATTGGAATTCTGCCCCTTCTTCTGCCCCTTCTTCTGCCCCTTCTACTGCCCCTTCTTCTGCCCCTTCTTCTGCCTTCTCCCTTCTTCTGCCCCTTCTTCTGCCCCCCCTTCTACTGCCCCTTCTACTGCCCCTTCTTCTGCCCCTTCTTCTGCCCCTTCTTCTGCCCCTTCTACTGCCCCTTCTTCTGCCCCTTCTCTGCCCCTTCTACTGCCCCTTCTCTCTACTGCCCCTTCTTCTGCCCCTTCTTCTGCCCCCTCTTCTGCCCCTTCTACTGCCCCTTCTACTGCCCCTTCTTCTGCCCCTTTTTCTGCCCCTTCTACTGCCCCTTCTACTGCCCCTTCTACTGCCCCTTCTACTGCCCCTTCTTCTGCCCCTTCCTTCTGCCCCTTCTTCTTGATCATTATCAAGACATTTTGTTCAAAGTCTCTAAGACATTAAGGCTAGGCATTTATTCACACACACATACAGACAAACAAACACACATATATACACACACACCGTCTACTAGATATACTTAAAATCTTGAAAGGTATTTAATAACTATATGTGTATTTATTGAAAAAACATATTTATATATTAAGGTCATTTTAGAAAACTGTCACCAGTGTTGTTCATAACATAATACATTGTTACTGTGCATGTAAACTAAACACTTTTTAATCTTTATTTTGATCCATTTTATCATTAAAATGATGGCCTTAAAACCCGAGTATACGTTATTTGGATCAAAGACACTGTTTCTTTAAGTGAAGTCACATCAAAAAGACCCAAAGTCTCAAATTACGAAAGTTCTCAAACAAGTTGATGATTTAATTTCTCTTTCGTACCTGGATATAGTAACAGCACATTCTTGAAAAAGAAAGTCATACCAGTGATGTAAGTGAGCGAGTTTCTTTTGTCCGAAAGGGGCGTGTCTGAGGTCACATGACTCACCCAAACAGGATCAGCAGCAGAGTGATGGCCGCCAGATTCTGACGATCCGTAAACGCCGGCAGCTGGAAGGCGGCGAACACGGCGACGGTGACGGTGACAGGAATCATGTACAACATCTGGAACGACGGATCCGTCGCTTAATTCCTCGCAGGAAAAAAAAACACGACCCGTGAAGTTCTCAAAAGTACCATGTCGTAGAGGAAGTTGACGGCCCAGTAGAACGGCTCGCTGACGCCGGCGATGTGCTGCAGCCTCTTGGCTCCGTTGTGATGCTCGTTGACCTCGTAGATGGCGAAGCCGGCGGTGGTGAGCGAGTATCCCGTCAACACGCACATCACGATCAGGAACTGCAACATCCCCTGGATGCTGGGACGGAGAGAAGATGGACTCAACCACAGCGGTACTTGTTGTCGCCGTGGCGATTCATCTGGACCCCACAGAGAACCGTCCTGGTCCCTGACCGGCTGCTTCTGTATGTCCGCCGCGCACTGGGCTACGGATTTAGATGTGAGGTCTGAAAAACAATCGATGCGCTCGAGCCCTGAGCCACGGTGAGCGAGGCCGCCTCGAGCCACTCGTTTCTTCAAACGCTCTCGGACTCTCAAGTCCAGCAACAATCGAGTCGTCTGCTGAGATTGGACTCATTAAAACAACCTAAGTGTCAGCCATAAAGAAAATAATCCATTTATTTTCTACCGGAGAACTTTGTTGCGAGACTCTGAGCCGAGAACAAAATAACAATTCTAGTGTTTCAGAAAAACATACACGTGGAGAAATGATACGTCGATGTTGATCACTATGTTGTCATGTGATCGTCTTCCTTAACATTCATTAGCTAGGATTAGGGTCATAGGGGTCAGGTGAGAGGGTTAAGGTTAGGGTAAGGATCAGGACCAGGGTTAGGATAAGGGTTGTGGGTTAAGGGTTAGGGTTTAGGTCAAGATTAAGGTAAAGGTTGGGGTCAGAGGGTTAGGGTTAAGGGGTAGGATAATAGGATTGGTTTTATGGTTAAGGGGTTAGAGTTGAGGGGTTAGGGTGGTAGGTTTAGGGGGTTAATGTTTGGGTGAGGATTAGGGTCAGAATTAAGTAGTTAGGATTAGGGGGTTGGTTAATGGCGTTAGGGTTAGGGTAAGAGTAAGGGTCGGGGTAAAGGTTAGGGTTAGGGTAAGAGTAAGGGTCAGGGTAAGGGAAATTATAAGAGTAAGGGTCAAACAAAAAGTCACAATCTAGTTCAAGACTCACTATGTGTTGAAACATGTAACAGTGAAAATTCATATTTGAGCTACACAAAAATAGCCTTTTCACTATTTTACCAATAAAAATGAAGGATTAGTTACACAACGTTGAGTTCCAAATTGCACACTTCTGCACTTTATATTTTACAGAGTACACAAGTGCGTTCAGCAGTGTGCTAAAATGTAGTGCTATGGTAAGTACTGACTTAAAGTGTACTGTAAAGCAGTGCACTTAGAGAAGTTTCAGACACAGCACTATACTTATTTTTAGCCTATTTGGCCTTTGCAGACGAATAAGACCAACAAGAAATAAACATCATTTGAGTCGAGACACAGAAGTTCATGAAGGTCACGTTGAGTTCAAGACGATGGTGAGAGACTCTGACTCAGGTGACCTTCACAGACGTACAGTGGATTCATCCTGGAATACTTTGAAGATAAACGATATGACATCGGTCGGTGGCTAAAATGTTGGCCCCTGATTAGAGGACGATGAAATCTTGTTTGTCTGAGTAAATATTTCAAACCATTCTAACAATCATTTGAAGATCATTGTCATCATAGTAAACGTGTTGTGTGTTTGTGATGATAATCGTAGTGAGTTTCCTGGTCACGGACACACATGGACCTGGAGAAGTCACCGTGACTAACAAGCTGGTGCGACTAACAATGGCCGCCCTGTGAGCGAGGCGGGAACTTTTAGCCTCGAACAGCTTAACGAGGCAGTCGCTAACGAAGGAGCTCGTTATCAGGCCAGAGACACGAGTGTCGACCCGCGAGAGTTTTGAAGCAATAAAAACAATCTTCGGCTCAGGTGGAATCGATACGTCTAACGTGGAGGAGTGTGTACTTTTGCTGACACGGCAATATCACAGAGAGATGTGTGTGTTAGAGTGTGTAGGTGTGTGTGTGTGTGTGTTTGTGTGTGTGGTTCATGAAGACACTGACGGTCTGTGAGTCAGTTATTATTGATACGCTGCAGAAGCTCTGCATAATTTATGATTCATGGGATTCTGAATTTTAGATAAAACTGTGTTTAAATGTATTTAAGTTCAATTAAAGTGTGTATTTGCGTGTGTCTTCAAGTGATGTTGGACTCTATTGTACTCATTGGACCACTAAAACCAACACTTACCCAACACTAACCCAACACTAACCCCAACATTAACCTCAACACTAACCCAAACAAACACTAGCCCCAACACTAACCCCAGCACTAACCCCAACACTAAAACTTACCCAAACACCAACAACAACTTTAACACTAACCCAACACTAACCCCCACACTAACCCCAAATCTAACCAAACACTAACCCAACACTAACCTCAACACTAACCCCAAATCTAACCCAACACTAACCCCAACACTAACCCAACACTAAACTCAACACTAACCCCACATTTAACCCAACACTAACCCCAACACTAACCCAACACTAACCTCAACACTAGCCTCAACACTAACCCCAAATCTAACCCAACACTAACCCCAACACTAACCCAACACCTACCCAACACTAACCTCAACACTAACCTCAACACTAACCCCAACACTAGCCTCAATACTAACCCCAAATCTAACCCAACACTAACCCCAACACTAACCCAACACTAACCTCAACACTAACCCAACACTAACCTCAACACTAACCCAACACTAACCTCAACACTAACCCAACACTAACCTCAACACTAACCCCCACACTAACCCCAAATCTAACCCAACACTAACCCCAACACTAACCCAACACTAACCCCAACACTAACCCAACACTAACCCAAACACTAACCCCAAATCTAACCCAACACTAACCCCAACACTAACCCAACACTAACCCAACACTAACCTCAACACTAACCCCAACACTAGCCTCAATACTAACCCCAAATCTAACCCAACACTTACCCCAACACTAACCCAACACTAACCCAACACTAACCCAACACTAACCTCAACACCAACCCAACACTAACCTCAACACTTACCCAACACTAACCTCAACACTAACCCAGCACTAACCTCAACACTAACCCCCACACTAACCCCAAATCTAACCCAACACTAACCCAACACTAACCTCAATACTAACCCAACACTAACCCAACACTAACCCCAACACTAACCCAACACTAACCCAAACACTAACCCCAAATCTAACCAAACACTAACCCAACACTAACCTCAACACTAACCCCAAATTTAACCCAACACTAACCCCAACACTAACCCCAACACTAACCCAACACTAACCTCAACACTAGCCTCAACACTAACCCCAAATCTAACCCAACACTAACCCCAACACTAACACCAACAACAACCTTAACACTAACCTCAACACTAATCCCAACACTAACACTAAGGTAAGGTAAGGTAAAACTTTATTGATCCCTCAGGAGGTCTCCTTCGGGAAATTGTTTGCGTGTTTGTTTGCTAACCCAACACTAACCCCAACATCAACCTCAACACTAACAATAGCCCAAACAAACACTAACCCCAACACTAACCTAAACACTAACCTCAATACTAACACTAAACCCAAACATGACTCTATCCTTCACCTCAATCCTAATCCTCTGACCTAAGAAAGTGATGAAGCTTCACTTGTTCACAGAGTCATGAGTGATCATCAGTGGAATCATTGAAAATAGTTACATCGAGTCCTCGTCGTCTGAGCGGCCGAAGTAGGGATGACTGGACACGGAGATGGCTGTGGAAGGAAGAGCAGGTTTGTTAGCGACCAGATGAAGAAGAAAAGGAAAGATTGAAGCACATTCTTCAGCAGAGGAAACAAACGAGTTACGATATTTACCTGGACCAGGAGACAGACAATTGAAAATATGGTGGAGGGTGATTTAATTTGCCGGAGCACAAAAGGAAATTGAATTTGGTTTATCATTTGTCGGCAGACATACGCTGTCTTTTTTACGACTCCGTGTTTCTGCTCACATGTCCAAAGATAGGAGGGAATGAAATCAAGCAAAGCTGCAGCTCCTGGATCTCGTGGAATAAATGGCTTCTGCTGCAAAGTGCTTTATCTGCGCCGTAATTTCTCCGGCTCGCCCGACTAATCCAGGCCTAATCTGTGATCATCTCCGCCACGATTCTGCTGCGCGAGGAGCTTCTTTCAACCTGTGACTGGCTTCAAAATAAATATTCCTCACAAAAAAAGTGAATTGAATAAAGTCACTGAGGCCCAGAGATAATGAGCCCAATTACACTCGATGGGTTTTGCACCATTGACTCGTTTCTGCAGCCACTGTTGTCTCGAGTGCAACACTGCAGAGAACTGAAACTGTTTCCTTCAACTGAGGAAAATCTGGATCTTCTCTCATTTAGATTATTGTAACAGTTTATTTTCACGTCTAAACCAGAAGGATGTGTCTCGCCTGCAGTTCATACTAAACTCTGCAGCCAGAATTCTGAGCCGCTCTAGTAGAAGAACTCACATTTCTCCTTCAAACTCTTCACTGGCTGCCAGTTTCTTTCAGGATCATTTTAAAATGCTGGTTCTTACTTTCAGATCTATTCATGGTCAGACCTTCCATCAGTGATCTAATCCAGACTTACACCCCAGCTCGGGCTCTGAGGTCTGTGGATCAGAATCTACTGATGGTTCCTGAACTTCCGGACCAGAGGAGAGAAATCCTTCCAGACTGTTGCTCCTAAGCTTTGGAACCATCTCTGTGTTTGATGATCTACTGACTCCTTCAAGAAACATCTGTGTTTGATGATCTACTGACTCCTTCAAGAAACATCTCTGTGTTTGATGATCTACTGACTCCTTCAAGAAACATCTGTGTTTGATGATCTACTGACTCCTTCAAGAAACATCTGTGTTTGATGATCTACTGACTCCTTCAAGAAACAGCTCTGTGTTTGATGATCTACTGACTCCTTCAAGAAACATCTCTGTGTTTGATGATCTACTGACTCCTTCAAGAAACATCTGTGTTTGATGATCTACTGACTCCTTCAAGAAACATCTGTGTTTGATGATCTACTGACTCCTTCAAGAAACATCTGTGTTTGATGATCTACTGACTCCTTCAAGAAACATCTCTGTGTTTGATGATCTACTGACTCCTTCAAGAAACATCTGTGTTTGATGATCTACTGACTCCTTCAAGAAACATCTGTGTTTGATGATCTACTGACTCCTTCAAGAAACATCTGTGTTTGATGATCTACTGACTCCTTCAAGAAACATCTAAACACTTTGATTTGAGCTTTTCCTTGATTCTCTGAGACTCTTGTGTTTGTCTCAGTGTTATCTTGATTATAAAGTATATATTTTAACTGTGTATTGTTTTTAATTGTTAAAGTACTTTTTGAGCCTGGTCTAGAAAGATCTATACAAATAACGACTACTTACTTAGTTACTTACAGTTGGCAACAACGTATTGAACTCCGTTGTTTTTTTTACAGTAATTTAAGAAGGTAGAATAATTAAATATGAAAGCCGAGAAATTAAAAATCTAAATACATAATCAATATTAACATAAACAAATTGATCTGAGTGCACAGACCTCTGCCAAGCAGCTCAATATAATTTGACCTATGAATGCAAGTAGCAGCTCTGTTGTATTCCACCATCCAGGTTATCAGATCATAACCCTCTTGCTAAGAAGCCTTACAGTGACACAGATGTGTTTATTTAACACATGTATGTTGTTTTTACTCCTTTGACACGTGAAATATCATCACTGTGAAGAGTCGTCATGTGAAGGTAACATTTAGGTGTGCTAGTGTGTGTGTGTGTGTGTGTGTGTGTGTGTGTGTGTGTGTGTGTGTGTGTGTGTGTGTGTGTGTGTGTGTGTGTGTGTGTGTGTGTGTGTGTGTGTGTGTGTGTGTGTGTGAGATGGTCAGAGCGATGTGAAACAGTGCAAACGTGGAGCAGCAGGATCAGAATGCGCTCATCAGTATTCTTCGGACGTAGAGTTTTAAAACAGTACAACACAATATCCCCTCGCTTTGATCAGAACACACACACACACACACACACACACACACACACACACACACACACACACACACACACACACACACACACACACACTCACCACTGTCAGAGCTCACTCAGCCTCGAGGTACCCACTCAGTCTATCCACAGTCAAGTTCAATCAACTCGTTACATTTTTAAATCTTCTTCTTCTAAAAATGGAGAAAATAAAGACGACAAACATTCACTTGAAGATTTAACAACATCTGCATATATTCAATCACATGTGTGTGTGTTTTACAGTCTGTGTTTCGGTCTGTATGTGTGTTTGTGTGTGCGTGTATTTGATTGTCTTTGTGTGTGCGTTTTGGTCTATGTGTGTGTTTGTCAGTGTGTGCGTGTGTATGTCAGTCTGTGTGTGTTTGTTGGTCTGTTTGTGTGTATGCGTGTATGCTTGTCAGTATGTGTGTGTTTTTGTCAGTCTGTTTGTGTATTTGTGTGTTTTTCAGTATGTGTCCATGTTTCAGTCTGTCTCTGTGTGGTTGTGTGTTTTAAAGTCTGTGTCTGTGTTTCGGTCTGTGTGTGTGTTTGTCAGTCTGTGTTTGTGTGTGTCTGTATTTGATTGTCTATGTGTGTGCGTTTTGGTCTTTGTGTATGTTATTGTGTGTATGTCTATCTGTGTGTGTATGTGCTCGAGTGCTGGTTTGTGTGTTTCTATTAATGTGTGTGTCTCTGTGTGTATTAATGTGTGTCTAATAGTGTGTGTTTGTCAATGCATGACTGTGTGTGTGTGCGTGATTCTGTCTATACGAGTGTCGGTGAGTGTGTGTGTGTATGTAAGTGTGCATTTATGTCTAAGTGTGTGTGTCTGCATGTGTTAGGGTGTGTGTGTTTCTATTTGTTTCTTGGAGTGTGTGTGTCGGTGTGTGTGTTCCAGTGTGTGTTCCAGTGTGTGTTCCAGTGTGTGTTAGTGTGTGTGTCTGTACCTGTATGTATATGTGTGTGTGTGTACTACTGAAGTCTCAGTAAATATTTGATGGGGTCAAAGGTCAACTCCCTCAGGTCAACAGTCCAACATGAAGCACCAAACAGAATCCGGATCAGTCCGGTAAAGATCGAAGCTCATGGCTACGTTAAAACATATATTTGTGGTCATGATGACCTTTAGTGTTTGTTGTGTGTTTCAAGTCTAATTTTGATTTTCATTTTTATCTCAACGTCCCGACGATTATCTTGCTGGGGTCAGAGGTCAGAGGTCAAACTCACCATAGTCTCGGGGATCCTTGTCCGCGGGAAGGTTGGAGCGCAGGATGAAGTTGTTGAGGCTGTTCAGGTAGGCGGGCATGGTGTGGTGACCCTCAGGGTTGAACCAGACCTGCAGACACCAGGGGTCAGGGTCACAGCCGCGGGTCACATGACCGGTCACGTGACCAGACGTACCTTGGACAGGGTTCTGTTCTTAGGAACTGCTCTCAGGTCCATCTGCAGGTCGGGAGGAAGTTCCATGCCGAAGTCGAACCCGCCGTATCTGTGACGACATTTACGTTGAATTTAAATATAATAATTGATATAATTTAACATATAATTTAATTATATCTTTTTTTTTTTAATAAAAAAACAAAACAAGCACGTTTTCTTTGACATTGTCTGCTGACACATTTATACCAACATTTGTGAATAGAATTTAAATTGAATTTTATAAATTTTGAATTTAAAAAAAGTGTTTTTTTTAAATATAATATCAAAATTTGTGTCAAAAAATAAATTTTATTTTATTTTCCATTTAAAAAAAACAAACAAATGAAAACTTTCAATATAAAGATAAATTAATTTAATTGTTTTAAAAAAGATTGAAAAAGATCCAACATTTCTAAATGGAAAATACACATTTTTTATCATTTGAAATGTTACATTTTACTCTGGAATATTCTGATTTACTTCAATACAAACTGAAGCTTTCATGACAGAGAAATCCTTCAAAAGATCCCTGGATCCACACGGTCATCCAGAACAAATAAATCACTTCAAAAGATTATTTTTTTCAATTTTGAAATAAAACACAAATTCACAAACTTTCAAAGTAGAAACTATTGAATTAAATTATACACAAAAAAAATGTACTCTTTGATTTATGACAACAAAGCTCAAAATTTGAAAAGTTAAATTCAAAAGTCAATATTCTGACGACCTCTTAAAAGCTCTGACAGCACGAAGGGTTCCCACGCCAGAGTACATTTCTCCACAAGTTTTTTATTGTTAAATCTAAATATAAGAAAGTTTTTGTTTAAGGATCAGAGTTTTCGTGAATTTTTTCTCTCCCTTAAAATAATTTGAAAGGAAAGTATTACTGTTTCTTCTTTTAAGATACATTTTATATTTAGGTGTATATTTACTCACGGTTTGATTTATTTTTTAAATAAAAAATATATTAAATTACACAATAAAGTATAAAATGCTTATTTTAGCTTCCTTTTATATTTTCACGTCAAAAATACATCGATATTGTAATATATCATGTATATCATATATCAATATATCATGTGTATGTCATATATATGTAATATTTATCTGACAAAATGTGATTTTTCATGTTTCCTTCTGAGCTCTGGTGAAGTGCATGATGGGTCACCTGGTCCTGATGAAGTCGTTGGTCGTGGCCACCAGGTAGCGCTCCAGGTCCAGGCCCGTGACGTTGAAGGCGATCTGGGACGACGGCAGTTTGGTCCGAGGCGGCCGGGAGTCGTTGACGTCGCACACCTGAGTCGAGAAAAGTGTTACATCACGAGGAACTTGAACATCTGCTGACGCGTCTCACCTGCTCCTGGTTGGAACATCTACACTCGCGGAAACTCTTGGATATGTTCCCCGAGGACGTCCACGAGGTCGAGGAGCGAGAGCAGGATCTGAACGCACGAGGTGGAGAAGCTCAGTGGAGAGAAGAAAAAAGGTAGAAGAAGAGACGACAGGTGAGGAGAAGGTTGGACGTACGGGTTGGACGACTTGCTCAGACAGTGGTTATCCATCCCAGGGAAGGACATCATGGTGTCCACCAGGCTGGAGGAGTTTGGATTGTGGTTCCTGTGAGTTCAGAAGAGAATCTTGTTGATCACATGACCACGAGCAACACCTGACGACACAATTCAACCTTTTATCGCAACAGTGACCAGGAGAAGAAGAAGAAGAAATAGAAGTAGAAATGGAAGAAGAAGAAGAAGAAATGGAAGAAGAAGAAGAAATAGAAGAAGAAGAAGAAGAAGAAGAAATGGAAGAAGAAGAAGAAATAGAAGTAGAAATGGAAGAAGAAGAAGAAGAAATGGAAGAAGAAGAAGAAATAGAAGAAGTAGAAGAAGAAGAAGAAGAAGAAATGGAAGAAGAAGAAGAAGAAATAGAAGTAGAAATGGAAGCAGAAGAAGAAGAAGAAATGGAAGAAGAAGAATAAATAGAAGAAGTAGAAGAAGAAGAAATGGAAGAAGAAGAAGAATAAGTAGAAATTAAAGAAGAAGAAATGGAAGAAGAAGAAGAAATAGAAGAGAGAAGAAGAAGAAGAAGAAGAAATGGAAGAAGTAGAAGAAATAGAAGTAGAAATGGAAGAAGAAGAAATGGAAGAAGAAGAAGAAATAGAAGAAGTAGAAGAAGAAGAATAAGAAGAAATGGAAGAAGAAGAAGAAATAGAAGTAGAAATGGAAAAAGAAGAAGAAGAAATGGAAGAAGAAGAAGAAATAGAAGAAGTAGAAGAAGAAGAAGAAGAAGAAGAAATGGAAGAAGAAGAAGAAATAGAAGAAGTAGAAGAAGAAGAAATGGAAGAGAAGAAGAAATAGAAGTAGAAATGAAAGAAGAAGAAGGAGAAGAAATGGAAGAAGTAGAAGAAATAGAAGTAGAAATGGAAGAAGAAGAAGAAGAAGAAATGGAAGAAGAAGAAGAAATAGAAGAAGTAGAAGAAGAAATAGAAAAAGATGAAATATAAGAAGAAAAAATATAAGAAGAAGAAAAAGAATAAAAAGAAGTAGAAGAAGAAGAAATGGAAGAAGAAGAAGAAATAGAAGAAGTAGAAGAAGAAGAATAAGAAATGGAAGAAACAGAAGAAGAAGAAATATGTGCAGGACTCGGAAGATTTCAACGTATTACGTCGGGGAGATCTCAGGATAACCATCTGGATCCAGGCATATTTTGAGGGATTCATTTGTCGCAGGAGCTAAAGTTTGTATAAAAATATGCTGTTACTTGAAATATTGAATATTTTCTCTATTAAAAGGTTAAATTTGACGTTTTTATTCGAACAATCACACGTTGATCTGAGCAGCTTCGACGTCACTGAGATGAACTTCAAATCAAACAGACGTGTGGATGAAAAGCTCTAATGAAAGGAGGTAGAGAGAGATAAAGAGAGAGAGAGAGATAAAGAGAGAGAGAGAGAGATAAAGAGAGAGAGGGATAAAGAGAGAGAGAGGCTTCTCTGCCTCCACGTCCTCAGACATGAAGCACCTTCTAACAAAAGACTCTAAAGGACTCGACACTTTTGATCTCCGTCACTTTGATCCTGCGCACCATCTTCATCACAATCACCTCCCTCTCCGCCTCTCCTTGAGGTCCGGCTGCCCTTCAGCAGGACCACTGTCGTCACGGAGACGATGGATGGATGGATGGATGGATGATATAGATCAATTTGGCTTCGTTTGATTTCAGCCAATCACGCGACGCGCAGATGATCACATGACTCATCACTAATCACTATCATTGTACACTTTTATGTTGAATTTAAAAGACTATAGATTAACAAATATATAGAATTTAATACAAAATACAACATGATATCTCTGTAACAGTACAGTGAGTCCAGCAGCTTTTAAAGCTACAGAGTCAAGTACTGGACAATACTACACATATATATTTGTTACTACACTATCACAACACCAGAGTCAAGTACTGGATAATACTAGAATTATATCCTTGTTACTACACTATCACAACACCAGAGTCAAGTACTGGACGATACTACACATATATACTTGTTACTACACTATCACAACACCAGAGTCAAGTACTGGACAATACTACACATATATACTTGTTACTACACTATCACAACACCAGAGTCAAGTACTGGACAATAATACACATATATACTTGTTACTACATTATGACAACACCAGAGTCAAGTACTGGACAATACTACACATATATACTTGTTACTACACTATCACAACACCAGAGTCAAGTACTGGACAATACTACACATATATACTTGTTACTACACTATCACAACACCAGAGTCAAGTACTGGACAATACTACACATATATACTTGTTACTACACTATCACAACACCAGAGTCAAGTACTTGACAATACTACACATATATACTTGTTACTACACTATCACAACACCAGAGTCAAGTACTTGACAATACTACACATATATCCTTGTTATTACACTATCACAACACCAGAGTCAAGTACTCTGTAATACTACACATGTATCTTTGTTACTACACTATCACAACACCAGAGTCAAGTACTGGACAATACTACACATATATCCTTGTTATTACACTATCACAACACCAGAGTCAAGTACTGGACAATACTACACATATATACTTGTTACTACACTATCACAACACCAGAGTCAAGTACTGGACAATACTACACATATATACTTGTTACTACACTATCACAACACCAGAGTCAAGTACTGGACAATACTACACATATATCCTTGTTATTACACTATCACAACACCAGAGTCAAGTACTGGACAATACTACACATATATCCTTGTTACTACACTATCACAACACCAGAGTCAAGTACTGGACAATACTACACATGTATCTTTGTTACTACAGTATTACAAAAGCTGTAGAATCAAAGTCTAACTAGACCAGCTCTGAGAAGGGGGTCATGTGGTCCAGTACCTGAAGAAGGTGTAACTGGGGCCGATGTTGTAAAGAGCCGGCGTCAGCTCCATCTCCGGGAAATGTCGAAGGTCACTCTTGATGGTTCCCAGACACATGGCAAACACCACGAACAGGACTGGAAGCAGGATCTGGGTCAGGAGGCCTTTGAGGTCTCGGCGGGAGTGATGGAACCTCTTGGTCAAAATGGCCGACATCTGCTGCCAGGCCAGCTGGACGCCGGTGACGGTGGACGAGCCGGTCAGTTCTGGAAGAGTTAGAACGTTAGCACTTAAGAAGTAATTATTATTCATCAATGAGTTACTTTACATGTTAGTATTTTTGATTCATTAAAAAGAAGAAAACAGTTTTTCTAACTACGAATCATCACAGAATCATTTTACAGAGCATTGCTAGAAATACTACAAAACCTTGCAGAGTAATACTATGAATTCTCAGGGAGTAATACTACTTAGCCTTGCAAAGTAATACTACAAAACCTTGCAGAGTAATACTATGGATTCTCAGGGAGTAATACCACTTAGTCTCGCAAAGTATTACTACAGAGCCTCGCGAAATAATACTAAAGAGCCTCACGAAATAATACTACAGAGCCTCACGAAATAATACTACAGAGCCTCACGAAATAATACTACAAAACCTTGCAGAGTAGTACTACGGAGTCTCAGGGAGAAATACTACAGAGCCTTGCGGTAGTAATAAAACAGAGCCTCACAAAGTAATACTACAAAATCTATGAATTATTGCAAAATAATACTTCAGAGCCTCACAGTATTACTATTAACAAATACGTGTGTATATTTTTTATTTTAATTGGCTTTTGAATTCAATATAAAAATGTAAAATAGTGACTCCAGACATTACTAAATAAGCGGTAGTAATACTACAGAGCGTCTTGCGGTAATGCTTCAGAGCCTCGCGCGGTAATACTACCGATTCTCATGGAGTAATACTACAAAATGTTGCAGAGTAATCCTACAGTGCCTCGCGCAGTAATACTACAGTGCCTTGCACAGTAAAACTATGGATTCTCACGCAGTAAAACTACAGAGCCTTGCAGAGTAATACTACAAAACCCTACAGAGTAACTCTAGGAATTATTGCCAAATAAGTATAACTATGAACACATAAGTCTGGACTATAAGATTCTCGTACCGTCATCGTAGCTGGAATCGTTGCCGAGTTCGTCCTGAAAACTGTTGATGGATCCGGAGTCAGACACAGTTTCTGAGATGCTCAGTGATGTTCCTTCAGGGGTCTCCTCGGTGAGCTGCAGGAACACCTGGACGACGAGAAGACGTTGATAAAAGGACCAACGAGATCCGGTCGGGTCAACAAACCTCCTCCAGGGTCGTGTCGGAGACGCCGTAGCCGCTCAGCTGCAGAGCCTCCAGGTTGGCGTCCAGGGCGGTCAGCAGCGAGCGGTACGACGAGGACGTGGACGAGGAGAAGGCGGGCAGCGAGTAGACCAGGTCTCCGCCCTGGGTCTCCACCAGTCGGGCGTCGGGGACGTGGGCCTGAACAAAACTCTTCATCTCGGCGTCGTCGAACGGCTTCGACTCCAGACTCTGCACCTGAGACACAAGAAACCTCCGTCGGTGACCAGATTGAAACGAGGAAAATCACCTTTTTACAAGATAGTGGAGGAACGTTCAGAGATAAGACTCGTTCGTTGCAGGGAAATCATTTGTTCATTCTATTTAAACCACAATAGGAGTTTGAATAGATAAACTTTATCAAGATAACGAGAAGAATCCGAGCACGGACAGAAAGAAAGAGTCAATCCTGACTCAACAGCTTCAACAGAATCAATTTTATTTTCACTGCTTGGTCGTGGAATCGACACATTTTCTGCCACTTAAAGGTTAATTTAGTTCAACCATCGACACACGAACAAAACCACTGAATCATCTTTATAACCTAAACTAAAATAATCTATTGATTCACGTTCAACTCGATCAAATCTTGATTCATCTTTCATTGAAAGTGTCAAAATCATGACAAAGAAGCGTCAACTTTGAATTAAACTATGTTAGAAAAGAGAAACACGGACGATCACGATGAGCGACTAACGTGGGGCAGAAACCTCGAGCAGAACCAGACTGAGTCTGCAGGGCCTCCTGCTGTGAGCAGCTAGGGAGGGAGAAGAAGAATTTAAAGTAAGATCCTTAAAGGAGGACTCTTTCTTTGGCTCACTCCCTCTCAGTGAGCTCCATCAGTGATAGGATGCTCCATCCCAGGTGTGTGAGGGAGAGGTACCGCAGGTCTTTCCTCCCTGCTGCCATCAGACTCCACAACAAGATAATTATTTAACTGCACCTTTCTTGTTATTTTTGTAAATATGATTGTGTATATAATATAGTGCAGATTTATTTTCTATTCTATTTAGATTTTTTCTTTTCTTTTTAATATTTTATTTCTGGGTGTTTTATTTTTTGGTATATTGCTGTTGTTAAACCGAATTTCCCCTCGCGGGACAATAAAAGGATTCTGATTCTGATTCTGAGGCCACTGTGTGTTTAATCATGACGCACAGATGTGTCACTCGAACTCTCAGAGGGAGGAGAAGGTGTCACTCAAACACTCAGGTGTCACTCAAAATCCTAACGCCCCAAAAACAACAACGACACGATAAAGTCTTTTCTAACGAAAACACGTCGTCATCATCAATTCTCAGGCTTTTATTTTGAAAATTAAAGACACATTTCTACGAATTCTGCTTGTTTCCTGTTCGTCAAGATCTCGTCTGGAACTGTATCTGATGAAACTGAAGTTTAAAAAAGTTGTTTATGATTTTGTTACTTTTTAAATTATTTATTTATTTATTTAATTAGAATTTTATTTTTGTTTATTCATCAATAAAACAATCAATTAATGACATCATTCCACTGTATTTACGTCTAATAATTATGTGTATTTCATTTGTTTTACTAAGATGTGTATATATTTATGAATATACATGTGTATTTGTATTTATATTCGTAAACAAATACTATTTAATTCAGGAAAACAAACATTTCAAGCCTAAAATGTGAAGAACGAGGTGAAGAAGTTGATGTAAACACTTTGAATTTTCGATTCTAAATCTTAGTAGAAACATCTCCAGCTTGAGCTCGACTGAGTAGAAACATCTCCAGCAGGTCCAAGTACCTTCTTGGTGAGCGCGAGCTTGTACCCGTGGCCCAGCTGGTCCTTCAGGTAGAAGGGAGTCCCGCAGCACTTGAGTCCTCCTCGCTCCAGGAGGGCGATTCTGTCGCTGAGGACCTCGGCCTCGTCCAGATGGTGGCTGGACATGATGATGGTGCAGTCTGAGGAACAACGTGTCACACGTCACATGACCTTCCACCGGTATGACATCATTATTAATCATTATTAATCATCATTAATCATCATTAATCATTATTAATCATTATTAATCATTATTAATCATCATTAATCATCATTAATCATTATTAATCATTATTAATCATTATTAATCATTATTAATCATCATTAATCATTATTAATTCCAACAATTCAAGATACATTTTTCAAAACTCTTTATTCTTTATTTTAATTGGCTTTTAAATTCAATATAAAAATGTATAATAGTGACTCCAGACATTATTACGCACAGTAGTACTACAGAGCTTTATCCCTCAGTTGTAATACTACAGAGCCCGCCTCGCAGTCAATACTAAGAGCCTTCGCGGAGTAATACTACAGAGACTCCTCCTAGACATTACTACAGAGCCTTGCGGAGTAATACTACAGAGCCTCGCGCAGTAATACTACAGAGCCTTGCGGAGTAATACTACAGAGCCTCGCGGAGTAATACTACAGAGCCTCGCGGAGTAATACTGCAGAGCCTCGCGGAGTAATACTGCAGAGCCTCGCGGAGTAATACTGCAGAGCCTCGCGGAGTAATACTACAGAGCCTCGCGGAGTAATACTACAGAGCCTCGCGGAGTAATACTACAGAGCCTCGCGGGAGTAATACTACAGAGAGCCTCGCGGAGTAATACTGCAGAGCCCCCCGAGCCCGGAGTGAAGTCACTACAGAGCCTCGCGAAGTAATACTGCAGAGCCTCGCGGAGTAATACTGCAGAGCCTCGCGGAGTAATACTGCAGAGCCTCGCGGAGTAATACTACAGAGCCTCGCGGAGTAATACTACAGAGCCTCGCGGAGTAATACTGCAGAGCCTCGCGATGTTAGACTACAGAGCCGCGCGGAGTAATACTACAGAGCCTCGCGGAGTAATACTACAGAGCCTCGCGGAGTAATACTGCAGAGCCGCGCGGAGTAATACTACAGAGCCTCGCGGAGTAATACTGCAGAGCCTCGCGGAGTAATACTACAGAGCCTCGCGGAGTAATACTACAGAGCCTCGCGGAGTAATACTACAGAGCCTCGCGGAGTAATACTACAGAGCCTCGCGGAGTAATACTACAGAGCCTCGCGGAGTAATACTACAGAGCCTCGCGGAGTAATACTACAGAGCCGCGCGGAGTAATACTACAGAGCCTCGCGGAGTAATACTACAGAGCCGCGCGGAGTAATACTACAGAGCCTCGCGGAGTAATACTGCAGAGCCTCGCGAAGTAATACTGCAGAGCCTCGGAGTAATCGCAGGAGTATATACTGCAGAGCCTCGCGGGAGTAATACTGCAGAGCCTCGCGAGAGTAATACTGCAGAGCCTCGCGGAGTAATACTGCAGAGCCTCGCGAAGTAATACTGCAGAGCCTCGCGAAGTAATACTGCAGAGCCTCGCGGAGTAATACTGCAGAGTCTCGCGAAGTAATACTGCAGAGCCTCGCAGAGTAAAACTATGGATTCTAACGCAGTAATACTACGAACCTTGCACTGTTATACTACAGAGCCTCGGGGAGTATATGAACAAGTAGACGAGATTTAAAAATCAAACCCTATGTGTGATAAAGAAATTCATTTAGAATTGTTTTATTATTAATATTAAAAATATATAGAATTTAACATTTCATTTAGTATTATTTTTTAATCTTTGTATTTAGAATGAAAAACTCTTGTGTAAAAGTTTAAATAAAAATGTAATTATTGGAAAAAAAAAGTAAATTTACAAATGATTAAAAAATAATATATAGATTTTATTTTAGATTTAAATTTTCCGATGATAAACTTCAATAAAGTCTAAAGTTTACGAAAAAATACTGCGAAGACGTTTCTACAGAATCAAAGGAAAGTTTTCAACATTTCTTAGTTATTTCCTCCGACAGGAGCTTCAGGAGCGACACGACTCGCGAGGAAAAGGAAAAGATTTTCGGAGGATGTTTCTCAAGAGCAGCAGACGATTCATCTGAAGGTTCATTACAGGCCGACCCTGGAGCCAGAGGTCAGAGAAGGTCACGGATCCTGCAGGGGTCGCCTGCAGGATCCGCTCCCTCGCTCCGGCTCTTCTTCCTCTCCTCGGCAAATACACACTATTTATAGAAGGCAGTACTGCGAGGGAAGTACTTTAAACTGCATACTCAAGTATCTAAACACAAGGTTACTGAGACGGAGCGAGAAGAAGAAGAAACTCTTTAAATATTCCTTCAGTGTTGAGCGGAGATTAAAGAACGATCGTGAAGAGTTTTCTTCTTTGCTCAAGGGCACTTGAACAGTTGAACAGTGGCCACGCAGTGAACTCGTTTAAGGGGTTTTTAATATGCGGCGTCGAACCTCACTTTTCTCACTTTTCTCACTTTTCTCCCTCGACTCGCTGGAGATGTTCGCTTCGGGTTCAAAATGGCCGACAGACTCCACGGAGGAGTCGGAAATAAAAGATGAAATCAATAATAACGTGCGATCGTCAGTTTTACGTGACGATTGTAACTTTCACGTGTCCTGAGGGTTCAAGAGGTCGTTCGCACGAAAAACACGCCGACGTACTTTTCCAGGTCAAAGTTCATTTGTATCGATAAGGAAAAGAGGTCAAAAAGGTCGGACCTCACAACACGTCCTTATTTAGCTTCACTAGTCAAGTTGTTGTTCAAATCAGAGTATCTTTAAGTATCAATATTACACACAAGTGTTTGTACTTACAAGAGTGGATATTAAATGACATATACGGAAATAACGGAAAATGGTGCACGTACAAAAATATTATCTAAAAAATATTATAATATATATAATATTTTTGTACGCGCACCATTTTCCGGATTTGAGCGTACGACCTTTTTAGTACAAAGTTTTGAGGGTTTTTCTGGTTTAAGTCGCAGGTTTTCGAACTGTACTTAACAGTATTTTGAATATTTATATCTACATTAAATAAATAAAAATATATTTTCTGTCAAATGAAGAACATGTTATGAAAGAAAAACATGAAATATTTTTGCACCATTTTCTGGATTTGAGCGTACGACCGTTTTTAGTAGAAAGTTTTGAGTTTTGGTTTGAGTCGCGTGTTTTCTAACTGTTTTAATCAGTATTTTGAATATTTATATCCATATTAAATTGAACAAAACTATATTTTCTGTCAAATGAACAACATGTTATGAAAGAAAAACATGAAATGTTTTAACAATTATGTGAAAATGATGAAATGTAGCTAAAAATGCGTCACATGAGTCATTTTACTAATTCTTTAATAACGACGGGGTCTAAAATAACGTGAATGTCTTGAAATGCCAAATAAAATGAGTAGGTAGTATTTACACGAGTGGATATTAAATTATTCACAAAAGTATAATCTGAATATTTTTGTACGTGAACAGGATTTGAGCGTACGACCGTTTTTAGTTGAAAGTTCTGAGGAATTTTCTGGTTTGAGTCGCGTGTTTTCTAAATGTATTTAATAGTATTTTGAATATTTATATATATATTAAATTGAACAAAACTATATATTTTCTGTCAAATGAACAACATGTTATAAAATATAATAATTTAATGTTTTAACAAGAATGTGAAAATGATGAAATGTAGCTAAAAAAAAGCGTCACATGAGTCACTTTAACGGTTCCTTAATAAGGACGGGGTCTAAAATAACGTGAATGTCCTGAACTGCCAGATAAAATGTGTAGGTAGTAGTTACACGAGTAGATATTTAATTATTCACAAACGTATGATCGGAATATTTCTGTACGTGCACCATTTTCCGGATTTGAGCGTACGACCGTTTTTAGTTGAAAGTTTTTAGGAATTTTCTGGTTTGAGTCGCGTGTTTTCTTACTGTATTTAACAGTATTTTGAATTATAAGTATTTTGATATTTATATCTACATTAAATCGAACAAAACATTTATATTTTCTGTCAAATGAACAACATGTCATAAAAGATAATAATTTAATGTTTTAACAAGAATGTATTAGTTGTGAAAAGGAGCTAAAAATGCCTCACACTTACTAAGGACGGGGTCTAAAATAACATGAATGTCCTGAACGGATACTAAACATGTATGAATGTGTTTATTTCTGATGCTTGATTGACAGGCTGTCAGAGGTGATGGCACTTTGATTGACGGACGTTGGACTCACTCTTCTTGTGCTGGACCACCATCTCCCAGATGCTGCGTCGGGAACACGGGTCGACCCCCGTGGTGGGCTCGTCCAGGACCACCAGGCGAGACCCGCCGATGAAGGCGATGGAGATCGACAGCTTACGCTTCATCCCGCCTGACAGTGTCGCCACCATCTTGTGTCTGTGAGAGAACATGTCCGTCTCCTGCAGGATCCTGAGGGAACATCATGGTCACCCTGGTGCTGACGCTGGGTCAAGGTGACCCGAAGGTCCCAAAAACAAATGTGTTTGTGGTATCCCTTGTGTTGTCTCTTGGTCAAGGTGACCCGAACGCCCGAAAACAAACGGGTTTGTGGTATCCCTTTTGTTGTCTCAGGGTCAAGGTGAACCGAATGCCCTAAAACAAATGTGTTTGTGGTATCCCTTTTGTTGACTCTGGGTCAAGGTGACCCGAAGTCCCGAAAACAAATGTGTTTGTAGTATCCCTTTAGTTATTTCTGGGTCAAAATGACCCGAAGGCCCGAAAACAAATGTGTTTAGGATATCACTTGTGTGTCTCTGGGTCAAGGTGACCCAAACGTCCGGAAACAAATGTGTTTTTGGTATTCCTTGTGTCGTCTCTGGGTCAAGTTGACCCGAAGGCCGAAAAACCAAATATGTTTGTGGTATCCCTTGTGTTATTTCTGGGTCAAGTTGACCCGAGGGTCCCAAAACAAATGTGTTTGTGTTATCCCCAGTGTTGTATCTAGGTCAAAGTGACCCGAACGCCCTATAACAAATGTGTTTGGGGTATCCCTTATTTTGTCTCTGGGTCAAGGTGACCCGTAAGGCCCGAAAACAAATGTGTTTGTCTCATCCCTTGTGTTGTCTCAAGGTCAAGATTTTGTGATACAGAACCTTCACCTTCCAGGCCACAAGTTGGCGCTATTTGCTTTAAAATCCCGTCAATGACTTCCCATGATGCAACACAAGATCTAAACTTCTCTGCTGAGATAAAAAGGAGTAAAAGTTAAAGATGTAAATGTTGAAGTTGTTCAAGGAAGTAAATAAATATATATATATAAAAATAAAACCAAAAAAATATAAATATAAAAGTATATAAATATATATATATATATATATATATATCCATATATATATATATATAAATATTTCTCTGGCCTCCTTAGCAGCGACGGCGTGTTCGAGCAGCAATTATTTCACAGAGATATGATGTAAAGGTCAAGTGTTTCCCACAAAAGTGAAGTGAAGGTTGAACTTTTCATCATTTCTCTTGTGGAACACGTGATGAATCCTGACCACGTGTTCGACTCTCGTCTTCATTCATCACTTCATCGACGGCAGGTTCGTCCACTTACGTCCGGACCTGCTCCCGCAGTTCCCTCTTGGACCAGTGGGGGGCCTTGATGTGGGCGTACATGAGCAGGTGTTCTTTGGTGGTCATGTGGTCGAACAGCACGTCGTACTGCATGCACACGCCCAGCTCTCTGCGCACCACGTCCAGCTCGCGCTGCATGTCTCTGCCGTAGACCTGGATGGAGCCGGAGGTCGGAGCGAACAGACCCGTGAGGAGAGACCTGGACCAGAAGAAGATCCTACATGTCAGTGTCGTCTGGATATTGAGTTTAACGTTACAATGTCAACACTTTAAAGTTTTTTTTGTTAAGCATTGAATTGTTTTGTAACAAAGTAAATACAAAAAATATATATTGAAATGTTAAATTACATTTTGTTGATCATTTAATTCAATCATTTCTATATTGAAACTTTGTATTTGTTTCTTATTTTAATGATTGAATTTTAAAACATGGATGTTTTTCTTAAACCTTGATGATCCGTTTGTTCTGGATGACCATCTGGATCGAGGCATATTTTGAAGGATTAATTTGTCGGGGAAGCTTCAGCTTGTATGGAAGTATTTTGAATGGTTGTTACTACAGTATCGCAATATATCGTTTTTACTACAATATCGCAATACATCGCAGTATATCGTTGTTACTACAGTATTGCAATATATTGTTGTTACTACAGTATCGCAATATATCGTTGTTACTACAGTATCGCAATATATCGCAATATCGTTGTTACTACAGTATCGCAATATATAGCAATATATCGTTGTTACTACAGTATCGCAATATATTGCAATATATTGTCCTTACTAAAGTATCGCAATATATCGCAATATATCTCAATTTATCGTAATACATCACAATGTATCGCAATATATCGTTGTTACGACAGTATCGTAATATATTGCAATATATCATTGTTACTACAGTATCACAATATATCGCAATATATCGTTGTTACTACAGTATCGCAATATATCGCAATATATCGTTGTTACTACAGTATCGCAATATATCACAATGTATCGCAATGTATCGCAATATATCGTTGTTACTACAGTATCGCAATATATCACAATGTATCGCAATGTATCGCAATATATCGTTGTTACTAAGGTATCGCAATATATCGTTGTTACTACAGTCTCGCAATATATCGCAATGTATCGCAATATATCGTTGTTACTACAGTTTTCACAATATATCGCAATTTATTGCAATGTATTGCAATGTATCGCAATATATCGTTGTTACTACAGTTTTCCCAATGTATCGCACTGTATTGCAATGTATCGCAATATATCGCAATATATCGTTGTTACTACAGTATGGCAATATATTGCAGTATATCGTAATACATCATTGTTACTACAGTATTGCAACATATCGTTGTTACTACAGTATCACAATAAAACGTAATATATCGTACATTCACACATGTATCGTGATATGTATCGTATCATCAGATTCTTGACAACAAACAGGTCTATTCAGATCAGAAGTTCATTGTTTTAACTTATTTTCAAATCAAACTTTATTAAACAAAGTAATATTCCTGCTTCATTCAAACATTGTTTCTGCTGCATCACCTCAGGAGCTTCAGGAGCTTCAGGAGCTCCAGGAGCTCCAGGAGCTTCAGGAGCTTCAGGAGCTTCAGGAGCTTCAGGAGCTCCAGGAGCTTCAGGAGCTCCAGGAGCTTCAGGAGCTCCAGGGGCTCCAGGAGCTTCAGGAGCTTCAGGAGCTTCAGGGGCTCCAGGAGCTTCAGGAGCTTCAGGAGCTTCAGGAGCTCCAGGAGCTCCAGGAGCTTCAGGAGCTTCAGGAGCTTCAGGAGCTCCAGGAGCTCCAGGAGCTTCAGCAGAAGAGATGAAAAGACGCGACACATGCATCGTTCAAACTGTCAGACCCAAGACTTGATCAAAAGTGTCGGACGTACATGGTGGTGGTTTTTCCGGCTCCGTTGTGACCCAGCAGGGACGTGACGTGACCCTCGTAGAAGCAGAGGTTCAGGTCCTGCACAGCCGCTCGGTCGCCGTAGACCTTGGTGAGGCCGCGGAGGGCGACGCCCACCGGCAGGTGAGAGAAGTCTCCGCCCTCGGACTTGTTGCCTAGGAAACCAGAGACGTGAGATCCAACGGTTTTTCATCTTCATCGTGGTCTCGTCCAGACCTTTGCCTGAGTCGCCCGCGAGGACCTGCTGGTCCTGCTGCAGGATGTTGCAGACGAAGTGACCCCTGGAGGCTTCGGTCCGAGGCGAGCTGCAGAACAGGCCGGTCCAGAAGGAGGTCTGGAAGGGGAAGTACCAGGGAGCCGGGATCCCGTAAGACCCTGATGATGTCACAGGTGTTAGCGTGTGATGGAAGTTTAGACCTTTTTATAAGCATTGGACGATTTTAGGGGATTTTTTTATAATTTAATTCAAAAGTTTTTATCTTAAAATGTTCAATTTGATTTTATAAATTTAATTATTACATAATTTATTTTAAATATTGAAATAGGAGCATCTAACCATGTATGTAAAGAATAATTAAATAATAGTAGTATTATTAATAATAATAATAATGAAGAATAATAATAATAATAATAATAATAATAATAATAATTATAACAGTAATAATTATAACAATAACAATAATAATGAAAATATTAATAGTGATAATAACAATAACAACAATAATAACAATAACAACAATAATAAAAAATATTAATAATATTAATAATAATAACAATAACAATATGAATAATAATAATAATAACAAACATTACTAACAATAACAATGATAACAATAACAATAATAATACAAATATGAATAATAATGATAATAATAACAATAATAATTATAAAAATAATAAGTATAACAATAATAATGATAATAACAATTATAACAATAATACTTGTAAAAATAATAATAATATTAATAACAATAATAATAATAATAACAATAACAATAATAATACAAATATGAATAATAATAATAATAATAATAACAATAATAATTATAAAAATAATAAGTATAACAATAATAATAATAATAATAATAACAATAATAATAGTAATTATAACAATAATAATAATAATAATAATAATAATTATAAATTCATTCAATATATAAATTCACTGATTCAACGAAGATAATTCCATCCATAAAGGAACAACCTTCCTGTCACTCAAACTCACCTGGGAACACGACTCTGATGTAAGCTCCGACGGTGAAGTAGATGATGGAGTCGATGACCATCAACCAGCACAACCAACCGAACGATCCGTCGTCTCCCGCCATCGGCGACGTGTACGAGTTGCTCCATTGAATCCCTGAAGAGAAGCTTCGTCCGTCAAAGTGTCACCGACGGGTTTGGATGTTCTCGTACCTTCTCCCTGGGACTCGTAGCGGGTCACGTACTGGCTGGCGTAGCTGAAGCAGGTCGGAGAGAAGATGCTCTGGGACACAAAACGAGACCGTCATCTCCAGAACTCGTCCCTCAAACCAAACCCGAGACTCACCAGGAGGTTCTTCTGCGAGAAAGTGAACTGGCTCTCCAGGGACATGACCATGATGAAGGGGAAGAAGGAGACCACGTAGAGGAGGCTGGCGCTCAGGCCGGCGATGTAGTTGCGGTCGAAGAAGGAGCTGACCAGGAAGCTGAAGGCCACGATGCTCAGGCCGTAGTCGCACAGGTACAGGAAGACCAGGAAGCCGTCGCTGTGGGCCAGGATGCCGCCGTACTTCAGCACCAGCGTCAGGATGAAGATGGTGAAGACCAGGAAGCCGGAGCACTCCAGGAACCAGGCGAAGAAGTGGCTCAGAGAGTTGACGCCCATCATCTTCATGTACTGAAGGTCAGAGGAATGTTAGGGTTGATTCAGTATCATCAGCAGAACAAAACACCAGCAACATGATGGACCAGGATGAAGAAGTCCTTCAACAGAGTCCAGACCATCGAGTTCATCACGTCGTCGTCAGCAGAACAAAACACCAGCAACATGATGGACCAGGATGAAGAAGTCCTTCAACAGAGTCGAGACCATCGACTTCATCACGTCGTCGTCAGCAGAACAAAACACCAGCAAAATGATGGACCAGGATGAAGAAGTCCTTCAACAGAGTCGAGACCATCGAGTTCATCACGTCGTCGTCAGCAGAACAAAACACCAGCAACGTGATGGACCAGGATGAAGAAGTCCTTCAACAGAGTCCAGACCATCGAGTTCATCACGTCATCATCAGCAGAACAAAACACCAGCAACATGATGGACCAGGATGAAGAAGTCCTTCAACAGAGTCGAGACCATCGAGTTCATCACGTCATCGTCAGCAGAACAAAACACCAGCAACATGATGGACCAGGATGAAGAAGTCCTTCAACAGAGTCCAGACCATCGAGTTCATCACGTCATCATCAGCAGAACAAAACACCAGCAACATGATGGACCAGGATGAAGATGTCCTTCAACAGAGTCCAGACCATCGAGTTCATCACGTCGTCGTCAGCAGAACAAAACACCAGCAACATGATGGACCAGGATGAAGAAGTCCTTCAACAGAGTCGAGACCATCGACTTCATCACGTCGTCGTCAGCAGAACAAAACACCAGCAACATGATGGACCAGGATGAAGAAGTCCTTCAACAGAGTCCAGACCATCGAGTTCATCACGTCATCATCAGCAAGAACAAAACACCAGCAACATGATGGACCAGGATGAAGAAGTCCTTCAACAGAGTCCAGACCATCGAGTTCATCACGTCATCATCAGCAGAACAAAACACCAGCAACATGATGGACCAGGATGAAGAAGTCCTTCAACAGAGTCGAGACCATCGAGTTCATCACGTCATCATCAGCAGAACAAAACACCAGCAACATGATGGACCAGGATGAAGAAGTCCTTCAACAGAGTCCAGACCATCGAGTTCATCACGTCATCATCAGCAGAACAAAACACCAGCAACATGATGGACCAGGATGAAGAAGTCCTTCAACAGAGTCGAGACCATCGAGTTCATCACGTCATCGTCAGCAGAACAAAACACCAGCAACATGATGGACCAGGATGAAGAAGTCCTTCAACAGAGTCCAGACCATCGAGTTCATCACGTCATCATCAGCAGAACAAAACACCAGCAACATATGGACCAGGATGAAGAAGTCCTTCAACAGAGTCCAGCCATCGAGTTCATCACGTATCATCAGCAGAACAAAATACCAGCAACATGATGGACCAGGATGAAGAAGTCCTTCAACAGAGTCCAGACCATCGAGTTCATCACGTTGTCGTTGAAGCAGAACGTTTGCCGGGAAGAGCGTTCGCTGATCTGTTAGCATTTAGCTTCGCTAGCATCGCAGGTGGATTCTTACAGCAGACTTCACACCACAGTTGTATCTTCATGTTGTTGATAAACTGATTTAATTACCGTTATTAACTTATAAATACCTTATAAATATGTAGCTTAAAATACCTTAATTATCCACTTTGACGTTCTTTTAGCAAAATAACTCAAAAGATCTTTGAATGTTTGGAAAATCTTGGTAAAAAAAAACATTTTGTTGATATTCTGTCGTTTAATCTCCATTAAGGAAGTTTTTTTCACCGTTTTCAACAAAAAAAGGGGAAATTTGAATTTATTAAACACACGATATACTCAACGTTCATGTCGCAGTGATGACAAAACGTGTTTTTTTTGTTCGTAATCGTCGTGGTTTGGAATTGCTTTGGTTTTTCGATCTATATAATAATTCTTAGATTTTTTAGCTGTTTTTTTTGTTTGTTTTAATCTTTTGTTGTTGTCATGGAATGTAAGCTCTTTGGCAGAGGTATGGCACGTCTCAGTGCTCATAACTTTTTTCTTTTTTCCCAGTATATTTACCGTTGCTCGTATGTTCATCCCGCCTGAATAATTATTTTATTTACCAGTTTTACGTGCTTGTCTCTAAATACTTTGTGTTTTCTTTCTTTGTGTTTTGTGTTTGAATCCTCCAGGTTTTAGCAAAATTTGAAAGAAAATGTAAATCTACCAGCAGGAAGTAAAAGTCTGATTTTAATATTGTTTTTTTATTCTTGGAGGTATATTTTACTACAGTTTTCTCTGTGTTTTTAAAAAATCAAACACGTCCTTTTTTTCCCAACATCAGTTAAATTGTTTTCTTATCACCTCTGACCTGAGCTGCTCTAGTAGAAGAACTCACATTTCTCCTATAAACTCAACTGGCTGCCAGTTTCTTTCAGGATCATTTTAAAATTCTGGTTCTTACTTTCAGATCTATTCATGGTCAGACCTTCCATCAGTGATCTGATCCAGACTTACACCCCAGCTCGGGCTCTGAGGTCTGTGGATCAGAATCTACTGATGGTTCCTGAACTTCCGGACCAGAGGAGAGAAATCCTTCCTTCAAGAAACATCTGTGTTTGATGATCTACTGACTCCTTCAAGAAACATCTGTGTTTGATGATCTACTGACTCCTTCAAGAAACATCTGTGTTTGATGATCTACTGACTCCTTCAAGAAACATCTGTGTTTGATGATCTACTGACTCCTTCAAGAAACATCTGTGTTTGATGATCTACTGACTCCTTCAAGAAACATCTGTGTTTGATGATCTACTGACTCCTTCAAGAAACATCTGTGTTTGATGATCTACTGACTCCTTCAAGAAACATCTGTGTTTGATGATCTACTGGCTCCTTTAAGAAACATCTGTGTTTGATGATCTACTGACTCCTTCAAGAAACATCTGTGTTTGATGATCTACTGACTCCTTCAAGAAACATCTGTGTTTGATGATCTACTGACTCCTTCAAGAAACATCTGTGTTTGATGATCTACTGACTCCTTCAAGAAACATCTGTGTTTGATGATCTACTGACTCCTTCAAGAAACATCTGTGTTTGATGATCTACTGACTCCTTCAAGAAACATCTGTGTTTGATGATCTACTGACTCCTTCAAGAAACATCTGTGTTTGATGATCTACTGACTCCTTCAAGAAACATCTGTGTTTGATGATCTACTGACTCCTTCAAGAAACATCTGTGTTTGATGATCTACTGACTCCTTCAAGAAACATCTGTGTTTGATGATCTACTGACTCCTTCAAGAAACATCTGTGTTTGATGATCTACTGACTCCTTCAAGAAACATCTGTGTTTGATGATCTACTGACTCCTTCAAGAAACATCTCTGTGTTTGATGATCTACTGACTCCTTCAAGAAACATCAACTCTGTGTTTGATGATCTACTGACTCCTTCAAGAAACATCTCTGTGTTTGATGATCTACTGACTCCTTCAAGAAACATCTGTGTTTGATGATCTACTGACTCCTTCAAGAAACATCTGTGTTTGATGATCTACTAACTCCTTCAAGAAACATCTGTGTTTGATGATCTACTGACTCCTTCAAGAAACATCTCAAGACACTTTTATTTGAGCTTTTCCTTGATTCTCTGAGACTCTTGTGTTTGTCTCGATGTTATCTTGATCTTTTTAAGTTTATATTTTATTGGTATTGTCTGGTCGTCGGTGTCTCCACTAAGTTCCGTGTCGTCGGGTCGAATTACCTCGTGGAGCCGGAGCTCTCTCTCGTAAACCAACTTCCTCACGAAATCCGCCACGAAGAGAATCCAGGCGAGCATCAGCAGCAGCGGGAAGAAGAAGGAGATGGCCTCCAGGTATCTGAGGACGACGACAGGTGTCAATCATGAGCTCTCGAACACGAGCGGTTGCAGAAACAGACAGTCGTCCACGCGGCTCGAGCTCATATTTCACAGCCATCACATCAGGAGTCCAGTCGTAAATCAGGAGGCGTGGATCGCCGGCTCTCAAGGTCGGAGGGAGGCGGTCGACCGAGACCGTTGGAAGATTCTTTTCCGACGCTCCTTTGTTTTTTGATTCATGAGCTCACGCATGTGTCGATCGATCACGTCTGTTCGCTCCGTCATACGTGGCAGCGTTCGGACCTCGTCTACGTCAAAATAACAGCGTAGAACGTAACCTTTTCGAATGTTTCCGATGAATATCGACGGTTTTATTAGCAGCACAGCTCGACATGTAACTTGTTAAAGATCCTTTTCTTTCTACCTGTTCTTTCCATTAGTCATGTTTTTAATTTTCAGAAAAAAAAGAGTTTTTCCATCACATTTTAAAATGCAATTTATATTCAATTAAATATTGCAAAACTGTTTGATAAACTTTATTTTAACTAAGAAAAATATATTTAATTTAGGCAAACGGTGGTTTGATCGCCTCACAGCAAGAAGGTTGTCGGTTCGCTTCCCGGCCTGGATGGAGGGAGTCGACTCATGACCTTTCCGTGTGGAGTTCGTATGTTCTCCCCGTGTTCTCGTTAAATTGTTTCGTTATCTCATCTTAAACACTGGCATCTTTAAAGGTCAGCAAATCAACATTAATCTAAAGTTTTCCCTCCATTATCGCTGAGTTATGTTTTAAAAATAAATGTAATTTGTCACTTAATAATTATAATTGTATTTATATATTACTTTTTAAACCATAGTGACAAAGTGCTTCACATACAAGCAAAACAACTACAGTTATTAGTTAGTTAATTAGTTATTATTATTAATTTAAACAGTAATAAAACAAGATAAAACAACACACGTTCCATTCGGGGAGAATATTAGGAAATAATATTTTTAAAATGGAATTTATATTCAGTGAAATATTTCAAAACTTGTTTTATTATGTTTGATAAACTTTATTTTAACTAAGAAAAATATATTTAATTTAGGCCACACAGTGGTTTTGATCGCCTCACAGAAAGAAGGTTGTCGGTTCGCTTCCCGGTCTGGAGGGAGTCGACTCATGACCTCCCCGTGTTGCGATGGTTTACTCCGGGCACTCCGGTTTCCTCCCACAGTCCATAAACATACAGAGGTTGATTGAGAACTTGAGGAAATTGTCCGTAGGTATGAGTTTGTGTTTATTTAAATTCTAATTCTCACGTTCCTGCCTAGAGCTGAGCGTTTCTGAGTCGTTTGTAAAGGTCGTCGAGGTCAAATATTCAAAGTCAAGAAGTGAATTTCCACCAAAGGTGAAGGAAAAAGAGTGTCGGGGACAGAAGGGCGTGTCACTCACTCGTCACGATACAGGCAGGGATACGGGAAGGGCTGGATCTGCACGGCAGGATCCGTCACCTTCTGTCCGGTCTGGCTCTCGATGATGGCGCGCTCGATGTTCTCCTGCAGGTACACGAAGCCCCGGTTGTAGCGGAACGAGTGCGCCGACGACAGGTGGCGTTCCTTGGAGTAGTAGGAGCGGCGCGTGCGGTCCGTGCGCATCACGTTGTCCATGTGCATGCGGATGGTGTAGCCGACCTTGGGCGGCAGCGTGGATGAGGAGCCGTCTTTGGGCAGTTTGAAGATCACGCCTGCGAGGAAGACGACAGCATATGAAGGACTGATCATATGAAGGACTGAACATATGAAGGACTGAACATATGAAGGACTGAACATATGAAGGACTGAACATATGAAGGACTGAACATATGAAGGACTGAACATATGAAGGACTGAACATATGAAGGACTGAACATATGAAGGACTGAACATGTGAACGACTGAACATATGAAGGACTGAACATATGAAGGACTGAACATATGAAGGACTGAGCATATGAAGGACTGAACATATGAAGGACTGAGCATATGAAGGACTGAACATATGAAGGACTGAACGTATGAAGGACTGAACATATGAAGGACTGAACATATGAAGGACTGAACATATGAAGGACTGAACATATGAAGGACTGAACATATGAAGGACTGAACATATGAAGGACTGAACATATGAAGGACTGAACATATGAAGGACTGAACATATGAAGGACTGAACATATGAAGGACTGAACATATGAAGGACTGAACATATGAAGGACTGAACATATGAAGGACTGAACATATGAAGGACTGAACATATGAAGGACTGAACATATGAACGACTGAACATGTGAAGGACTGAACATATGAAGGACTGAACATATGAAGGACTGAACATATGAAGGACTGAACATATGAACGACTGAACATATGAAGGACTGAACATATGAAGGACTGAACATATGAAGGACTGAACATATGAAGGACTGAACATATGAAGGACGACGAGAAGGACTGAACATATGAAGGACTGAACATATGAATGACTGAACATGTGAAGGACTGAACGTATGAAGGACTGAACATATGAAGGACTGAACATATGAAGGACTGAACATATGAAGGACTGAGCATATGAAGGACTGAACATATGAAGGACTGAACATATGAATGACTGAACATATGAAGGACTGAACATATGAAGGACTGAACATATGAAGGACTGAACATATGAAGGACTGAACGTATGAAGGACTGAACATATGAAGGACTGAACATATGAAGGACTGAACATATGAAGGACTGAACATATGAAGGACTGAATGTATGAAGGACTGAACATATGAAGGACTGAACATATGAAGGACTGAACGTATGAAGGACTGAACATATGAAGGACTGAACATATGAATGACTGAACAAATGAAGGTTGAACATATGAAGGACTGAACATATGAATGACTGAACATATGAAGGACTGAGCATATGAATGACTGAACAAATGAAGGACTGAACATATGAAGGACTGAACATATGAAGGACTGAGCATATGAATGACTGAACAAATGAAGGTTGAACATATGAAGGACTGAACATATGAAGGACTGAACATATGAAGGACTGAACATATGAAGGACTGAGCATATGAATGACTGAACATATGAAGGACTGAACATATGAAGGACTGAACATATGAAGGACTGAGCATATGAAGGACTGAGCATATGAAGGACTGAACATATGAAGGACTGAACATATGAAGGACTGAACATGTGAAGGAGTGAACATGTGAACGACTGAACATGTGAAGGATTGAACATATGAATGACTGAACATATGAAGGACTGAACATATGAAGGACTGAACATATGAAGGACTGAATATATGAAGGACTGAACATGTGAAGGACTGAATATATGAAGGGTTGAACATATGAAGGAGTGAACATATGAATGACTGAACATATGAAGGACTGAACATATGAAGGACTGAACATATGAAGGACTGAACATATGAAGGACTGAGCATATGAAGGTTGAACATATGAAGGACTGAATATATGAAGGACTGAATATATGAAGGACTGAACATATGAAGGACTGAACATATGAAGGACTGAACATATGAAGGACTGAACATATGAAGGACTGAACATATGAAGGTTGAACATATGAAGGACTGAACATATGAAGGACTGAATATATGAAGGACTGAACATATGAAGGACTGAATATATGAAGGGTTGAACATATGAACATATGAACGACTAAACATATGAACGACTGAACATATGAACATATGAACATATGAACGTATGAACATATGAACATATGAACATATTTACGACTGAACATATGAACTTAAATTAAAGTCTTATATTTAATACAAAAATATAGTTCTATACATAATTACATAATATTTACAATGTTAAAGTGGTAAATATTAAATGTAGTCAAGATTATAATGATTTATGTCACGTTTACATTATGAGAAGAAAGTCTTATATGTCACAAAATGATAGTTTATATCACAAGATGAAACTCTATATGTGATTAAAGTCCTATATATTATGTTTATCAAACCAAATCTATACAAGTTTAATCTCATTGTTTTACGTACAACTTTGATCTTGTAATTATCATAAGATAAAAGATATTTAACAAGTAAACATACTATATACTGAATATATGTACAGTTTTAAACTAATCGAACATTAAGTGATATACGAGAATAAAGCAGTGATATATTAACATATGAACATATGAACATATGAACATATGAACATATGAACATATGAACATATGAACATATGAACGACTAAACATATGAACATATGAACATATGAACGCTGTTGTTCTATTTTTACAACAAACAGTTGCTGGAAACGACGTGACGAGGTACGAGAAGATATATATATATATATATATTTATATATATATGCAGGACCACAAATCAACTGCCACTCAGGCAGATTGGACAGTAAATCGTGGGCTCGCGTGTCCGGCCGTGAAAGGACGACTCGACGCCACGAGGGTCGACAGCGTTTTTTTTCAAACACTCACTTCCGAAGAGTCTCCGGTCCTTGGCCAGATCCTGGGCCACGGCGTCCAGCGTCTCCTCGGAGTCGTAGCCGCGGTAACGGTCGAAGGTGATGCAGGAGGAGATGTTGACCATGAGCGTGGACAGGGCGGTGATCTGACTCACCACCTGCTTGTTGTCCTCCAGCAGACGCGTCAGGTTGGCTGCAGACACAGTCGACACACAAGACTTCAGCTTCACACGTTTTCGTGGATTCATGGAGAGTCGGCATGAAGTCTGAGCGACGCTCGTTTCAAGACGCTGGAGAAGTTTGACTCACAGAAGCTGCTGAGCGTCTCCTTCATTCTGCCCACGTCCACGTCCGTCTGCATCTCGATGAAGTTCTTGACGAACGTGTTCCTCAGGGAGTTCTGCGCGAACACGAGAAGACACACTTTGAGGAAGTCGTCAGAAGCGGAGAAGGAAAGCGCGATGATTCTTCTTCACCTGCAGCAGCGGCAGCGTCTGGCTCAGCAGTTTGGCCGACTTGAGGATGTAGTTGGACGACGCGATCCACTCCTCCGAGTGTTTGCCAAGGTTGGCGAACTCGTGCAGAGTGTGGTTGGACTGAAGGACACGAGAAGGAGAGTCAAGAGATCGAGTCACGACCAGAAACAAAAAATGTGAATAAAAACCTTTTCAACTGTGAATCCACTAAAAAAAACAATGCAAATGTTTGTTCATTTGTGTTTAATTACATAAAATGATATACTTTTAGATCGTTTACAATTTGACCTTGAAAGAAGGACCTATTTTCTCATTTTAAACATTTAATGTCATCCTTTTAAATGAACAAACCTCTGACAAGTTGAATTGAACATGTCGACGTCTACAGAAAAACTATTATATTATATTTTAATGTGTAACTTTCCTGTCAATTATATTATTTTATTTAATTTTCATTATTTTATATCCTTGAGTTAAACATTTTTAGGAATTCTTGTTTTTTTCAGTTTATAACATTTATATTTAAAGTTGATTTAAATGTTAATGGTGTCACTTTATCACTGATTGATTGATTGATTCAGTTCATCTGTTGATTGATTAGTTGATTGACTGATTGATCGGTTGGTCGGTCGGTTGTTAGGCTGATGGTTGGTTGATTGATTGATTGATTGATTGATTGATTGATTGATTGATTGATTGATTGATTGATTGATTGGTCTGTTTGTCTGTCGGTTGATTAATTGATTGATTGAGAAAATCGTTGTTGCTTAAGCAGAACGTGAACACATTAAATTATAAGATATATTAAAAACAATAATAAACAAATAATTAAAATATATTATCTTAATTATTATTGATCATAATAAATAAAATGGAAATAATGTCAAGAAGATAATAGTAAATAAAACATTTTAAATATGTCAACAAATATAAACACTAATATAACAAGAGAATAAAAACTAGTATCAGTTTCTTTTTTAAATGCAAAAACTACAGAATTTTAATAAATATAAATTAAAATACTTTATTGTTGTTCAATACTAGTCTTAATATATGACCTTTTTGTATTTTATATCCCCTGAAAAATAATATAAAACATATTTTGTAAAAATAAATAAAGTTGAAATCTTTTTAAATAAAAGTTAAAATAAAATAATAACTTGATTTTTCACTTTTGACTTCTTCACTTTTGCTTGACGGCCCCTAACACCAGACTGTATTTAACGCGGCCCCTGAGGAAACTGAGTTGTTGTCATGGAGTCGTTGACTCTTCAATGTTTTTAATGAAATGTAGGATCTGAACCTTCAACGTTCGTTTGAAATAAAGTCTAAATACCTTCTTCATGATGGATCTGGTGGCAGGAGTGTCGGGCGTGAACAGGATCTCTCCCATCAGCATGGGTTTGAGGAAGGCCCAGGCGATGGCGCCCCCGGTGGTGTTGACCATGTCCAGGTACATGCTGGTGCAGTACGGGGCTGTGGGCAACGCAGTTATGTATGATAACCATAGCAACGATCCTTGTACTTTGTGTTTCCTCATCAATGTTGATCATTTTTTTCTGATTTTAAACATGATTCTTATCCTGATAATGATCCACATGTTACGATATATAACAGTCATTATTTTATCAGATTCAGAAAGAAAAATAAAACATAATATAATAAAATAATGAACAAATATATGAATATATCAAATAAAATAAGATACATGTTCATTAAGTGGCTGAAAAATTAATTTAAAAATTAATAAAAAATGTTTAAAAAGTTTTATAAAAAAACTTAAACCACGATAATCTGCTGAAATCAAACTTTTAATCGTCGACTCAGAGAATAATAGTTCATACTTACTGGCGTTTCGTGGGATCTTGAACCTGTCAATCAGCTCCTCCCGGCGTTGGCTGCTCATAGATGGATCGGACTCGTACGACACCGAGTGTTTGGGAATTCCCAAAAGAGCGACGATCCCATGACGACACAAGGCTCGCGAGAGGCTGACGAAGGTCACGCGAGGAGTCGACGCCTCTCGCCGCTGTCGCCTGGACGCCTGAGGAAACCATGTTGTTGTTATTAGTGATGTACCATGACTAGATGGTTAATTAACATTAAAGAGTTTTTGATGTAATGTCTTGCCTTTTTGATGTACCATGACACAGTTGATGATGTATCATGATACAGTTGATGATGTATCATGACACAGTTGATGATGTATCATGACACAGTTGATGATGTATCATGACACAGTTGATGATGTACCATGACACAGTTGATGATGTATCATGACACAGTTGATGATGTATCATGACAAAGTTGTTGTTGTTTATGACAAAGTTGATGATGTATCATGACACAGTTGATGATGTATCATGATACAGTTGATGATGTATCATGACAAAGTTGTTGTTGTTTATGACAAAGTTGATGATGTATCATGACACAGTTGATGATGTATCATGACACAGTTGATGATGTATCATGACACAGTTGATGATGTATCATGACACAGTTGATGATGTATCATGACACAGTTGATGATGTATGAGTTGATGATGTATCATGACACAGTTGATGATGTATCATGACACAGTTGATGATGTATCATGACACAGTTGTTGTTGTTTATGACAAAGTTGATGATGTATCATGACACAGTTGATGATGTATCATGACACAGTTGATGATGTATCATGACACAGTTGATGATGTATCATGACACAGTTGATGATGTATCATGACACAGTTGATGATGTATCATGACACAGTTGATGATGTATCATGACACAGTTGATGATGTATCATGACACAGTTTATGATGTATCATGAATCAGTTAATGATGTATCATGAATCATTTGATGGTGTATCATGACACAGTTGTTGATGTTTATGACACAGTTGATGATGTATCATGATACAGTAGATAAATCTTTTAATAACATAATATATATACAACTTTAATAAACATAAAAAAATGGACTTATCTTGTAATACACGAAAACTAAAAAAATTGATCTTGAATTAAACTTGATATAAATCTTTGATCTCATAATTATGTAATATATATATAACTTTAATCTTAATAAATTTTAATGTAGAAATAAACTTGAAATATACAACTTTGATGTTGTAATTAATATAATAGACATGACTTTAATGAGGTAATAAATGTAATATATACAAATTTGATAAACAACGCTGCTGAGAGTGACATCTAGTGGTCATTTTAGATGAAGACACTGTATCGTGATACATCATCAACTGTATTGTGATACATCATCAACTGTATCGTGATACCTCATATATACTTGAAAACAGCTTCATGACATACTTGACTTCCTGCCAGGTTGATGTCCCTCAAGGAGTTGAGGTACGACTGCAGGTCGTTGACGGACGGCATGATCTCGTCCATCATGTTGACGAGCATCTCCACCACGTTCAGCATGACCTCCACCATCTTCTGCATGTCTTCAGACAGAACCATCTGAGAAGAACAACCACGTTACGTTCTTGACACACGTTTGTGGACGGAGGAACATCTTCAGACACGTCCTTATGAACCGGAGAAGAATCTCATGTTTTATCACAAATATATGATCAAATAATGCACTTTTACTTCTGCAGCATGTTTTACTTCCATTTAAGAAAGATGTCGATCCTTCACACGACGGAACATGTGATGAAATAATGCAAATAGGCACAAGAGTGGGATGGTTTCTAACTCAGTGAACAAGATAAAAGGCTCCATCTTTTCTTGTTCTCCGCCAGTAAAAGTGTCAGGAGTGAAGATATGCATCACATAATGACGTTGGTTTAAGAAGCTCTCAGCGATAAATTCACCCTGAATTCACACAAATCTTCTTTTCGACAGATGTCTCGCTCGAACACATCTTCTCAGAACATTCACGAGTCTCACTCTGAAGATGAACTTGTCCAGGTTGACGTGTCGAGCCATGAGGATGGTGAGGAGGTACCAGTCCTCCGCACACATGGAGCAGAACTCCTCCATCAGAACCTTCTCGTCCTCCTCCACCTCCTCGTCGGCTCGGGTGGGACAGTGACGGAGCTCCACCCACCAGGAGAGGACCTGATCCCAGGAGCAGCACAGAAGAATCCACTCAACAGAAGAACAATCTCAAACCATGAGGAGCAGTTATATAAACTTAATGTTTTATCTCGTTATATTCCTATTATCTACTCATTTAATCTTGTTGTTACCTCAATATATACAACATCATCTTGTTGTTATTAAGTGTCTTTAATTTCGTGATGAACATAATTTATATGACTTTCATTTCATAATTAAAAGTAATTTTTACGACTTTAATTTCATAATTAAATGTAATTTATACAACTTTGATTTCATAATTAAACGTTATATATAAGACTTTAATTTTGTGATAAACCTGTTTGTGATTTTAATTTTGTAAAAACCCAATTTTCCAATTAAATCTCAGTATTAATATACGATTTTTATATTTTTTTTTTTTTATATAAAAGTCTTTTTTTTTTGATAAATGTGTTTATGACTTTAATCTTGAAATAAACGCAATATTCACGACTTAAATCTTGTAATATTTGTAATATATACTCATTTAATCTCGTTATTACCTCAATATATACGACATAATCTCAAAATAAACGTGATACAATTTACTTTAATCACGTAATAAATGTTATATGTACGACTTTAATCACGTATATAAGATTTAAATACTGTAAACATTAACTTTAACCTCTAATTACATAATAATTAATTAATTAATTAATTAATTAACATGATTTTAATCTTGTAATATATACTATTAATATAAATGATATATTTAATATAAAAAAATGTAGTATTGTGATGAACGTGTCTATGAATTGAATCTTGTAATAAACGGAATTTATACGAATTAAATGTGGTAATATTTTTAATATATACTAATTTAATGGTCTAATGAACTTAATATATACAAGATCATCTTGCAATAATTAAGTGTCTTTAATCTCAAAATAAACTAATACATTTGACTTTAATCTCGTAATAAACGCAATTTATAAAACTTAAATCTTGTTATTATGTAATATATACATTTATTTTCATCTCCTAATAAATGTAATACATACAACTATAAACGTAATCTTTACGAGTCATCAACGTAATAGAATCAGCACCAGGTGTTGATGAGTAGAAGTTTATCTTTGGATATATTTGTTTCTATCTATATATAGAAATACTAAAAGGTTCCACCTGTATATTATGTTGAGGAAGCTTCGTGCTCATCAGTACTTGAAGAGCGTGAGGATGGAAGTCGATGTACTCGTCGACGTCCTTCATGAAAAGCGTCTTGTTCTTCATCAACTCGCCGACAGTTATGACGCCTGGAAACATGAGATCAGTGGATAACGTTGATGCTTCACGTAGTTCAACAAGTTACTCGTGCAAAGGTCGACGAAAATCAAAGTCACTTGAAATACTGAGTCAATCGTTAAACCACACAGAAGAACACAACTGATGACAAAACTACAGTAATAATTAGTACAGTTAATTAAATAGCAACTTACAGACATGTAGCGCTCACAAAAGTACTTTACATTAATTTCACCGCAGTATTACTCAGCAAGACACCATAGTATTACTACGTGAGTCTCCATAGTATTACTCCCTAAGCACTGTAGGATTAACCCACGGGTCAAAGTAGTATTGCTCCATGAGTATAGTATTATTATAGCATTACTCTATGAGTAATCATAGTATTACACCGTGATTTATCGTACTCATACTCTGTGAGTCTCCATAGTACTACTCCCTAAGCACTGTAGTATTACCCCACAAGTAACCATAGTATTACTCTGTAAGTCTCCATAGTATTATTCCCTAAGCACTGTAGTATTACCCCACAAGTCACAGTAGTATTGCTCAATGAGTCACCATAATATTACTCTGTAAGTCACCGTATTATTACTCCCTAAGCACCTAAGTATTACCCCATGAGTCACCGTAGTATTACTCTGTAAGTCACCGTAGTATTACTCCATAAGCACCTAAGTATTCCCCCATGAGTCACCGTAGTATTACTCTGTAAGTCACCGTAGTATTACTCCCTAAGCACCTAAGTATTCCCCCATGAGTCACCGTAGTATTACTCTGTAAGTCACTGTAGTATTACTCCATAAGCACCTAAGTATTCCCCCGTGAGTAACCGTAGTATTACTCTGTAAGTCACCGTAGTATTACTCCATAAGCACCTAAGTATTCCCCCGTGAGTAACCGTAGTATTACTCTGTAAGTCACCGTAGTATTACTCCCTAAGCACCTAAGTATTCCCCCATGAGTCACCGTAGTATTACTCTGTAAGTCACCGTATTATTACTCCCTAAGCACCTTAGTATTACCTCATGAGTCACCGTAGTATTACTCCCTAAGCACCTTAGTATTACCCAGTGAGTCACCGTAGTATTACTCTATGATATATTAGAAGAAGCATCATCGTCATGGTAACATCACACAGGTTTCTTACCCGGTGCGGTCGTGTTGATGCCGAGCGAGGTGGCGTCGTTGAATCCCAGACCTTGACTGATGGAGGAGGTCCTGAGGCGACACAACAACACATCAACTCTTGATCCACCAGAGGTTTCATGGTCGCACGGAACATCACGTACCAGTCCATCTGGACCTCGTAGGTGCCCGGGTCCCCGATGACGGTCTGGAACACCACCTCCGCCAGCTCCGAGGACTTGATGCTCCTGAGGTCCACGAGAACCTGCAGCAGCGGAAGAACCGCCTCGCACAGAAGCCCCGGCTCCATGTAGAGGTAGGACCTCATCAGGTCCTGCATGGACTCCTGGTTCTCCAGCAGACACACCTGCAGGAACACCAGAGTCTCACTTTCAAGAATCACTTCCTTCTTGACTTGAACGCCTGAATCTGATCCTGTGATTATCTTTCTCTGGTGATCCTGGTTTATTAGTTGATACTTTTAATTCTTCATCGTCTTAAAAATCACTGTATTGTTCTAGAGGTTACTTATGAAGTACATCAGTACCATCTGAATATTTAAAATGTATCATTATTTTTCCTTTTCATTCAAATGTCGAGAATATTATTGTTATTAAATCATTCATTTGAACTATTTCTACATTGAAAACTTTGTTTGTTTGTTTCAAGAGATTTTCTTATTTTTTATTATTAAATTTAACAAATAAATGCATCTATTTAACACCAAGAGTTTGATATTTAAATTTCAATAATTACATTTATTTTATTTAAACCCTTTTAAATTCTTCATGAAAATATTTTTTATAAATCATTGTAATATTTACTAACTTTTCATAATACTTTTAAAATGCAACAAATTAAAAATGATGTGTAAATAAATGTTGATAATATTTAATAATATATAATAATAGTTTTAATTATCTTAATAAATGTAATATTTACAACTTTAATTTCATAATTCAACGTATATATATAAGACTTTAATCAGGTAATATTCGTAATATATACTAATTTAATATTTTTATTACCAGAATATAATCAACATCATCTCGTAATAATTAAGTGTCTTTAATATTAAAATAAACTTAATATATTTTACTTCAATCTCATAATAAATTAATTTATACCACTTTATTCTTGTAGAAAATATAATTTATGGAATAATTGTAATATATACAACTTTTAAAAGGCAACAAATAATAACTTATGTTGTAATTATTGGGATTAAAAATATAAATCGCTATGTGTAAATATTTTTGCAAATACATTTTGATAACATTTTTAAATTCAATTATTAAAGAAAAACTCTTATTATTAAATGTATATTTGTTCAATAAAAGCATATAAAACCTTTTAATGTATAAATGATTAAACTTATTTTTAAATAATTGAATTTAAAAGTTTGAAATGTTCCATTAAACTCTGAGAAACTTAAAATAAGACTTCACTATGATTCAGAAAAAGGTATAAACACCTGAGAAGTCATCTTGTTCCAGGTGTCTTTGGACCGCGGGTCGGTCTTGTTCGTCTGCAGGAACTCCACGAGGGTCTTCAGGATCTTCTGCACTTCTAGGAATCCAGGACGGGGGGAGATGATTAGACGTGGATGGAGAGGTCAGCGAGGTCAGCGAGGTCAGAGAGGTCACCGAGGTGACAACACAACACGACCTCCCACTGGGCTTCGTTACCGCTCGTCGCGGCGCGAGCTAACGATGTTCTTGAAGCCCAGAGTGAGGTGGTCCTGAGGGGGCGAGCGGTTCCCCGGAGGCCGTCGCACATTAAAACCCATGCGACGAAGCCCCAGAAAGGTAGGACCGGCGGCGCCGACGGGACACGAGTAATTAACCAAGAAATTAGACGACGGTTGTTTGGTTTCCCGACGACCACGAGACACACGAGCGACCCTCGCGCCTACAATCGCACGAGAACAGACGCCAATTAACGGCGGGTCGTGGACGTCCACTAGAGAGCGCGGGATGTTTAGCGCCGGCGTCGGCGACCGATGATTGGATTCTACTTTGCTAATGAGATTTGAAAAGGTGCTGAGTGGCATCCCCCCTGGAAAAGAGCCATGTGGCCTCCGGCACTTTGGGAGCCGAAGCTAAGCCGGTGTGAAGTCTTATTTTTCATATCTGCTGAATAAATGATGGGTTTCAGTGGCACAATGAGGAGAGCGCCCCTGGTGTTCGCTTCTAGAATGACATGGTATTTTAACGAAGAATACTCAAGTTAGTCCTGAGCTGTGTCTCAAATTGCACAATTCTCTAAGTGCACTGATTTAAGGTACAATGTAAGAAGGTGCTCAAATTATGACAGTGTAGTTCTGTCTCAAATCAAACTCTGCTGCTACACACTTACAGGAAATGACTCGACGGCTTCTTCTTCTACTACTTTTTAACACTGATTGTAACCAGTCTTTGAAACACTATCATCGACACTCGACAACTCTAATAGAAACAAGTAATTAAGTTGTGTTTCATTGTGTTATTATTGTTGTTCTGTTGGAAAATTAGTATTTTTCTCGAGACATTTACGTCAGTATCTGCTGTAAAGACGCGTCATCAGTGACGTAGCTTTAGTTTAGCTTAAGTTTAGCTTCAGTTTAGCTTCAGTTTAGCTTCAGTTTAGCTTCAGTTTAGCTTCAGTTTAGCTTCAGTTTAGTTTTAGTTTAGCTTCAGTTTAGTTTCGGTCAGATTAGCTTCAGTTTAGCTTCAGTTTAGCTTCAGTTTGAGTTCAATTGAGTCAATTCTGAGCCGCTCTAGTAGAAGAACTCACATTTCTCCGATCCTTAAAACTCTTCACTGGCTTCCAGTTTCTTTCAGGATCCTTTTAAAATTCTGGTTCTTACTTTCAGATCTATTCCTGGTCAGACCTTCCATCAGTGATCTGATCCAGACTTACACCCCAGCTCGGGCTCTGAGGTCTGTGGATCAGAATCTACTGATGGTTCCTGAACTTCCGGACCAGAGGAGAGAAATCCTTCCAGACTGTTGCTCCTAAGCTTTGGAACGATCTTCTCTCTCTTTGCTCTTGATGATCTACTGACTCCTTTAAGAAACATCTTAAGACGTTTCTATTTGTTCAGGCTTTTCCTTGATCTTCTGGAACTCCTGTTGTGTTATCAGTTTTATCTTGACCTTTAAAGTATATACTTTATTGAATATTGTTTTGATTGTTTAAGCGCTTTCTGACCCTGGTCTGGAAAAGCGCTATATAAATAAAGATTTCTACTTACTTACTTACTTTGACTCACCACAAATCACTAAGTCATCAGAAAACAACATCATCTCTGAAGGCTTCCCCAGTCAACGTTTGCCAAAATGGTGATCATTTTTTAACGTTATGTTAAGAAAGATGAAGTTACCTTGAACTTCGGTCGCCAGAACGTATGCAACAGTCTTGACCAGGGAGGCGAACGGAAGTTCTTCAGGTATCACTTCCACGGCCGCCTCCATCAACGGCTGCAGCAACGACCTGAGAGCAGACGAGAAAGACGAGAATGAGCGACTGACGCCACGGGTTGGATGGCGATGAAGAATTACAGTTCAGTCTTATCCGAACAGGTGAGGTAGGACAGGGCGGCGACGGACGAGTCGATGGTCATTTCCTGAGACGGGCTCACGTCCCACGACGCGCTTCGTAAAAGTCCGTTGATCACCATCTTCAGGTGTGGATTTGCGAAGAACTGATGAGCGGTTTCCGTGATCTCGTCCGTGGTGGGAAGGACCGCGAGCGCCTCGAACAGAGCAGCGTAGTCGATGGAAACCAGGTCCATGAAGTCGTCCATCAGGACCCGGTGATACTTCTTTGCTGGTTTTACTTCTTGCCAGAGATTTCGATGGTCGAGGCCGGGGGACATTTGCTGGTCGGGCATCTTCTGCTCCATCATGTCCAGGAGACCACTGGTCTTGACGAACTGCCGGATCATGCCGATGGTGTTCTCCACCAGGAGGTCGTAGGGTTCCAGGCAGGGAACGTCGACGCCCACTTCTCTGAGCGACGAGAACAAAAGCTTCATGATGTCGGTCACTTTGGGCGCGGCTTGCGACAAGAGATCCAACCCGGGGGCGTCCGAGGTGGTCAACCAAGACACCGCCGCCAACACTTCCTGTATCATCCTCCCCGTCTTCGGCGACTCCAAAAACTCCTGCAGCTCCGGCGAATCCTCGAAAACTCCCAAGTCCGTCATCAGTTTGGTAACAGCCCTGATCAATTCCATGTAAGTCTCCGGGTCGTCCGCCTGGAACTCCCCCCACGTCTGGTTGCTGGCAGAAGAGAGCAGGATCATGGCCGCCCCCTGGAGAACGTCTTCAGAGAGAGTCTGGTTGTGTCGAAGGACGTGGGTCAGCGCGGTGTGCGCCGCGTCTACGTACGGCCGGAACATCGGCGTCGTCGACGTCAGCTCCGCCACGAACATCTTCATCGCCGACAAACTGGAAACACGAAAAAAAACAGCTTCAATGGTTTCCCGTATCATCCGCAAACATCATGGTCTGACAAGGACTTGTTCAGTCAATACGACCCTTAAATGGATTCACTCTCAAACAGATTCCACTTGACGCGCAGATGATAAAAGTGATAGTTAGCTTTGAATCGTTATTGTTTTTGTGATTTTTTATCTCTTTGCACTTTGTTCTTATTGTCTGAAGATCTCCAGAGGGATTAATTTAGTCTTTCTAATCTAATCTAATCTAATCAGATTAAAAATGTCACTTGAACTCCTACTACTACTTCTACTACTTCTATTACTACTTTTAATACTTATTCTACAAATTCTACTACTACTACTACTACTACTACTTTTTATACTTATTCTACTACTTCTACTACTTCTATTACTAATTTTAATACTTATTCTACTACTTATACTACTTCTATTACTAATTGTAATACTTATTCTACTACTTCTTCTACTTCTATTACTACTTTTAATACTTCTTCTACTACTTCTACTACAACTTTTAATACCTATTCTACAAACTGGAAACACAAAAAACAGCTTCGATGGTTTCCCGTATCATCCGCAAACATCATGGTCTGACAAGGAGTTGTTAAGTCAATATAAACCTTAAATGGATTCATGATTAAAAATTAAACACAAGGAGGGAAATCAATGAAAAATCAATCCAGGAATGGAAGAACATTTTCACTGAGTTATGTTTGTTTTCGTTGTTTGTTCGTCACAAACTCGTAAAAATGTCATAAAAAATCCGACACGGTTCGCGAAAAGCTTCAATTTCTCCTGTTTACTGTCGTCCAGTGAAGCAAACGTCTGTCCTCGAACGAACTCTTTCTTCAGAGAGAATTTTCTCCGTGTGAGTGTTTTCTCTGGAAACAGTCACATGTTACTCACGAGTTTCCTCGGAGCTGTCAAGCAAGAGAATATCAAGCTGGTGTGATAAAGCCCCGGAGGAGACGCAGGAGGACGGCCATGATATTATGACCATGAAATCAAACCAGTGACGGCCGTGAAGGAAAACAATGACGATTGAGAAAATCAAAGAGACGAATGGAGCAGAAATAATACTAATATTATCAAAGTCAGAAATCAAATAGAAGGAATAATAAAGAGGGAAAAGAAAAAAAGTATTAAAATGTGTGATTATGCTTTTATAATTGGTTATTAAATGTATATTAATTCATTGTATTTTTTGGGTTATCCATATATTACTGATGCTGTATGATAAGATAGAATATATTTATTAAATAGATAATTGTTTGTTTTGTTATTGAAGGGACTCACACGGTTTATGAAACCATAAAACCGGTTGTTTTGCAGTAATATAATTAATCTAAAATACAAAATAAAGAGAAAACTTGATGAATAATGGAGTAAAGAATAATTATAAATAGCAGGACTATTGATTAATCAGAGCATTTCTATCAGATCAGTTTTATCATTTACGAGAGGCCACAGAAAATTCAAGCAAGGGACATTTTTTTTTTAATCTTTTGAAAAAAACAGGTCAAATACAGAAAAACGAAATAACTGCGTCAAAAAATATTTTCTATAAATGTGTAAAACCTGTGTCTCTTTTATAGACGTTTAAAAACATCCAGCATTTAAAGACAAGAGATTTAGATTCTCTATTTGTCATATTTACTGGTAAAATCTTTATGTATATAAAATGAGCGACGCAGGTGAAAGTGACATATTCGTAGAAACAGAAAATTCTTGACGTGAGTCACTCCAGGACCTGAGGTTAAATGATAAGTTGAGATGTGTTTGAGACGCATATATTAATACGACGTGAGCTTTGAAGTCACCTGTGTTGCTGCAGCGTTTCCCGAAGCTCCTCATACAAGTGTTGTTCTGCACCGGGGCTCAGAGGTTCTCCCGCCAGAGTGGAGATCTGTTTGCCGACAGCTGTGATGAACTGCTGCGTCAAAGCAGATCGTCTCATGTAGACGTTGTAGAGAGACTGAAGCGCCTCGACCACCGTAGACGCCATTTCAGCCGCATTCATGGGCTTCTCATCCAGGTGCTGTGAAGAAGACATGTTGATGTGAAGAAGACATGTTGATGTGAAGAAGACATGTTGATGTGAAGAAGACATGTTGATGTGAAGAAGACATGTTGATGTGAAGAAGACATGTTGATATGAAGAAGACATGTTGATGTGAAGAAGACATGTTGATGTGAAGAAGACATGTTGATGAAGAAGACATGTTGATGTGAAGAAGACATGTTGATGTGAAGAAGACATGTTGATGTGAAGAAGACATGTTGATGTGAAGAAGACATGTTGATGTGAAGAAGACATGTTGATGTGAAGAAGACATGTTGATGTGAAGAAGACATGTTGATGTGAAGAAGACATGTTGATGTGAAGAAGAAGAAGACATGTTGATGTGAAGAAGACATGTTGATGTGAAGAAGACATGTTGATGTGAAGAAGACATGTTGATGTGAAGAAGACATGTTGATGTGAAGAAGACATGTTGATGTGAAGAAGACATGTTGATGTGAAGAAGACATGTTGATGTGAAGAAGACATGTTGATGTGAAGAAGACATGTTGATGTGAAGAAGACATGTTGATGTGAAGAAGACATGTTGATGTGAAGAAGACATGTTGATGTGAAGAAGACATGTTGATGTGAAGAAGACATGTTGATGTGAAGAAGACATGTTGATGTGAAAGAAGACATGTTGATGTGAAAGAAGACATGTTGATGTGAAGAAGACATGTTGATGAAGAAGACATGTTGATGTGAAGAAGACATGTTGATATGTGAAGAAGACATGTTGATGTGAAGAAGACATGTTGATGTGAAGAAGACATGTGATGATGAAGAAGACATGTTGATGTGAAGAAGACATGTTGTGATGTGAAGAAGACATGTTGATGAGAGGACATGTTGATGTGAAGAAGAAGACATGTTGATGTGAAGAAAGACATGTTGATATGAAGAAGACATGTTGATGTGAAGAAGACATGTTGATTGAAGAAGACATGTTGATGTGAAGAAGACATGTTGATGTGAAGAAGACATGTTGATGTGAAGAAGACATGTTGATGTGAAGAAGACATGTTGATGTGAAGAAGACATGTTGATATGAAGAAGACATGTTGATGTGAAGAGAGTTGATGTGAAGAAGACATGTTGATGTGAAGAAGACATGTTGATGTTTGAAGAAGACATGTTGATGTGAAGAAGACATGTTGATGTGAAGAAGACATGTTGATGTGAAGAAGACATGTTGATATGAAGAAGACATGTTGATGTGAAGAAGACATGTTGATGTGAAGAAGACATGTTGATGTGAAGAAGACATGTTGATGTGAAGAAGACATGTTGATGTGAAGAAGACATGTTGATGTGAAGAAGACATGTTGATGTGAAGAAGACATGTTGATGTGAAATGTGAAGAAGACATGTTGATGTGAAGAAGACATGTTGATGTGAAGAAGACATGTTGATGAAGAAGACATGTTGATGTGAAGAAGACATGTTGATGTGAAGAAGACATGTTGATGATGAAGAAGACATGTTGATGTGAAGAAGACATGTTGATGTGAAGAAGACATGTTGATGTGAAGAAGACATGTTGATGTGAAGAAGACATGTTGATGTGAAGAAGACATGTTGATGTGAAGAAGACATGTTGATGTGAAGAAGACATGTTGATGTGAAGAAGACATGTTGATGAGAGAAAGAAGACATGTTGATGTGAAGAAGACATGTTGATATGAAGAAGACATGTTGATGTGAAGAAGACATGTTGATGTGAAGAAGACATGTTGATATGAAGAAGACATGTTGATGTGAAGAAGACATGTTGGTGTGAAGACATGTTGATGTGAAGAAGACATGTTGATGTGAAGAAGACATGTTGATGTGAAGAAGACATGTTGATGTGAAGAAGACATGTTGATGTGAAGAAGACATGTTGCTATGAAGAAGACATGTTGATGTGAAGAAGACATGTTGATGTGAAGAAGACATGTTGATGTGAAGAAGACATGTTGATGTAAAGAAGACATGTTGATGTAAAGAAGACATGTTGATGTGAAGAAGACATGTTGATGTGAAGAAGACATGTTGATGTAAAGACATGTTGATGTGAAGACATGTTGATGTGAAGAAGACATGTTGATGTGAAGAAGACATGTTGATGTGAAGAAGACATGTTGATATGAAGACATGTTGATGTGAAGAAGACATGTTGCTATGAAGACATGTTGATGTGAAGACATGTTGCTATGAAGACATGTTGATGTGAAGAAGACATGTTGATGTGAAGAAGACATGTTGATGTGAAGAAGACATGTTGATGTGAAAAAGACATGTTGATGTAAAGAATGATCGTCACAGGGATTCATCGACGTTTATATGTAGCAACACCGCCATCATGTGGTCAAACTTTATACTGGCGTCTCAAAGACAAAGTGACGTCATCGTCTCACCTCTGGGCCCAGTGGACTATAAACCGAGCTGGACTCTTCATGAGCCTCCAGAACCTTCTGCAGTCGTGTCCGGCACCACTCGCTCAGGTCCTCCTCCGACAAACCCAGCATCTGTGCGACCGGTTCCCACAGTTCCACGGCGTCGCTGCACGACAAGGAACCGTCGGCCTGAAGAATTTGAGATGAAAACACGTTATTCGTCAACGAACCGGTTCTGCTGGAGATAAGAAAAACATGTTCTGCTGGAGAAGAAGAACAACATGTTCTGCAGGAGAAGAAAAATGCAGCGAAACAAAGGAAACGTCATATTATGTAGAAACATGCGAGGAACAGATTCCACTTGACGCACAGATGATAAAAGTGATGGTTAGATTTGAATCGTTTTTGTGTCTTTTTTATCTCTTTGCACTTTGTTCTTATTGTCTGAAGATCTCCAGAGGGATTAACTGATCAATCTAATCTAATCTAATCTGATCTAATCTAATCTGATTAAAAATGTCACTTTAACTCTTACTACTACTTCTACTACTACTTTTAATACTTATTCTACTACTTCTACTACTTCTATTACTACTTTTAATACTTATTCTACTACTTCCACTACTACTTTTAGTACTCATTCTTCTACTTCCACTACTACTTTTAATGCTTCTTCTACTACTTCTATTACTACTTTTAGTACTTATTCTACTACTTCCACTACTACTTTTAGTACTCATTCTTCTACTTCCACTACTACTTTTAGTACTCATTCTTCTACTTCCACTACTACTTTTAATGCTTCTTCTACTACTTCTACTACTACTTTTAATACTTCTTCTACTACTACTCTTAATAATTATGCTACTACTTCTACTACTACTACTTCTATTACTACTTTTAATACTTATTCTACTACTTCCACTACTACTTTTAGTACTCATTCTTCTACTTCCACTACTACTTTTAATGCTTCTTCTACTACTACTTTTAGTACTTATTCTACTACTTCCACTACTACTTTTAGTACACATTCTTCTACTTCCACTACTACTTTTAATACTTCTTCTACTACTACTTTTAGTACTTATTCTACTACTTCCACTACTACTTTTAGTACTCATTCTTCTACTTCCACTACTACTTTTAATGCTTCTTCTACTACTACTTTTAGTACTTATTCTACTACTTCCACTACTACTTTTAGTACACATTCTTCTACTTCCACTACTACTTTTAATGCTTCTTCTACTACTACTTTTAGTACTTATTCTACTACTTCCACTACTACTTTTAGTACTCATTCTTCTACTTCCACTACTACTTTTAATGCTTCTTCTACTACTACTTTTAGTACTTATTCTACTACTTCCACTACTACTATTTACTACTTTTATACTCATTCTTCTACTTCCACTACTACTTTTAATGCTTCTTCTACTACTTCTACTACTACTTTTAATACTTCTTCTACTACTACTCTTAATAATTATGCTACTACTTCTACTACTACTACTTTTAATACTTATTCTACTACTTCCACTACTACTTTTAGTACTCATTCTTCTACTTCCACTACTACTTTTAATGCTTCTTCTACTACTTCTACTACTACTTTTAATACTTCTTCTACTACTACTCTTAATAATTATGCTACTACTTCTACTACTACTACTTCTATTGCTACTTTTAATACTTATTCTACTACTTCCACTACTACTTTTAGTACTCATTCTTCTACTTCCACTACTACTTTTAATGCTTCTTCTACTACTTCTACTACTACTTTTAATACTTCTTCTACTACTACTCTTAATAATTATGCTACTACTTCTACTACTACTACTTCTATTACTACTTTTAATACTTATTCTACTACTTCCACTACTACTTTTAGTACTCATTCTTCTACTTCCACTACTACTTTTAATGCTTCTTCTACTACTTCTACTACTACTTTTAATACTTCTTCTACTACTACTCTTAATAATTATGCTACTACTTCTACTACTACTACTTCTATTACTACTTTTAATACTTATTCTACTACTTCCACTACTACTTTTAGTACTCATTCTTCTACTTCCACTACTACTTTTAATGCTTCTTCTACTACTTCTATTACTACTTTTAATACTTATTCTACTACTTCCACTACTACTTTTAGTACTCATTCTTCTACTTCCACTACTACTTTTAATGCTTCTTCTACTACTTCTACTACTACTTTTAATACTTCTTCTACTACTACTCTTAATAATTATGCTACTACTTCTACTACTACTATTACTACTTTTAATACTTATTCTACTACTTCCACTACTACTTTTAGTACTCATTCTTCTACTTCCACTACTACTTTTAATGCTTCTTCTACTACTTCTACTACTACTTTTAATACTTCTTCTACTACTACTCTTAATAATTATGCTACTACTTCTACTACTACTACTTCTATTACTACTTTTAATACTTATTCTACTACTTCCACTACTACTTTTAGTACTCATTCTTCTACTTCCACTACTACTTTTAATGCTTATTCTACTACTTCTACTACTACTTTTAATACTTCTTCTACTACTACTCTTAATAATTATGCTACTACTTCTACTACTACTTCTATTACTACTTTTAATACTTATTCTACTACTTCCACTACTACTTTTAGTACTCATTCTTCTACTTCCACTACTACTTTTAATGCTTCTTCTACTACTTCTACTACTACTTTTAATACTTCTTCTACTACTACTCTTAATAATTATGCTACTACTTCTACTACTACTACTTCTATTACTACTATTAATACTTATTCTACTAATTCTAATACTACTTCTACTGCTTCTACTTTTACTTTTCTAATTCTACTATATATACTATATTTTTACTACTAATTATAATTATACTATACTATACTATACAACATGTCTTCTTTAACTCTTTTTATCCTAGTTTTACTGTCAATACTTAACATTTTTCTTTACCAAAGTTCATGATTTAAACTTACATTAAAAAAACAAGATTTGATTTGCGAAGGGTTCGTTGAGAAGATAAAAACAGTTCAGAAGAAAAAGACCCGAGAGCCGAAGTAGAAGAAGAAGAAGAAGAAGAGAAGAAGAAGAAGAAGAAGAAGAAGGACCTGCTGAGACGCCTCCAGCGTTCTCTCCACCGCCGTCCGACTCCTCCGTGCGAAGTCTGACATCTTGAAATGACTGGAGTTCAAAGAATGTGCGACATCTTTCATCAGCGTCATCACAGGCACCTGAAGGCTTCGGATCAGGTCTGGAGGAGAAGAGAAGGAGCTTCAGACGTTACAGCACAATCAAGGAATCCAGAGTCAATCACATCGAGAACGATCAGCAGTGATTTCCTTCATAAACCAATGACCTTGAGAAGATGTCACTCACCGTTCTCCGCCTTCGTAACGTCGACCAGATGCCGAGATACTTTTGTCACGCGCCGCACGACGGACGAGGCTTCGCTCCAGAAGTCGGTCTCGTGCAAAGAGTCAAACGTCGGTTCCAACGCGTCCTCCAGTCTGAGAAGAACGTGAGAAGAACGTGAGAAGAACATGAGAAGAACGTGAGAAGAACATGAAAAAAACGTGAGAAGAACATGAGAAGAACGTGAGAAGAACGTGAGAAGAACGTGAGAAGAACGTGAGAAGAACGTGAGAAGAACATGAGAAGAACGTGAGAAGAACGTGAGAAGAACGTGAGAAGAACATGAGAAGAAGCGTGGAGAAGAACATGAGAAGAACGTGAGAAGAACATGGAGAAGAACGTGAGAAGAACGTGAGAAGAACATGAGAAGAACGTGAGAAGAACATGAAAAAAACGTGAGAAGAACATGAGAAGAACGCGAGAAGAACGTGAGACGAACGTGAGAAGAACGTGAGAAGAACGTGAGAAGAACGTGAGAAGAACATGAGAAGAACGTGAGAAGAACATGAGAAGAACGTGAGAAGAACATGAGAAGAACGTGAGAAGAACGTGAGAAGAACGCGAGAAGAACGTGAGAAGAACGTGAAAAGAACGTGAGAAGAACATGAGAAGAACGCGAGAAGAACGCGAGAAGAACGTGAGACGAACGTGAGAAGAACATGAGGATAATTGTTCGTTCAACACCTGGATTCACCTACAGCAGACGATATGACCTTCAATTCAAGTGTGAGAAACTTGAACCGCAGCATTGTCAGAAGATATTTATGGATTTTTTTGGAAGCTTCTCATGCAACAGGTTTGAGATATGTGTTTTTCGGTCTGTAATTCCGCAACGGCAGAGTCAAGTACTCCACAATAATACACATATATACTTGTTACTACACTATCACTATATATCACTATATATTGTGTCGTATCAACAGATTCTTGAAAATCCCAAGAAAATGTTGTCACAACAAGATCTGGATTTTATAATCCATGTGTTGTTGTTCAGACTATTGTAACAGTTTATTTCATGTCTAAACCAGAAGGATCGTCTCGCCTGCAGTTCATACTAAACTCTGCAGCCAGAATTCTGAACCGCTCTAGTAGAAGAACTCACATTTCTCCTTCAAACTCTTCACTGGCTGCCAGTTTCTTTCAGGATCATTTTAAAATTCTGGTTCTTACTTTCAGATCTATTCATGGTCAGACCTTCCATCAGTGATCTGATCCAGACTTACACCCCAGCTCGGGCTCTGAGGTCTGTGGATCAGAATCTACTGATGGTTCCTGAACTTCCGGACCAGAGGAGAGAAATCCTTCCAGACTGTTGCTCCTAAGCTTTGGAACCATCTCTGTGTTTGATGATCTACTGACTCCTTCAAGAAACATCTGTGTTTGATGATCTACTGACTCCTTCAAGAAACATCTGTGTTTGATGATCTACTGACTCCTTCAAGAAACATCTCTGTGTTTGATGATCTACTGACTCCTTCAAGAAACATCTGTGTTTGATGATCTACTGACTCCTTCAAGAAACATCTGTGTTTGATGATCTACTGACTCCTTCAAGAAACATCTGTGTTTGATGATCTACTGACTCCTTCAAGAAACATCTGTGTTTGATGATCTACTGACTCCTTCAAGAAACATTTTTGTGTTTGATGATCTACTGACTCCTTCAAGAAACATCTGTGTTTGATGATCTACTGACTCCTTCAAGAAACATCTGTGTTTGATGATCTACTGACTCCTTCAAGAAACATCTGTGTTTGATGATCTACTGACTCCTTCAAGAAACATCTGTGTTTGATGATCTACTGACTCCTTCAAGAAACATCTGTGTTTGATGATCTACTGACTCCTTCAAGAAACATCTGTGTTTGATGATCTACTGACTCCTTCAAGAAACATGTGTGTTTGATGATCTACTGACTCCTTCAAGAAACATGTGTGTTGATTACGAAACATCTGTGTTTGATGATCTACTGACTCCTTCAAGAAACATCTGTGTTTGATGATCTACTGACTCCTTCAAGAAACATCTGTGTTTGATGATCTACTGACTCCTTCAAGAAACATCTGTGTTTGATGATCTACTGACTCCTTCAAGAAACATCTCTGTGTTTGATGATCTACTGACTCCTTCAAGAAACATCTGTGTTTGATGATCTACTGACTCCTTCAAGAAACATCTCTGTGTTTGATGATCTACTGACTCCTTCAAGAAACATCTCAAGACACTTTGATTTGAGCTTTTTCTTCACTTTCTTGTTGTTGTGTTTGTCTCTATGTTTTCTTGGATTATGTATTTTAACTTTGTATTGTTTTGTTGTTTACACGCTTCTGATTCTTTACAAATAATAATTACTTACTTACTGACTTCATGTGATCTTGACATGTCATTAAAAAGTTTATTTCAAATGTGTTTTTGAAGATTTTATGGAACATATTAAAGTATGTGTTGAATCCATGTACAGACGAACTCTTACTCATCCCAAGTCTCCGGGTCGACCTCGTCCTTCATCAGATCTTCCAGGATTCGAAAGACGTCGGCGAGAGAAGGAAGCTTCACCTTCGACCCCAGGTGAGGCCACAGTATCTTCACGAAGGCCTCCATCTGGAACAGCAACGATTATTTTGTCGTTTAAAAAGATCCGAAAGTTTTTTGGTCAGAAACACGCAGGAGTCAAACTCACGTGCTCGAGAAAGAACGTCGCGTTTTCTGCCGTCAGATTTTCAAAGTCCTCCAAACCATTTTTGTTTCCTAAAAACAAAAGAAATCCTCTGTGAAAGTTCTCGCTTCAGACCTCATCAATGATACAATTATTATTATTATTTATATTTATTATTGTTATTTAAGCTTGTTAAGTAAACCTACGGATGAAGATTAAAGTTATTTGTTTCAGTGAAATAAACACAAAATGTAAGCGACCATGTTATATGTTTGTTTTTGTTCCACTTCCAAGGATATATTAAACTGATGCACCGACTTCATTAAGTAACTTAAAAGGCGATTTTAAAAAAGGTTACTTTTTATATTCATTTACTTGGTCTTTCTTCATGTATTGTACAAACTCATTTTGGACAAGGTCCCAAACTTAGAGTGTGTTCAGTGAAATACATTTTAGTTTGTTAAGTGTCAAACACACAATAAGCATCAATAATGTGAACCAAAGAACACAACAAAACATGCAATGCATGCTGGGAGTCTATAATGTTTTTTAATAAGTTAAATTAAATCGGGTTCATTATTTGACATTAATCATTATGTGTTGGGATAAATGTACTTGCAATTATTAAAATAATAAATCAATTATTGTAGTTTATCCGTCTGTCCATCATCTAAATATCTCAATAAATAGTATATTTTCAGGAACGTTTGGACATTTTCATGATGTAACAGATAACAGCCTGGAGAGACGAGTTGAAGATGGAGTCATGAACCAGTCTTGCCTTCCTGAGGCTGCAGGACGGAGCCGAGGACACCGATGACTTGAGAAACCACGTCCTGGGCTGAGCTGTTCGGAGGCAGAAGACTCTCCACTCTCGTCATCACGTCCAGAATCCTTCAGGAGAGAAGATCAACGGTTATTATCAGACGTGTTAAAACACAGAAGTGAGACGTGTTCACCACTTCACCTTCACTTCATCATCTCTGATCACATGATCTTTGTTTAAGGCACGGACTCAACAATAGGAACATTTTTAATTCTCTTTAAAATGTTTGATGAATTTATTCCACACTCTCTGATGTCACCAGAAAGTTGACAGATATTATTACATCCAATAAGAAGGTCATGTTTTTTTAAGTTAATCATTAAAATAACCTTCATTAAGAAAGTTATTCAATCATTGTAGTTTATCCATCTGTCCATCATCAAAATATCTCAATAATGTGGATATTTTCAGGAAACTTTGGTCATTTTCATGGTGCAACAGATAACAGTCTGGATCCACTAATCTTTTGAAGGATTGATCGTTTAAAGATAGCTCCAAAAACTATATTCATCATTTTTAACTTGGGTTGAGAGATATTTTTTATTAATTTTTTAGTTATTTTTACTTTTTTATTTTATTAATTTTTTATATTTTTTATTTTTTTTTTTTTTTTTTACATACAGTGATCCATAATCTTTTGAAGGATTGATCGTTTAAAGATAGCTCCAAAAACTATATTCATCATTTTGTGAACGTGTGGGTTTGAGCCAGGACTTCTATTTTTTACATATAGATTTTCTAGTTATATTTTAAAACATATTTATATAATATTTAAAGTTCGGAGACTAATACTAATAGTTACAATCAATATACTAATAAAATACACTGAAGACTCACTGATCTAAAGGACATTAAAGTATTCAAGATAATTTAACACAAACTTGAGATCGTTTCACATGTATATTCAAAGACAAAACACTCACAAGTAGTTGATCGTGTCTGGACCGGTATGTTCTGAGATTCCCTTAAAGTAGGTTAGAAGAACCTTCAGAGGAACCATCAGGTAGACGGAGGCTTCTTTCGGGATGTTGTTCTTGATCAGCTTCTGGCCTTTCTCGAGAATGGCTTTCCAAATGCGAACAGACTCTGAGAAACTCATGTTCTGAGTAGCAAGCCTCAGTGAGAGCTGAACTATCTCCATGATGTCCTGCTGTGGAAGAGACTGTGGACCTTCTGTGGATCCTGACAAGAGTTGGAGAACATTTTTAGGACTTTTGCAATAACAGGAAATAAAACATTTTCACTTAATGCTTCAGTATTTATCCAAACATTCATCTCCACAGCAGAAATAAACATTTTTTTCAAGTAAAAACTTCTCGTAAACACAAGAACGACTGGAGAGAGAGTTGAAGATGGAGTCATGAACCAGTCTTGCCTTCCTGAGGCTGCAGGACGGAGCCGAGGACACCGATGACTTGAGAAACCACGTCCTGGGCTGAGCTGTTCGGAGGCAGAAGACTCTCCACTATCGAAATCACGTCCAGAATCCTTCAGGAGAGAAGATCAACAGTTATTATCAGACGTGTTAAAAAAATTAAGACATTATTCATCTGTCAGGCATGGATTTAACATTTGTTCTATTAAGAACATGTTTAATTCACGATATACAGTAAGTCCTCTTGAAACTGCTTGAAAAATGATTCCACACTATCTGACGTCAATAATATATGATGATTTTCAAACTACTCTTCAATAAAATCACTCCGGAAATTCACTTCAAAGATCAAAACAGGAACAGAAAGTTAAAAGTTATAAAAACCTCCACTGAGAAGTTCATTCAATCTTTGTTGTTTATCTGTCTGTCGCCAAAATAAGTTTAAGATATGTTGAAATTTTCAGGAAGATTTAGGTCAAGAAGCAGATGATTTAATCTTGATGGTGTTTCAGAGAACAGTATGGATCCATTCGTCTTTTGAAGGATTGACATGTGCTTAATTTTCTAATGTGTGGGTTTGAGCCACTTTTAAAATTCTACCTATTTAGCTTTTCTATCTATATTTAAAAACATATGTATATAATATTTATCCTTCCATTTGAAGATTAAAAGCAATAGTTACAGTCAGTATCACAATCAAATACACTTAAAACTCACTGATCTAATGGATATTAAAGTAGTATTATGAAGTATTCAAGATAATTTAACACAAACTTGAGATCGTTTCACATGTATATTCAAAGACAAAACACTCACAAGTAGTTGATCGTGTCTGGACCGGTATGTTCTGAGATTCCCTCAAAGTAGGTTTGAAAAACCTTCAGAGGAACCATCAGGTAGACGGAGGCTTCTTTCGGGATGTTGTTCTTGATCAGCTTCTGGCCTTTCTCGAGAATGTCTTCCCAAGTTTGAACAGACTCTGAAAAACTCATCTTCTGAGTAGCAAGCCTCAGTGAGAGCTGAACTATCTCCATGATGTCCTGCTGTGGAAGAGTCTGTGGACCTTCTGTCAATCCTGACAAGAGCTGGAGAACATTTTTGAGGACTTCCGTGATTGGAGCCGACAGTCGATCCATCCCTTGGTCGCCAGGAACCTCGAGCACCATTATGACCTGGTTGAGGTTTCCAATGATGTTGCGGACGATCATCAAGAAACCACGTTGGTCATTGGTCAGTGGGAACTGGACGGTCTGCAGCAACTGGTTGACGTCCTTGAGCGGCACCGATGTTTCCGTCGAGTTCGACCATTGAAGCATGTTCGCGAGCGTCATCGTGACGTTGGGGTTTTGCCACCAGAGCTTCATCACATCAAGGACGCCTTCGACTTCTTCCATGGTTGCGTTAAACATTTGCCCGTCAGAGCTGCTTTGGTCCAAGTAAGCCTGGATGTTCACGTTGTCTTTGAGGACATTGAAAAGTCGTCCAGCTATTGCGAGAGCGACGCGGCCGATCTTATGAACTCCTTCCCCGTCCAGAGGATAGCGCAGACCTTCCATCAGGTGCGTGACTTCACGTGTGATGTGAATGTTCATGTCGGTTTGAGCCACTTGTTGCGCCAAATTCATCTGTACGATGTTGAGATACGGACGGAGGAGCTCGGAGAAGGAGCTGCCGCTGGAGGCGTTTTCCAGTTTCATCAAGTACCACTTGATGATTTCCAGGTACCTCTTGGGTTCGTACATCTCGTCGGTTGAGTCGGCGTTAAAGAAGTCATTCAGAGGTTTGGGGTCGGCGGCGACCTCTAAAAGCTCGTCCAGCACTTCGAACTCTCTCTCGACCTCTGGCGTGTACAAGTGGTTGCGTTGAAGGTTCATCTTAACGTTAGCGACGATGTCGTGCAGCGTGTTGACGACCGCCGCTTGAGAGACGGGGTTCATAGCCATGACCTGGGCGAGCGTTCTATTGACGAGAGACGGGGCCGACAATATGGCTTCCCTGTGATCCTCCAGTGCCGGACACTTCGCCAGCAAAACGCTGAACTGCTTCAACGTTAAAACGACACATTGTCCGATCTTGTCGGGATCTTGTTCCGACGTAAAGCACGCGAGAAGATCTGGTATTTCCATCGCGCTTTCTAACAGGCCGTTGACGTCGACGTCCTCCAGCAGAGAAGCGAGGTCCTCCAGCTCCTCCACGGTGAGATTCAATAGTTGCAGGATTTCAGATGATGACATATTTGAGGAGGCACCGATTGTTTTCATAGCATCGAGGGCTTCTTCGAAGGTGTCCAGAGAGACAAGATCTTTAGGCGTCAGACGGAGAGAGATTAAAAGTCGAGCCATAGCTTCGTCTTCTTCAGTGAAAAGGTCTGTTCCTCTAACTTTGAGAGAGAAACTAGAAGAGCCGATCATCATCAAGAAATCCTCAAGGTGTGTAAAGACTTTAACGACTCCGGCGGAACATTCCGTCACATTTTTACATGAACTCAGTCGACTTTGCAACTCGCACAAGTTCTGAACCAAGGTGTACATTCTCTGCTGAATCGTCACCGGGAGAACTTTGTGGAAAACCTCTAAGATGACTTGCTGTGCAGCTTCCGGTCCAGCGTGGGTGAGCATCTGAATACCTTCAGGAGACAGATACCGGGAGATGTTGACGAGTGGGCTCAGCTCGGTCTGGCTCATCCGTCCGTGAGGGTCTTCTTCAATTCTACGCAGCTGGGAAAGTCTCATCAGGAACTCTTGAAGCTGACGGACGTAATGGACGACCACTTCAGTTGGGTCGCCTTCTTCGTCGTCCATCACTGTTCTCAATGAATCCGTGGCTCCGAGGACGGCTTCCAAGATGAATCTGGAGGTGGAGTTCGATAAAAGCTTGACGCACTCTCTCAACCCTGCCACTTCTTGAGGGTCTAGGTCAAAAGCGTAGGTAAGCATGGAAGTCCCAATGGTTTGGGAAATGGACATTTCCAGGCTTCCCTCTACGGAGAGGAAGTTCATGAGCAGCTGCTCCAGCTCTTGCATCGTAGGATCTTCCAGTTGGAAATTAAAAAGGTGTTGTTTGGCTCTCAGAAACTTTGCGACGGCCTCCAGGACTTCGGAGAAAGACGGAGGGCTTTCTCGGACCAACAGAGGGAAGAACGGGGCGAGACCGCTCGACTGAAACAGTTCTCCGGTCAGATTGAGCAAGACGTGAGGGTTGGCTGTGGCTTCGTTGGAACTGGCGGAGATGGAGTAGACAAAGTCCTGCAGGTTCTTCACCAGGTCCAGCAAGTAATCCGAGAGCGCGTCGCCGCCTGGGATTTGTTGAGTCAGTTGTGTGTCGGCCAACATCACGACAGCGTCGCCAAAAACGTTCTCCAGGAGATTCACGGTTCCTTTGAGCAAGCTGCGGAGAAACGCTGTCATTACTTTGACTGAACAAGTTTCTCAATCATCTAAACTCATGGCCTGCATGAGCCTTAAAAACCTTTTCAATGGTTACAATAGTTCATGAGGCTTCATGAAACAGCTGATGAGGTATCATGATACAGTGTCCTCTAGATGGCACCTTCTTCCAGCTTTCATTGAATCATTAGATCAGAGCCAAACATTATAAGGCAGAGAGTGACATCTAGTGGCCTCTTAATATCAAGACACTGTATCGTGATACCTCATCAGCTGCTTCATGAAGCCTCATCAACACATTACTAGTTACAATGCAGATCAATATCATGACCCGTGATAACAAGGTGTTAAATTACATTTTATGTAACTATTTTCGTTCACTATTCTCAACTACTTATAAATGGTTGTTTTAATACATGTTTTGGTACAACATAGCATCCAGTCAAGTGATGAAGTAGCAAGGGGTAGGGCCGATCCAATTTTTAGTTGGATATTTCTTTTTGGAGTGGCTAAGGGGTAGCAAATCGGGACACATCACTCGTCATCTGGAAAAATTAGGGAATTTCTCGTTCTTCAAGAAGAAAGTGTTTGTTGTGCTGAAATATCGTTTTATAGCAAAAACATACTTTTTCTTCTTTTCTTCCAAAACTGCTTCACATCACACCAGTTTCCTGGGGCTTTGCTTCTTTGTGTCTCTAAATGTCCGAAAAACATCTGAACCCCACAAATCTACTCCTACTTTCCTCCATCTGCTGCACTGCTCTTTGACAAATGGATGGATTTTATCTTCCTCGGTAGTATCTCATGAAAGGACGTGACCTTGAAAATGACTGTAATGAATCATGTGGCGCTGAGATCGATAAATTACCTTCTTTAATGTCGCTTCATATGGTTTTACGAGACTGATGTCTTAACCTCCAGCTATAGCGTCACAAACCTGTCATCTTTGACGATGTCACATGACTAGGACGGTTAAAATATGGATGTTTAATTATTGATTTCTCTAAAAGTCTTCATTGAAATGTTATATTTCGCGGAGTAGTCGTCTATCTTCTCTAGGAAAGATCTGAGGCCGTCATTCTTTGTAACTCATAGCAAGTATTTGTTTATCTCGTTGAATGTCACTCAAGCACCAGGGCTCCTGCAGGTTACGAACGAGGAACGACAAATTCAAAGTCAACTTGTCCCTTCTGGCTTCAGACGAGATGGAAGATATACATCTCAAGACCGTCACGCGAGCGAGTCCTTCTTCGGGCCACGTTCGGCATGTGTGACTACATTTCTTGAATCTCAGGCTTGATTTAAACGGCAGTAAAGTTGGTGCACCTGGAGAACGTACCTCAACAGAGTGTTCTCGCTCGGGGACGTTAGCACTTGTAAAAGCGTGTGAGCCAAAGTGTTCCAGTTCAAATCGCCGTCACAGTGGAGTGCTTGGTTTCTAAAGGAACCTGGTGAGGAACACAATGTATATGAGACAAGAATAAAGCTTACATTAAAATAAGGTTTTATTTAAGCTTTTTCAACATCAAACTTCAAAAAAACACTTGAGGATATTTCGCAGGTTTCTCAAGTGTTTTCAGGATCAACACGGTGCCGACCCACATAAAAATATCCTCACGTTTCTTCTTCCCTCTCTCCCTTATTTATGCACATTTAGGGAAGTGAAACTTAAGAGGTTTCTTATGCTTTAGAACGACCTGAGTGTGTGTGTGTGTGTGTTGTTGTGATGTGTGACTCTATTGTATCACCAGTGTGTGTGTGTGTGTGTGTTGTTGTGATGTGTGACTCTATTGTATCATCAGTGTGTGTGTTGTTGTGATGTGTGACTCTATTGTATCATCTGTGTGTGTGTGTTGTTGTGATGTGTGACTCTATTGTATCATCAGTGTGTGTGTTGTTGTGATGTGTGACTCTATTGTATCATCAGTGTGTGTTTGTTGTTGTGATGTGTGACTCTATTGTATCACCAGTGTGTGTGTGTGTTGTTGTGATGTGTGACTCTATTGTATCACCAGTGTGTGTGTGTGTGTGTGTTATTGTGATGTGTGACTCTATTGTATCACCAGTGTGTGTGTGTGTGTGTGTTGTTGTGATGTGTGACTCTATTGTATCATCAGTGTGTGTGTTGTTGTGATGTGTGACTCTATTGTATCATCAGTGTGTGTGTTGTTGTGATGTGTGACTCTATTGTATCATCAGTGTGTGTGTTGTTGTGATGTGTGACTCTATTGTATCATCAGTGTGTGTTTGTTGTTGTGACGTGTGACTCTATTGTATCACCAGTGTGTGTGTGTGTGTGTTGTTGTGATGTGTGACTCTATTGTATCACCAGTGTGTGTGTGTGTGTGTGTTGTTGTGATGTGTGACTCTATTGTATAATCAGTGTGTGTGTGTGTTGTTGTGGTGTGTGACTCTATGGTATCATCAGTGTGTGTGTTGTTGTGATGTGTGACTCTATTGTATCATCCATGTGTGTGTGTTGTTGTGATGTGTGACTCTATTGTATCATCAGTGTGTGTGTTGTTGTGATGTGTGACTCTATTGTATCATCAGTGTGTGTGTGTTGTTGTGATGTGTGACTCTATTGTATCATCAGTCTGTGTGTTGTTGTGATGTGTGACTCTATTGTATCATCAGTGTGTGTGTGTTGTTGTGATGTGTGACTCTATTGTATCATCAGTGTGTGTTTGTACAAAACTCTCCTTTCATTGAAATATTGACATTGGAAAATAATCTTAAGCTCCGCCTACTGACAACACTTTTTTCTGGAGATGAAATCTTGTTGATCATAACCACGCCCACTCTGATGTGATTGGTCAAGCATGGATGTTTGTCACCACACGTCGTCAATGGTGTTCACCACCAAGGGACTCGTTGTATAAACAAAGCGTGATTACAGCTGGAGGAGGAGTGAAGCCATTATTATGTCATAATGGACTCTCGTGTAAACATAGTCCTGATGAGGAACTTACTGCATCTTGGAGAGAAGAACATTTACTACATGTCAGGAGAGGCCCATAGGACAGTTAAAAATAAAGGAAATTCATTTTAATGTTGAGATCATGATCTATAAAAGTGTTTCAGATAATATAAGGATCAGAAATGATCAATTATAGTCAACAGGTAAACACAACCTTCCATTAACTCGTACCTGGGCAAAGTAAGGACCTCTAACTGCATTTATGTGGCCCTCATGGTGTCAACAATCAAGTAGAAATCTTTTTGAATATATATTATTTATTTATATTAGTATTATATAGATACAAGCAAACTATAGGGTTTTTTTCCAACACATTAGCCATTTTTGTAAGGATTTATGGCCCCTTAAAAAAGATTTATAAACAAGTGAAAATTTTAAAATATTTGGGGACAAACGTCCTTTTTTTGACATTAAAATACAATACAAAAATTATTAATTTTTATGAGTTGATTTTATACTTGTTTCCATTCATTTTTGCTTGACAGCCTCTACAAGTTTATAAAATGTGGCCACTGAGCAGATTAAAGTGCCCACCATTGCGTTAACTGTCGGTGAAGAGAAATATTTGATGTTATTGTTCAGTGATAAAGAACAAACAGATATTTAGATAAGATTGAGCCTTCAAGAATGAAAGGTAAGAAAAACAACTAATACTTCCTGTTAATGATAGTGTGGTTAATATGCATCCTGTTTGGCCGCGACCTTGAGTCCCTTAAAGATGTTCCTTGTGTGACTGAGTTTGACATAAATCTTGCTAAATTATCACTTTAAGAAAGCTTTGTAGCCAGAGGAGGTTTCAGTCTGTGTCTGTGAACATCGCCTGCTGCCTCCTCGACCTGTTCTCAGACGCAAGTATGTGGAGATAAGTGGTCACAAAATGTGTGCGACGCTGAGGAACGGTATGAGGTCACGATGCTGTGTCATGAAAATGTCAAGAAGTGTGATTTGTTAATCAAGGACAAGAACAAGAACAAGAACAAGAACAAGAACAAGAAAAAGAACAAGGACAAGAACAAGATAAGAAGAAAAATAAACAAGAACAAGGAGAAGAACAAGATACGAAGAAAAAGAAACAAGAACAGGAAGAAGAAAAAGAACAGAAGAAAAAGAACAAGAACAAGCACAAGAACAAGAACGGAAGAAAAAGAACAAGAAAAAGAACAAGAACAAGAACAAGAACAAGCACAAGCACAAGCACTAGCACTAGCACAAGAACAAGAACAAGAACAAGAACCAGAACCAGAACCAGAACCAGCACCAGCACCAGCACCAGCACAAGAACAAGCACAAGCACAAGCACAAGCACTAGCACTAGCACTAGCACCAGCACCAGCACCAGCACCAGCACCAGCACCAGCACAAGAAAAAGAAAAAGAAAAAGAAAAAGAAAAAGAAAAAGAAAAAGAAAAAGAAAAAGAAAAAGAAAAAGAAAAAGAAAAAGAACAAGAACAAGAACAAGAAAAAGAACAAGAACAAGAACAAGAACAAGCACAAGCACAAGCACAAGCACAAGAACAAGAACAAGAACAAGAACAAGCACAAGCACAAGCACAAGAACAAGCACTAGCACAAGAACACGAACAAGAACAAGAACCAGAACCAGAACCAGAACCAGCACCAGCACCAGCACCAGCACCACACACACCAACAACCAACCACCCCACAACACCAGCACAAGCACAAGCACAAGCACAAGCACAAGCACAAGCACAAGCACAAGCACAAGCACAAGCACAAGCACAAGCACAAGCACAAGCACAAGAAAAAGAAAAAGAAAAAGTAAAAGAACAAGGACGGAAGAAAAAGAACAAGAACAAGAACAAGAACAAGAACAAGAACAAGAACAAGAACAAGAACAAGAACAAGAACAAGAACAAGAACAAGAACAAGAACAAGAAAATGAAAATGAAAATGAAAATGAAAAGAACAGAAGAAAAAGAACAAGAACAAGAACAAGAACAAGAACAAGAACAATAAGTCAAGAACAAGAACAGAAGAAAAAGAAAAAGAAAAAGAACAAGAACAAGAAGTCAAAGAGACTCACATTTGGTGAGCGGCGCTGATTCTCCAGGCTTGTAATTAAGAATCCCATAAACCATGAGAACGTAGTCTTCCGCCGCCGGCCACAGGTGACTCTTCTCCAGGCTTTCTCCGGAACTCACCAACACTTGCATCACACTGTGACGCACATGGATGGAAATGTTTCAAACGTGTTCATTTCATCACATTCAAAGACATTCAGTACCTTTGCAGGAGGTTTCCAGTCACACTAGGACCATTTCCTGGCATCCAGCTCATTAAACCATCTTCACTCAGTTCTTCGACCAACTCGGACAAGAAGTAGAACGTCTCCAGAGCAGATGAGTTCAGTCGGTGCCAGGCAGAGAGGATCATGGGAAGAGTAACGTCGTAGACGTCGTCTTCCTCCAACGTGATGTTATTTATCTGGAGAGAAAAATTCATTTTGGAATTCGTTTAAATGGTTCTGCGATCATTAAAAATAGACTAACACATGTTGTTATAGGGTTTTACGTTTGTATTCAGGTCAAATGTATCCAATGAAAACCTGAGCATCTCCAACTCTGACTCTTCTAACTGTCTTTCTTGTATTTAACTAATCATTTTAGATTTGGAGTCAATCCACTTCAGTCGATCGAAAAGAAAACTGTTATTTAAGTTAAATATATTTAAAGTCAGGGAAATAAAACTTAAACATAAAAATGTATTTCTCACGAGCCAAACTAAATGTATATTTTCTAAACTGTCTCAAAACATGAAGAATGAGTGAGATTTTGATGTTGTATGTAATTTTAAGGAGGAGGAAGAACAAGAAGAAAAACAAGAAACAAGAACAAGAACAAAAAGAAGAACAGGAAGGCCAAGAAACAAAAGAAGAACAAGAAGAAAAACAAAAAGAGGAACAAGAACAAGATAAGAAGAAAAAGAACAAGAAGAACAAGAACAAGCAAAAGAACAAGAACAAGATAAGAGGAACAAGAAGAAAAAGAACAAGAACAAGAACAAGAACAAGAACAAGATAAGAGGAACAAGAAGAAAAAGAACAAGCAAAAGAACAAGAACAAGATAAGAGGAACAAGAAGAAAAAGAACAAGAACAAGAACAAGCACAAGCACAAGAACAAGATAAGAGGAACAAGAAGAAAAAGAACAAGAACAAGCACAAGCACAAGATAAGAAGAACAAGAACAAGAACAAGAACAAGAACAAGAACAAGCACAAGATAAGAAGAACAAGAACAAGAACAAGAACAAGAACAAGAACAAGCACAATCACAAGATAAGAAGAACAAGAACAAGAACAAGAACAAGAACAAGAACAAGAACAAGAACAAGAACAAGCACAAGCACAAGCACAAGATAAGAAGAACAAGAACAAGAACAAGAACAAGAACAAGAACAAGAACAAGAACAAGCACAAGAACAAGAACAAGAACAAGAACAAGAAGAAGAACAAGAACAAGCACAAGAACAAGAACAAGATAAGAAGAACAACAACAAAAACAACAACAAGAACAAGAACAAGAACAAGCACAAGAACAAGAACAAGAACAAGAACAAGCACAAGCACAAGAACAAGCACAAGATAAGAAGAACAAGAACAAGAACAAGAACAAGAACAAGAAGAACAAGAAGAAGAAGAACACTGACATCTTTAGTTTATGAAGTCACACTAGTTACTAGAATATTTATTAGTTACATTCTTTAACCACATCATAAAACTTCATTTAAGAGCAAATGATTTTTATTTTACTGTATTGTCTTAGCAACAATTTCAAAAATGTGAATCACATTAAGTCCAAGGGTCGATTTTTTGTAAACCGTTGACCTTTAAATGAAAAGTTTTAAACGAAACAAATGATTAGTTTGTATTTTTGATAAAATGTTCTCACCGGAGCGAGTAGATGATCCCAGTCCATCAGCAGAAGATCCAGTAGATCCATGGGGTTGTTGCAGATGAGTTCGCCGGTGACTCTCACAGTCATGTTGTAGTTCAGAAGTTGAGAGAGAAGATCTTCCAGAGGAGCCACAACCGCTTCACAAGTCACAGGTTCTCCTGCCAGAACCTGCAGGAGATTTGATCCACATGTTGACCAGTATTTTATGTTTCAAAGACTTAACATACATTAGTTTAAGTTGCTGAGACCACAATTACATTATTCATTTATGTTAAGGTTATAATACTATTAAATATATAGTTTGTAATAGAGTAATTAAGTAAGTCATATTTGTAAAGCGCTTTTCTAGACAAGGGTCACAAAGCGCTTAAACGATCAAAACAATACTCAATAAAAAAAATACATAAAAGATCAAGATAATACAGAGACAAACACAAGAGTCTCAGAGAATCAAGGAAAAGCTCAAATAAAAGTGTCTTGAGATGTTTCTTGAAGGAGTCAGTAGATCATCAAACACAGATGTTTCTTGAAGGAGTCAGTAGATCATCAAACACAGATGTTTCTTGAAGGAGTCAGTAGATCATCAAACACAGATGTTTCTTGAAGGAGTCAGTAGATCATCAAACACAGATGTTACTTGAAGGAGTCAGTAGATCATCAAACACAGATGTTTCTTGAAGGAGTCAGTAGATCATCAAACACAGATGTTTCTTGAAGGAGTGAGTAGATCATCAAACACAGATGTTTCTTGAAGGAGTCAGTAGATCATCAAACACAGATGTTTCTTGAAGGAGTCAGTAGATCATCAAACACAGATGTTTCTTGAAGGAGTCAGTAGATCATCAAACACAGAGATGTTTCTTGAAGGAGTCAGTAGATCATCAAACACAGATGTTTCTTGAAGGAGTCAGTAGATCATCAAACACAGAGATGTTTCTTGAAGGAGTCAGTAGATCATCAAACACAGTTGTTTCTTGAAGGAGTCAGTAGATCATCAAACACAGATGTTTCTTGAAGGAGTCAGTAGATCATCAAACACAGATGTTTCTTGAAGGAGTCAGTAGATCATCAAACACAGATGTTTCTTGAAGGAGTCAGTAGATCATCAAACACAGATGTTTCTTGAAGGAGTCAGTAGATCATCAAACACAGATGTTACTTGAAGGAGTCAGTAGATCATCAAACACAGATGTTTCTTGAAGGAGTCAGTAGATCATCAAACACAGATGTTACTTGAAGGAGTCAGTAGATCATCAAACACAGATGTTTCTTGAAGGAGTCAGTAGATCATCAAACACAGATGTTTCTTGAAGGAGTCAGTAGATCATCAAACACAGATGTTTCTTGAAGGAGTCAGTAGATCATCAAACACAGATGTTTCTTGAAGGAGTCAGTAGATCATCAAACACAGATGTTTCTTGAAGGAGTCAGTAGATCATCAAACACAGATGTTTCTTGAAGGAGTCAGTAGATCATCAAACACAGATGTTTCTTGAAGGAGTCAGTAGATCATCAAACACAGATGTTTCTTGAAGGAGTCAGTAGATCATCAAACACAGATGTTTCTTGAAGGAGTCAGTAGATCATCAAACACAGATGTTTCTTGAAGGAGTCAGTAGATCATCAAACACAGATGTTTCTTGAAGGAGTCAGTAGATCATCAAACACAGATGTTACTTGAAGGAGTCAGTAGATCATCAAACACCATCAGTTCAGGAACCATCAGTAGATTCTGATCCACAGACCTCAGAGCCCGAGCTGGGGTGTAAGTCTGAATCAGATCACTGATGATTTTAAAATGATCCTGAAAGAAACTGGCAGCCAGTGAAGAGTTTGAAGGAGAAATGTGAGTTCTTCTACTAGAGCAGCTCAGAATTCTGGCTGCAGAGTTTTGTATGAACTGCAGGCGAGACACATCCTTCTGGTTTAGACATGTTAAAACAAACTGTTGCAATAGTCCAGACATAGAGCAGGGGTTCAAACTAAATCACACAAAATCCTTCTGACGTCCAAGTCAAGAGCCTAAGACAAGTCAACTCACCAGGAAGTTCGAGTCAAATTTCAGCTAAATTTATTTCAACAATCTCTGTAATTTTTCCTTGTTCATCAAATATTCCTTTAAAACGTCCTTAATGTCAGTTTAATCCTTGACTTGTCTCCGTACAATCGTTGACCTTCATAATCCATGTTCTGTATCTGACCCGACTCTTCAAAGGTCACAAAATCAACATCAACGTCCAGTGAAGTTTAAACGTAATGTCGTGTCCTTGACATGTTTATCTCTGATGGTTCCAACTGTGACCAGGATGTAGATCAATCTTTCCACGCGGCTCATGAAACAATGTGTCGGTATCTCACGAGATCACAGAAGATATTTTCACGTCACAACAAAGAAACATAAAATCAAACTCACCTTCGTTAACAAGCGAGTGACGTGGTCGATCAAATCTTGTCGTTCTCCTCCATCACTCCATCTCCCCTGCAGCGTTTCTGCGAATTTAGATTCGATGTCATTTCAGCGAAACACGTGAGTCAGACTCAGGTGTGTTATGTGGGACACAAGGCATCTCTTTCCTTTGTGTTGTCGTTGTGTATTCATGCCTTTCAAAAAAGGCCTTAGTTTAGCTCCGGACTCACAGATGCATTATCTTTCATCGGGCTCCTGAGAAAGGGCGTCGACCTCTTTTATTTGGCCCCCATGTTTTTGTTGGTTTCCTTCAGTGAAGCGACAACAATGGACACTAACCCGGTGAAAGGTTTTCTTTCTTGCCCTGTCACTGGATATGACTAATGCAGGCGCTGACTGGTGAAATGTGGCTCTTACATGGATAAAAACTGATTTTCTCTTTCTTTCTTTTCTTTAGTTTTTACTCTCACAGATTTTAAGTTTCGTGGAATTAAAAGTGTCACTAATGGTTTCACTAGCAAGAAAATATAGCATTTCTTAAAAGTTTACTAATAATAATTACTTTATGATTAATGATTAATGAGTAAGTTAGTCATTTGTATTTATATAGCGATAACAAAATAAACAAACCAAACATTACTCAATAAAATATATACTTTAAAGGTTGAGATAATCCATCCATCCTTCCATCCATCCATGAACCTATCATCCATCCATCCATCCATCCATCCATCCATCCATCCATCCATCCATCCATCCATCCATCCATCCATCCATCCATCCATGAACCTATCATCCATCCATCCATCCATCCATCCATCCATCCATCCATCTATTCATCCATCCATCCATCCATCCATCCACCTATTCATCCTTCTATCCATCCATCCTTCCATCCATGTACCAATCTATCCATCCATCCATCCATCTATCCATCTATTCATCCTTCTATCCATCCATCCTTCCATCCATGTACTTATCATCCATTCATCCATCCATGCATCCATGCATCCATCCATCCATTTATCCTTCTATCCATCCATCCTTCCATCCATGTACCTATCTATCCATCCATCCATCCATCCATCCATCCATCCATCCATCTATCAATCTATTCATCCTTCTATCCATCCATCCTTCCATCCATGTACCGATCTATCCATCCATCTATCCAGCCATCTATCCATCTTTCTATCCATGTATCCATCCATCCATCAAGCTATCCATCTATCAATCTATTCATCCTTCTATCCATACATTTATCCATCTATGTATTCATCCTTCTATCCATCCATCTATCCATCCACCTATTCATCCTTCTATCCATGTATCCATCCATCCATCCATCCATCCATCCATCCATCCATCCATCCATCCATCCATCCATCCATCCATCCATCCATCCATCCATCCATCCATCCATCCTTCTATCCATCTATCATCTATCCATCCTTCTATCCATGTATCCATCCATCTATTCATCCTTCTATCTAACTATCCATTCACCCATCCATTCTTCTATCCATCTATCCATCCATTCATCCATCTATCCATCCATCCATCCATTCATCAAAACAAAGTCTAGTTGTTACCACAGCATTCCAAAGAATCTATATTTACTTGTTTTAAAGTATATTTCACAGATATTTAACAGGGATATTTTGAGGCGGTTTCATGTGAAAGTGCATCAACATGTATTTACAGGATCGTGACGGACGAAAGGTTGTTCATAACACGTTGATTTCTTACCTGAAGCAACATCCAGCCCTGATATGGCTGCGTTCATGAGCCTGAAGCCAGTTCTCAGAGCAGACTTGACCACAGTGTCCACGTACGGAACGACTTCTGCCAAGTCCAGCACCATCTGTCCCACGTGCAGGAACCTGTGAAGAACATCAGACTTTATAACCTTCATTTAACCTTCATTTAGGAAGATCACTACGGAAACAAAACTACCGAAACAAAAGGTTTTTTGATTTTATAAAAGACTTCTGTTCCCTTATGACGATTTAAATTCAACTTTACTCTTCGACTAGCTTTAAAGAAGTGAAACATTATATTAAAGATTAATTAAATATTTACATCCATCATATTTGGAATTGCTTGGATTAAATAAATCAATTTAATGTGAACATCAATGTTGTGTCAGTTGTTTATTTTTAATGTTAATATTAGTTTATTCTAATGATGTGTTGATGAAGCTTCATTAAAACAGCTGATGATGTATCACGATACAGTGTCTTTATTAAGAATGACCAGTAGATGTCACTCTCAGTTTCAAATGAATGCCAGGTTTCATTGAATTAGTGGATCAGAGTCAAACATTATGAAGCAGAGAGCGACATGTAGTGGTCATTCTTAATAAAGACACCGTATCGTGATACATCATTAGTTGTTTCATGAAGCTTCATCAACACATCACTACCATCTAGTGGACTCTGAAGATAACGACACTGTTTCATGAAGCTTCATCAACACATCACTACAATCTAGTGGACTCTGAAGATAACGACACTGTTTCATGAAGTTTCATCAACACATCACTGATTTTGTCACTTGCAAGTTGTGTAAATTACCCGGAGAAAACTTGTTTGAGTTTTATTTGGAGTCAAGCTTAAATACAACTAAAAGTCTTGTGTCATCCTGTGGTTACAAATAAAGTTGTGATTCAAACTGTCCCCGACCCAAAGGTCGTACATTTGAAGGATCATCTTAAGAACTACTTCCCCAGCATAAGACAGGGTTTTTGTCATGTGTTCCATACGTCCTCACTCACAGTTCCTCATCGATGTTCTGGGCTTGGGTTCCTGTGCTACGCCGAGCCCTGGCCCCGTGGACTCCACCCTCCCCTCCAGTGGACTCCATTCCCATCAGGCTGTGCAGCTGCTCGCTGAAGAACGCCAGATCGTGTGGAGAGACGTGTTCGGTCCAGAGACGAACCACCTGGACAGTTATGTGAAAAAACAACATTATGAAATGAGAAATTTAAAGTTGAACAAAAGTGTGTGTGTTGTTGTGATGTGTGACTCTATTGTATCATCAGTGTGTGTGTTGTTGTGATGTGTGATTCTATTGTATCATCAGTGTGTGTGTTGTTGTGATGTGTGACTCTATTGTATCATCAGTATGTGTGTGTTGTTGTGATGTGTGACACTATTGTATCATCAGTGTGTGTGTTGTTGTGATGTGTGACTCTATTGTATCATCAGTGTGTGTGTGTTGTTGTGATGTGTGACTCTATTGTATCATCAGTGTGTGTGTGTTGTTGTGATGTGTGACTCTATTGTATCATCAGTGTGTGTGTTGTTGTGATGTGTGACTCTATTGTATCATCTGTGTGTGTGTGTTGTTGTGATGTGTGACTCTATTGTATCATCAGTGTGTGTGTTGTTGTGATGTGTGACTCTATTGTATTATCAGTGTGTGTGTGTTGTTCTGATGTGTGACTCTATTGTATCATCAGTGTGTGTGTGTTGTTGTTGTGTGTGTGTGTTGTTGTGATGTGTGACTATTGTATCATCAGTGTGTGTTTGTACAAAACTCTTTTCATTGAAATATTGACATTAGAAACTGATCTTAAGCTCCGCCCACTGAAAACACTTTGTTTTTCTGGAGATTAAATCTTGTTGACCATAACCACACCCACTCTGATGTGATTGGTCAAGTATGGAGGTTTGTAACCACACATCATCAATCCCTGAAGTCTCTACCTTCAAGGTACCCGTTGTAAAACAAAGTGGGGCATGATTACAGCTGGAGGAGGAGTGAAGCCATTATTACTTCATCATGGACTCTCGTAACCTCTTGTTCGCCCAGATTTCAGAGCAAGTGTAAAACATGGTCATGATGAGAAGTTACTGCGTCTTGAATACAATGACATGAGTCAACTTTAAGATAAGTCACGCCTCCGACAAGAAACGTCCCGTTTCAGGAAGTTTGGTAAAAGTTGTTCCACTGTTAAAGTATTTTGGTGGTTGAGTTTGAAACCAAAGATCTAATGTCTTCGCTCTTTTGCTTCTTCAACAAACGTGAGCCTCTACGACTAAAACAACGTTGAACACGTGACGGACGTACACTCCAGTGTGAGGGAAGCTAATAATGAAGCTAACGTCCTCAGACAGCCGTGATGACTCACAGTAGCACAGAGTGATGAGAGGATCATCTGGAGATCTTGTTGCGAATCATCTGCTCCAAAACATCTACAGCTAATTGGACGTCCTCGTGGTTGGTGCTCCCAGAGGTGAGCCCAGACAAGTGTCTCGTTGCTACGCTGGCTGGTGTTTACCGCGGGATAATTAGCCGTGAGGACGCTCGGGTCCCGCGTGAGACAAACATGACACAGAACCGTCTCAGACCTCTTTGATCAGCTTCTTATGGCTGATCATGTCCAGGACCCGGTCCACGGTTAGAGACAAACAGGACACAGAACCGTCTTAGACCTCTTTGATCAGCTTCTTATGGCTGATCATGTCCAGGACTCGGTCCACGGTTAGAGACAAACATGACAGAACCGTCTTAGACCTCTTTGATCAGCTTCTTATGGCTGATCATGTCCAGGACCCGGTCCACGGTTAGAGACAAACATGACACAGAACCGTCTCAGACCTCTTTGATCAGCTTCTTATGGCTGATCATGTCCAGGACCCGGTCCACGGTTAGAGACAAACAGGACACAGAACCGTCTACGCACCTCTTTGATCAGCTTCTTATGGCTGATCATGTCCAGGACTCGGTCCACGGTTAGAGACAAACATGACACAACCGTCTCGCTCTTTGAGCTTCATGGCTGATCATGTCCAGAACTGGTCCACGGTTGGGAACAGGTTGGGCCCAAAACCCCCCCCCCCCCCCTTTTTCCTTTTTTTTTTGGGTTTTTTTTTGGGGGGGGGGGGGGGGGGGGGGGGGGGTAGGGGGAAGGGGGGGGTTGGGGGGTTTTTTGGTTTTTTTTTTTTGTTTTGTTGTTGTTGGGGGGTGGGGGGTTTGGGAAGGACAAACAGGACACAGAACCGTCTTAGACCTCTTTGATCAGCTTCTTATGGCTGATCATGTCCAGGACCCGGTCCACGGTTAGAGACAAACAGGACACAGAACCGTCTACGCACCTCTTTGATCAGCTTCTTATGGCTGATCATGTCCAGGACCCGGTCCACGGTTAGAGACAAACAGGACACAGAACCGTCTTAGACCTCTTTGATCAGCTTCTTATGGCTGATCATGTCCAGGACCCGGTCCACGGTTAGAGACAAACATGACAGAACCGTCTTAGCACTCTTTGATCCCATTCTTAATGGCTGACAATTTCCATACAGAACCCTCACCTCTTTCTTTTTTGCCCTCTCACCCCCCCTTTTTCACCTTCTTTTTTTGTTTCTCCTCCTCCAGGACTCGTTCCCCGGTTGAGAGAAAAAAAGACAGAACCGTCTTAGACCCCTTGGTTCCGTCTTGCCTGCCGGATCAAGGCCCGGAAGCGGCCGCGGTCCACGGTTAGAGACAAACAGGACACAGAACCGTCTTAGACCTCTTTGATCAGCTTCTTATGGCTGATCATGTCCAGGACCCGGTCCACGGTTAGAGACAAACAGAAAAAAGAACTTTTTTTTGTATTTAGCCGTCGACAAACAGCTTTAGGCCCCCCTTGGCTTGACATTCAGAACCGTCTTAGACCTCTTTGTTCAGCTTTTTTTGGCTGATTTTTGTCCAGACCCCGGGTGGTTGGTGGAGACAGGAGAGAGAGAGGCGTTTGAGGTTTTTTTTGGTCACGGTTAGAGACAAACATGACAGAACCGTCTTAGACCTCTTTGATCAGCTTCTTATGGCTGATCATGTCCAGGACCCGGTCCACGGTTAGAGACAAACAGGACACAGAACCGTCTACGCACCTCTTTGATCAGCTTCTTATGGCTGATCATGTCCAGGACTCGGTCCACGGTTAGAGACAAACAGGACACAGAACCGTCTTAGACCTCTTTGATCAGCTTCTTATGGCTGATCATGTCCAGGACTCGGTCCACGGTTAGAGACAAACAGGACACAGAACCGTCTTAGACCTCTTTGATCAGCTTCTTATGGCTGATCATGTCCAGGACCCGGTCCACGGTTAGAGACAAACATGACAGAACCGTCTACGCACCTCTTTGATCAGCTTCTTATGGCTGATCATGTCCAGGACTCGGTCCACGGTTAGAGACAAACATGACAGAACCGTCTTAGACCTCTTTGATCAGCTTCTTATGGCTGATCATGTCCAGGACCCGGTCCACGGTTAGGGAAAAAAAGGGACCTCTAGACCTCTTTGATCAGCTTCTTATGGCTGATCATGTCCAGGACCCGGTCCACGGTTAGAGACAAACAGGACACAGAACCGTCTTAGACCTCTTTGATCAGCTTCTTATGGCTGATCATGTCCAGGACCCGGTCCACGGTTAGAGACAAACAGGACACAGAACCGTCTACGCACCTCTTTGATCAGCTTCTTATGGCTGATCATGTCCAGGACTCGGTCCACGGTGCCGGCGTCGCACAGCGTCGACACCAAGTAGTGACTCTTGCACAAGTGGGCGCGAGCGAGACCCTTGTCGTAGACCAGAACCATCGCCTGAGAGACGACGACAGAAGACATTTTAACCTTTTTAATGTTCAATAAATCATTACAGTGATCGTCTTTATTTCTTTTCTCTTGTCTTTCTTTCTTTTCTTTAGTGTTTACACTCACAGTTTTTAAGTTTCTCGGAATTAAAGTGTCACTAATGTTGCACTAGCAAGAAAATATAGCATTTCTTAGAAGTTCATGGATCATTAATCCATCCATCCATCCATCCATCCATCCATCCATCCATCCATCCATCCATCTATTCATTCTTCTATCTATCCATCCATCCATTAATCCATTCATCCATCCATCACTCCTTCTATCCATCCAACCCTCTATCCATCAATCTATTAATCTATTCATCCATCAACCATCTATCAATCCATCAATCCATATGTTTATCCTTCTATCCATCCATCAATCCATCCATCTATCCATTTATCCATCCATCCATCCATCTATTCATCCTTCTATCCATCTATCAATCCAACCATCTATCCATCCTTCTATCTATCCATCCATCCATCCATCCATCCATCCATCCATCCATCCATCCATCTATCCTATCAATCCATCCATCCATCCATCCATCCATCCATCCATCCATCCATTAGATACGTCGAGTCTTGAAAAACTAAAACGCTCTAACTCTCAATATTGTATCCTGAGCAACAAGTTCAAGCACATGTTTTGTTAGCGTCAAACTGTTACTGTTAAATATTCTAAATAAATACCTACTAATAGGTAATAAGTACCTGATAAGGTTAGTCTTGTATAATAAAATTGTCACGTGTCGAAGGACGTAGACCAACCTTGTCCAGGGAAATCTCCATTTTGTTTAAAACCATCTCGTCCAACATGCCGCCGCCCATCACAACGTCGCCGAGGCGCACGTTCACCCCTAAAAATATAATTTATTCAGTCAGAAGACATGTTTATTTGAGGCCGAAGGGTGAGAAGATGGAAAATGTGAGGCACATATTACCGTAGCCGGGCCAGCTCTTGGCGTACTGGACCACGTTGATGAAAATGGTGAGCAAAGGCTTGATCACAGCGAGAGTCTCTTCACTTTGAGGGATATTTTTTTCAATGACACCCAGAGCCCTGTCCAATGAAAACAAGTCAGGATTCCTGAAGATAATGAGCTAAAGCAGGGGCCATTAAAATTCTTTAAGGGCCACATTCAATACTGTGAATGTTGTTAGGGGCCGTCAAGCAAAAAGAAAGACGAAAAAATCCCCCCCCCCCAAAAAAAAGGACGTTCGTCATTAGGCCTTGACTTTTATTAAACTAAATAATCTGCAATTTTATTCTTGTATAGATGAGTTTTTTCAAAACATTTCTTCAATTAACTTAAATATATATATATATTTTGACGGATTAATGTATACACCAAAAATTACACACAAAAAGGAGAGAAGAGTTATTTGAAAATATAAATTAACAATTAATACAAAATACATTTGTTAATGCATTAAAACTATTTATACATGATCATACTTTGACATTACAGGGGCCGCATAAATAAAGTCAAACTACATATGTCAGGAATGTGGAATGTGTTAGCATGTTTGATGCTACTATGCTAACTACGTTAAACTTCCTCGACACCATGCTAGGCTACACTGTGTTGCTAGTGTTTTTACAAATATTGTGTAATCCTTTAGCTCAGACCTGGGGACCTAGAATTGCCCAGGTCTTACAAACAATATTTGTAAAAACACTAGCAACACAGTGTAGCCTAGCACGGTGTCGAGGAAGGTTAATGTAGTTAGCATAGTAGCATCAAACATGCTAACACATCCCATAATAACATCATATGATAATAATTAAATAGTAGTTACTATGGAACACGTTCAGAATCAGAATCAGAAATCCTTTATTTGTCCCGCGAGGGGAAATTCAGTTTAAACAACAGCAAGCGCAATACCTCAAATAAAAAAAATAAAAGACACCCAGAAATAGAATGATAAAAATGAAAAGAAAGATCTAAATAGAATAGAATAAAAATCTGCCCTATATTATATACACTATCATATTTACAAAAAGAAAATAACAAGAAGAAAAGGTGCTGTTAAATATTTATCTTGCTGAGTTCTTATTGTGGAGTCTGATGGCAGCAGGGAGGAAGGACCTGCGGTACCTCTCCCTCACACACCTGGGATGAAGCATCCTATCACTGATGGAGCTCCTCAATGCCCTCAGTGAATGCACATGTTATTGACCCGACATATGTATTTAGAAACAGCCTCATCCACTGTAATTAAATGACATTATAATAACCTTGTTACCTTTGCAAGCTGACGGCCAGGACGTCCAGAGTGTCCAGGACTTCGTCCACGTGAGGGTCGTCCACGAGGCGCGTGGCGGCGAGAAGCCCCTCCCACAAAGACGTGTGATTCTGCAGCTCGCCCAACACGCTCAGCGCCGCTCCGG